>JAOQMQ010000009.1:19208650-19227070 GCA_027563845.1 Erythroxylum subrotundum | reverse complement strand
AAGTGACTTTGAAGTCAGTATTTTGAATTGTTCTGCTTGCATGTTGGGGGATGTCTCTGGTTTTATGTTTGGTTATTCCGCCCAAAGGTGTTGGCCTTACATAACATTTTCAGATGTGCATAAATGCATTAGATGAAAGAAAGTTGTTGCTCAAGTGATCTATTCGCCCAAAAGTGGTAGTGTCATAAGAGTTCACAGTTTGTACTCTAATTGCTTTTATATGGAAGTCTAATTGCATATATTATGTATTCAGCCCAAAGGTGTTTTATAATATATGTGATCGGATTTTCAGTAAAGATAATATTCAATGACATTGAGTATCGTTGTTATCCTATATTTGTGCTGATTGAAACATTGTTATTTTGTAGTTACTTGTTCGGTCAACAAAATCAGTGTCACTATTGAAACCCTAACCGGTTTCAATACAAAGAAGTGGATGGAGGATGTATTGAATGTTATGGAGATAACTGAGGTTGACATGGCCATACAGAAGGATAGGCCATCTCTACTTACATCCATGAGCTCGAGAGCTCATAAAGCAGCCTATGAAACCTGGGATCGGTCTAACAGATTATATCTGATGACCTTTATGTTGGACCTCGTTTTCGGAGCCCAACATTCGGAGTAACAAAACGTGAGCAAACTCATTCTTCTATTTCAGAACAGATTTTGGGAAACTTCCAATTGAAATTTCAGTTCGACTTCTTCAGAATATTTGTTCCTTATTGTCTTAAGTTTTCAATGACACCAAAAACATTCAATTTGGTTGAGAAATCTGAAAGTTATAGCCCAACCATTTTCAGACTATTACTAAACCGAGATTGCACACTATACTCGAGTTCCATCCAGAAATTGAAAGTTTTAGAGACTGAATTCAAATTCAAATTCTTAAGATAATTTGTAGCTCCATGTCTCTAGTTTAGTTAGAAATAAGAATCATTTGGAGCTCTACCGGTCAAGATATCGCTAAAATACTTAAGCATGTTTAGTAAAAATATCCAACTCATACTCTTTTAAAAGATCCTCTCACTTTGATTCAATCAATCTTTTTCAAATTAACACCAAAAATTATAAATTTTTATGGAAAGGTAGATAAATGTATTAGAAATCCATTGCTTCAAAAATTAGGTCATTTTGAGGTCAGACGACAAAGTTATGGCCAAAAGAGTGAGAGGTGTTCAGGTTTGGGGGAGAGTTGCGGAGTAGCGATTGCGACAATGCCTGATCGCGACTTGGCGCGTGGCCGAAATGTCGCTATCGCGACAATGCACGATCGCGACTTTCACGATCGTTCCGCAAAGTCGCGGTCACGACTTGTCGCGATCACGACTTTTCCCCTTCTTGCTTTTCTTCTCCGACCTATTTTAGTAAAAAGGACATAACTTTCACTACAAATATCGAATTAAGGTCATTCTTAGACTGTTTTAAAGATGACTTCTAGACCCACAATTTCCATAAAACCTTAAAAACAAATTTGTCTTCTATAAAGGCTAAAATTTTCAATCAATGTAGCTGTTTCGAAAGTTCACCCTATGCAGCAACATAAACTTCAAATGATCATAACTTCCAGCTTAGATATTGAAAAATTTCATACTTTATAGCGTTAGAAAGCTAAAAAGATAAGCTACAACTTTTATGAAGAC
The DNA here is from genome assembly GCA_027563845.1 of Erythroxylum subrotundum. Lineage (NCBI taxonomy): Eukaryota > Viridiplantae > Streptophyta > Magnoliopsida > Malpighiales > Erythroxylaceae > Erythroxylum > Erythroxylum subrotundum. Next base: position 19,225,427 of record JAOQMQ010000009.1, on the reverse strand, counting down.
AACTTTATCTAATTCCACCTATATCGTTACAATTTTTCTTTTGAGTTCCAAACACAACCTCTACACCTATGAAAGCTTGCAAAATGCAATATCTCTTCATATCAACCCACTACTAGGTACCTTTCGGTAACTCTTGAAACTCTCCTCAAGTAATTCATCCTGTACAACCTTTCCAATTTCTAGTATGCTATTCTAAAATAAACACCCATTTGTAATTTTAGTAAAGAAGAATATGCACACACACATTCCTCTTCCACAACTATCATACTCAACCTCTAAAGTAGCATAATCATACATAAAAAGGAAATCCCTGAATTCTCATTCTCATTAGTAAGTAAAGTACATATTTGAACAAGCTTTATTTACATATCAACATACACATCACTAACTTAACACAAGATACAATATACATGAGATGCTCAATGTTTGATATGCTTATAAAGCTATCCAAAAGTCTAGCCACTAACTTAGTTACAAAAGCCTCTAATATCTTGGAGTTTCCGATGCCTTGTAAGGTTCAACACTCGTCTTGTTTTGCACCTGAGGAGTGGAAAATATGGGATGAGCTACAAAGCTCAGTGGCTAATAGGTTTATAGCCATCGACAATGAGCCATACAATCAAACATATACACATATGTCTAGCAATTCAAATAATTCACAATTCATCTCACAACTCATAATTAACCAAAAGTCATCACATAAAGCATATCATGAAATTATCTATCAAGCATATCACTCAATTATGCATCATACTCAACAAATTAATGATGAAATGCACAACAAATGGCTCGAGAGTTCCATGGAACGAAGCAGAGAAATCGAAGTTTACACCGTGAACAAAACGAGTTCGATTTCTCAGGATCTCGTGACCTCAAGCGGGCAGCCGGGAAAAGGCTATAGGTTAACATACACGTGACTAACGAAACGAGTTCCTCTTTTGCCCACTCACAAACAAATTTATGCCCAATTCAATCAATCACAAATTCGTACTATCATGCTTCTTTCATTTCATCATAATATCATATTTTCATGCTTTTCTTCTTTTCATTCAATTCAAAATATCATAACCCTTTTCAAGGTATAACATGGTCATATTTCATCATGCATTTTCAAATCTTCACAACAATTTAAAATTTACGCAATTTAAGCATAAACACATACATAGGGCATTTGCCCATCACACAATAACTATAAACATATTACCCACCTAATTTTTGCTGAAAAATCCAAGCTCAAGATTACCCACCTAATTTTTTTCTGAAAAATCCAAGCTCAAGATTGCCTTTCTTATTGCTTTTGAGTAAGGTTTTCTTGATTCCCTTCAAATAAACCAATTTCTATTTAACCCATATTCAAATGAAAGTTCATAAAAGTTCAAGAATAAAAAAAATGCTAAAATTGAATTTAAACCTAACCTGCCCATATCCCATCTAGGCTAGAAAAATCAAAACTCTAGCTTAGAAATCCAAAATCAATTTGGTTTCATCTTCCTCTTCTTTCTTCCTTCATTCCCAACACAAACCCTAGCCTCTATTTAATCCCTTTTTGAACCTAGCAAGAAGAAAGATGAAAACTTACCTCTAACAAGTTGATTTCCTCTTCTTTTTCTTCTTCTTTCTTCTTCCTTCCAAGTTTCCTACGATCTTCCTTCTTCTCTTCTTCTTTTCACATTTTTTCTTCCTTCTTTTTGGTTCTCATGACACTTCTCTCTTCTTCTTCTAATTCAAGACCATTTTTAATGGTCTTTTCCCCAATTTACCCTTCATTTACCTTGTCCTTCCCATTTTGCCCCTCTTTTGTCTTTTATGGCTCTACTCCTTTAATTCACTTAACTCCTTAAGCTAATTTAATTCTAACACTTCATTCTAATTTCTAATTTCAATTTCTATTCATACTTGTTAATTTAATAACTCAACTCTAAAAATAATAAAACAAATAAATCAATAAAAAATAAAAAATAAAAAATTCAGGATCCAACACATTAAGAGATCCATATCTGACCATCTGCCAAGTGGACTTCCGGACGTAGACATAGTGAAGAAGTTTCTTTATAATGTCTCCCAAAGGTACACAATCTCACCTAATGTTGAAATAAGTGCCTTGATGAAAGAATTATTTTCCATGAAATATATATGCGAAAGGGAAGTGATGGAGTACATATCAAGAATGGTTCATTTTCACAGTAGATTGAAGATGTTGAATATTCCTCTTCCTGATGTTCTCATTGTTCACCAGACTCTGAATATACTCCCTACAGAGTTTAGTAATCTGGTGATGACATATTACTCGTTAGATGAGGAATGAGAATTCAATGCTTTGATAGCCAATTGCGTTGCTGAGGAGGAGAAACTCAAGTACGCCACTCTTATAGCCCTCAAAGCAACTAAAGGGAAGACAAAGATGAAGCCCGCTAAGTTCAAAGGTAGAAAGTTCAAATCTTCTCCACATGCTGGTGTTGGTCAAACCAGTGCTGGTAAAGGTCCGCATGACATAAAGAAACTAGTAGTATAAGATTTAAAAGGAAAGATTAAGACCATCAGGTTAATCTTTGGCTTATCAATTTATGAATCTAATTTGCGATAGTCGCATTAAGTACTTGGCGGCTATTTAGTGGAGCATCTGATCAAGGTGCTTCTACAATGCAAGGATTCATATCCAGGATAAAGTCAAATAAAGAGAAGGAGGAACTGATGGTTCACAGCAATGAAGAAGTGGAAGTAATATCTACAGGGGACGTATGTACTGAACCTTGTTGTAAGGTTCATTTGGGTTTTACATGACACATTTTATATGTAATCTTTTGATCAATTTTGGGCAAAGAGGGTTAATGTTTTGTATTTAATGCTTTTGTTATACAATTGTTGTTTAATGCAAAACATAATGGTATAAGTTTCTTTTCATATGGTTTGTATAAAATGTGTCTTACTCTGAATTAGATATATGCTTCTTCATATCTTGCTAAACAATTCATGAAATGAAGGACTCTTATGAATGAGAAGTCATACATGGTGTGACATAAAAGTTTAAACCTGAGCTAGAGTTGAGAGATTGATCAAGAAAAGCATTTCTCAATTATAGATTATGATGATCTGAAAAAATGTGTTGATTGTTGCAAGAGTAAGTTGACCAATAAAGATATTGAGGTTAACTTATGCTTTTAACTTGTTGAGTCTGATACATAAAGATATCAGTAGACCTTATACAGTTGCATTGTGCAATTCTAAATGTATTCTGACATTTGTTGATGATTATTGCCTTTACAGTTATGTGTTATTTCTTAAAGACTGAAGGTTGAGAACTAATTGGGAACATTCATCAAGATAGTCAGATTTGACCGTGGAGGAGAATATCATGACAAACATGGTGTTAATTCCCAAGTTTAGAAATTTCAATATGGCATGGGTAATTTGATAGTTAATTCGTTAAATTTGTACACAAAATCTATCGTTATTAAAAAAACGATGATAAATTATAAACAGAAAGAGTGCTCTTTCTCAAACAAAATAATATATCTAAAAGAGACCAAAATTTTAAAATTTTTTATATTTAGTATCAAACTTTTTAAAATTTTATATTTAATGATTAACTTTTTAAATTTTGTATAAATTAAGCGTTATTTTTATAGTTGTGATCAATAAATAGACATCTATATTTTTGATCATACTGATATAAATATTAAAAGATTTTAACTAAATTAAAAATTTTAATGAATTTGACACTAAATTAAAACAATTTTAAAATATTAAACACTTTAAATATTTTTATCCCTTTTCAGATTTTTAAGAGAATTCCTTTTTGTTTTGAGTTAAATGGCGTGAAAAATGTTTTACATATTAAATTATGCAATTTTATCCACAAAATTATATGGAATTCAATGTCTATTTTAATTATAAAAACACAAAATTTTAAGAGTTCTATTTCATTTTTTAAATGTGAAAATTGCTTTTTACATATACGATTGTGTACACAAATTTTAACAACTATTTTGATTATAAAAACAACTAAATCTTCAAACAATTGGAAAGTTGGGTATGGGCCTAGTGCAATGATGAAGATGATAAGAAATAATAAGGATTACTTTGACGGAGAAAAGGACACTGTACAATTACCAAATAGCACGACTCTTCATATAGAAGCATGTCTACTCTTTACTCCTCATAATTAAAGGGGTAAAGAATATAATAACAATTGGTTCTTCCCAAGGAAGTAATAATAGTGATTCTAGTCGTGGGTAGGTTGGATTGGACACGAAAGGAGACATAGAGCTAAGGAACATTTTTGTACCATAAAAGGTAGCTATTGGCTATGCCATATCTTGGTGTTATTGGTCGTATAATGCTTCACCCAATCAGTAAAATTCCTTCCCCTTAAAGCCTCTGTCAAAAGGGCAAAAAAAAAATAATAAAAGGCATAAAAGAAGTAAATAAGTGGTTTGAATTAGGTCCTAAAATACTTTGTTATTTTTTTTAAAATCATTAGTGTAAGAACTCCTTTTGAGGAAACAAAAGTTCTTGGTAATTAAACTTAAAGTTTGGATTTATTCATATTATTTATTATATTTTTAACCAATTTTATAACAGTTTAAAACAAGTTGAACCTTCTTAACATTAAATCTTTTGCCTTACTCGCTTAAATTCTTATCCGGTTTTTAAAGAATTGATTAAAATGAGTTCATCGTGTTTTCAAAATAGTGATCATAGATTTTGCCAATATAAAAAAAAATCCTACAAGTTATCATATAAGTTAAAATTAGCTTTTAAAATGTCTGATGATGATAATAGGGAAAAGAATACATACAAAACGAAAGGGTTGTATCCTTTTTTTTTTTTTTTCCCCGATGTTCGAGTACTCTTTGAATCTTGTACTTGAGTAACCAAAATTCAAAGGCCAAAGGGTATTTGACAATTAGTGCAACAAAATTATGGTCCTTGGGAATTAATTTAATTTCTTCTCTCTTTATGTCTCAACTTTAACGTGGCAACGCTATTGAATGCCACTTTAGTGATATATTACTTCTTTTGATGATGCTTATTGGAATTATTGAATCGCTTTAAAACCTCATGATTTTCTCTTTTCTAAAAGCTTTTCCCCCTTTTTTGTTTTGTTTTCCCCTTTGAAACATGGGCTAGAAATTAGAGCTTTTTGGGATTCAATGTGCTTTTGGGTTGCAATTCATCGCCTTTAGTGACTTGAGAGCAAAAGTTTCACACTTCATATAATTTAAGGATTTGCAAAGATGCCATACCTTCATAATTTCTAATTGACAATCCTAGTCTTTTTGACATTTTCATATCCAAATATCAAAAGATTATGCCCTTGAGAAATTATTTATTCTTCAAAAAAATTAAATATCTAAAATTAAATGTCAAGAATCCCACATCGAACAAATATGAGAGCATTAAACAATTTATAATAGTGCGTAAATCTCCTCCTTTTGAGCTAGCTTTTGTGGGTAAGTTAGGTCTTTCTAATATAATATTAGGGTCAGTTTGTCTTGATGGTTTGAGGTGGTGCCTGGTTATGTCCCTTTGTCCAATATGCCCATCAGATATCCAGTCATGTTCTAGACTGAGGAGGGTGTGTCAAGAATCTCACATCAGACAAGTATGAGAGCATTCAACAATTTATAATAGTGTATAAACCTCCTCCTCTTGAGTTAACTTTTAGAGGTGAGTTATGTCTTTCTAACATTAAATTTAAGTTTAATAATTATAGAATTGGTTTTTTTAAAAAAAATGATATCACTTTAAAATTTTATTTAAATTCAAATGGCATATTCAAATCCGACTGTATTTTAAATTATCTTATAAATAACTTAATTAAACTTTAAGTATGCCAGATTTTGAATCGAATTGAAATTATATTACGAACAATTTTATTCAAATTGAAATTATTTTATAAAGTCGGTCCGACTGATTATTATTCCTTTTCGTACTGCGGCAGATGGAAAATGACATAAGTGTGTTTCCAAGGTATAAATTTGCAGGCGGCAGTTCAATTCAACCGTGCTTTGTGCAAGAAATTGATAATGAGTAATCACCATCTATTCACGAAATTTTAGAAAATACTACGAGATAGGAAAAGGATAGATGGAAGTCGTACTCCCAATTAAGCCTGACAATTGTCATTTTCCATCAACTTTGTTACATCACACTAGAGCGTTCGATAGTTTTAAGTTTTAACCGGGTGGACCTCTCGTTTATCCTTCCTTTCTGGTAGCTGGAGAGTCACATCTCATCTATGTGCAGTACCTAAATCATAATGGCAATACTTTTAACACATTAACCCTATGCTGTACCTGCATCTCGATGGATGGATAGGGTTGTATTATTAATTTATAATATCTAAACAGATAATTAAATTGAAATATATAGAATTTGATTTTAACAATATAATTTATTTTAATATCTCATAAATTCGAATTTTAATTTTAAAATATAGTATCACACTTTTTAAATAAAAATTCAAAATATACAAAGAACATTTAGATTTATTTATATTAACTGAATGACTATATATACATTTTTAAAAAAATTAACATACCCAATACAAAAGGCTGCCCGCTTTGTGAAAATATAAGAATGATCACTAATATACGCAGCTTTACTCATTTATTTTTACAAATAAACTGTTTAAGTAATCTGAATCTATGACATCTGATTACAATAGAGCAACTTTTACTAATTGCTCAAAGACTCTCCCTTGTATATAAATTTTTTTATGAAACCTTAATCTTGATGAAATAAGAAAATCCACTAAACTTACGAAATAAAAATAAAATATTATCTTATAAGTATTCTTATTATTTCTTAATAAACTTAAGCACAGGTTTTTACATTATTTCAAATTAAGAAACAAGGCATTAAACTAAATCTCAAAATTATATTATTTCTAATTTTTAACACAATACCAAATGCAAATTGTATTATATGAAAATTTTAATACAATATAAAACTTAAGCTTTTATTTTAAATATAATTTTAAAGACCTATTTTTAAAATTATCGATAATTATAGTAGTTCTAAAGGTGTGGTAATCCATGTGGTAGTTAAAACTTTGAACGAGTGCTTTCAGGGCTGATGCTGGCGTAGGATTGGGGATATCGATGCGTGATTCTGGAAGTGGACTCTCTGACTAGAGGTCATCAATATTCTTTCTTCTTCTATTAGTGCTTTGACTGCGCATTCTTTTTTTATTACAGGTGTTCGTGACTTGTTGCATCGCGAGTGGGAAGTGCAAGTTGAACATACGCCTTGTGAAGGGAATCAATGTGCGGATCACTTGGCGTATATAGCTTCGTTTGCGGCGCCAAGACTTCATATTCTTCAAGAGCCGCCCAGGAGCCTTTTGGATGCCCTACACCGAGACATGCAAGGCACCCTTTACACTAGATCCTTTCGTTGGGGATTCGATTTTCGGAGCTAGTCTTCTTTGTTTTTAGTTTTCCCTTGTATCAAAAATTTTATTAAAAAAAACAACTTTGAACGAGTCACTTATCCGTTGCCTTCTTCCGATCCACGAGCCACAAGACGATGTGCTTTAAAGCATCACGCACTTTACGCCAGCTTGGGTCGAGGTTGTTCTTCAATCTAAACATCACTTTTTAGCTTTAGGTCCCAAGACTTTGATGATAAATCTACAGGAAAGAAGACGACAATTGAGTTGTTAAGAGGGACCATAAAGTAAATCAAATAACCTCATGTAATTCACCGTTCACGTGAATACTGCTTTTAGAGAGCACAATAATTCCGATCATTTTGTTCTTTAAAGTTTATTATTCACATGTTAAGTTGACAATAATTTTACTTACCTGTAAAATTTTCAATACGCATATAAAGATATCAAGTTTGAAAGTAATTATATTAGGTTATGTTTAGTTAGACGTAAGTAAATCAAATAACTTCATGTAATTCACCGTTCACGTGAATACTGCTTCTAGAAAGCACAATAATTCTAATCAATTTGTTCTTTAAAGTTCATTATTCACATGTTAAGTTAACAATAATTTCACTTATCCGTAAAATTTTCAATATACATATAAAGATATCAAGTTTGAAAGTAATGATATTAGGTTATGTTTAGCTAGACGTAAGTAAATCAAATAGCCTCATGTAATTCACCGTTCTCGTGAATACGGCTTTTAGAAAGCACAATAACTCCAATCAATTTGTTCTTTAAAGTTCATTATTCACATGTTAAGTTGACAATAATTTCACTTATCCATAAAAATTTCAATATACATATAGAGATATCAAGTTGAAAGTAATTCCATTAGGCTGTGTTTAGTTAAACGTAAAATTTTTTAATTGAATGAAATGATTTATAATATAATGAAATATAAATGGATGTAATATTACAAAATTGTTACTTGGGATAAATGAAATGATTCATAATATAATATAGTGAGATGTTTGAATGAAGGGTTTATAATGTAATATAGTGTAAAATTGTTTATCATTTTACATCATATCATAAACCTCTTAAATTGAAGGTTTTTCATTTTTACTGTTTATGGTAGAATGAGATACAATATGAATATAATATGAAACATTCATATTCTATTTCATTTCATTTCATCTCATCTCATTCTATTCTATTATAAACTCTTCTCTCAAACAATGAAATAATATTACATGACATTACATTCCACTAACCAAACATAGTCTTAGAGTAAAGAATTAATAGCTCCAACATTTTGAATTGAATTAAGAGCTTTAAAATTTTAATTATGTAATTGAAAATTAAAAAGGTTAATTATGAAAATATAATATTTATCCAATTTTACAGTATTATTTCAAACTTTAAAATGTAGTGTTAACTTTTAATTTTTAATAAAAATAGTTAATTATGTGACGAGTCACCTTAAAATAGTATTTTTATTATATGATTGTCATATATTATATTTGTATCACATAGAACTTTTATTATTTAATAAATTAAAGATATCAAACAACTTAAAATAGTTATGAAAAGGAGTGAATAATTATCTTTAAAAGTAATAATTTTTAAATAAATTGAAAAATTTAAAAATAACGTTAAAATTAAAAAACCAAAAAAATTAAACACTATAGTTTTTGTTATCTCTTTAAAAATATAATTAATGAATTATGATCCATCTACTCAGAAAATATAATTTTAATAAATATTTATTAAAATTATTGAATAAATTTTTACACGACATTTCTCTGTCAGGCTTTGGCTTAAAAAAGCCTTTTCGATATTCATTTAGTTTATGTAAAAAACAAATAATTATAAAAAGAAAAGAAGAAGAAGAATAATAATTTAAGATATGTTATCTTAGATTTGAGGGTGTCATTTTCTATGATTAAACAAAGAACTTAAAACTCAAAAAGACTCAGGTTAGGCTACTAATAAGCTAGGGGTACTAGTACTACTACTACTACACTTAAAAATTAACCCATCTACTATACAACCACTTCAACCAACAAAAAGATAAGGCCAAATGTCAATATCAGTGTCGACGCTGCCTTATCTTTCTCCGTATAATCGGCCCTACTTGTTGGCCTACCAAAGAATCCCTTCAAAACTTTCGAACGTAAACCTAGTCAAATCTATCTCTACATGGACATCTTACCTCAATTTTTGTAATTATCCCTTAAGGTTACCAAATTTCAACCGTTTAAGGACCCACGGGATTTTTTAGAACAAAGTTCTCAATGTTACATCTAGCAATAGCAAAAATAGGCCCAATTTAGACTGACCCAACTCAGGTTCGAAAATTTTATATAAACAATATTACTTTAAATAAAATAACATCATTTTAAAATTCTAAAAATTTAAAAATAAATTTAGTCAAATTCAAGTTCGAACTTACAGTTTTAGACTCAATCGAACTTTATAATGAATTTAATTTTGAGCACATATTTTTAAGTTGACCTGAGTTAAATGTAAAATTTGGAGTTCAATTTTAGCTTAAACGGACGCGAATTGTATCTAATTTATTGTTATCCTTATTTACATCTCTCAATATGTGCTTTGTTTATTTCCCCCTTAAGTGGGCAGCCTATTTTTTTTCCCCCATATCAACAAATTCAACACAAGTGATATTCATAAGTTTTCTCGCGTATTTATTTTGTTTAATAATGGAAATTAATTACAATTTTCTTTATAATTTATAATTTATATATTCTTCATCCCCATTTTTTATATGGACATGTGTACTTCACCAAGGCCAACTTTTCTTGGGAGTAAAGTGGTTGGATTCTTGTTTCGAGAGTGCTACTTTTTAACAAGGTGAGCCAAACTAGGCATCAATTCTTACATTTTTTGTCCTTTATTTGTTCTTTTCATCGGTTCACTACTAACCTGTATGGGTTTAATTGCTTGCGAGTATTTTCATGGTAGTGCTTTCGTGTTCTGCGTTGAAATAGTCTTATGTTCTTGCTCGGAAAAACATGCGGCCATGTCTTATTTTGGAAGTTGGAGCACCCTCTTTCTTTAGAGTGTCTATATATTTGCGTAGATTTGTACGAATATGCGTACAAAATTTAATAAAACAAGGTAGAAACTGATTAATTGAAATAATCGAACCATCCCTTATTTTATAAATAATTGTGGAATGCTTCGAAAAAAGATTCTCTTGGGCCTATTAAGAGTAAGATTATGTCCGATTAAAAAAATCATAATAGGCAAATGTTTTCTTGACATATTTTATTTCCTTGATTCAATCGATGGTAAAGTTGGCGTTCATTTCTTAAATTGTTATGATTTAATAAATTTTTAAATAAAAATACACATCTATTATGTTTATTTTACACTAAAAACCTGATAAAATTGACACAAAACGTAATTTGAAATATTATAAGTTTAAAAAGTTAATAAAAAATATGTATACATTTAATAAAATATGAGATTTTAAAAATATTAAATTATAAAAAACTCTTAAAGAATAAATCACGTCACGTTTAATTGTTCAAATTTCTTATTTTATAATTAGAGTATTAATTGACTTCACCATTTCTTAACGAGTTTTTTTTATTGATCAAAGTAAGAATTTCAACAAGACGCGAAATTTGAAAAAGTCCAAAACTATATAACTTTATCCTTAATTAATAAAGAGACTGTTTCATAAAATACCCATCTTATTGAAATAATTTACCAAGGCATGTGTTTTTAACTACTGGTTATGCTGATCCTATTAAAAGTTCCTGGAAGGGGATCTATGATACACAACTTGCGAAGTCTGCCTAAGACCTCTAGTGATAATAATGCATGACCATGAACGACAAGTCTTTTGGTTCATTGATATGAAGAATAGAAGAATGAACCAAACCTCGGATTCTACAGCTAGGCCGCGGTAATACTCATCTCGATCACATTCATATAAATACACAACACAACACTTACAAGATAGAAATCTAGTACTGCTTGCTCAAATGGTAAGTAAAATTTAATTACGTTTTATTTGATTGCTATATAAACATTGCACAGGTTACACAAAAATACTCGCATATCTTCACTGAATTATCTATCTTTTATTGAAAAAGCAAGTCCCATATGTTGAAACATACTTGTCTGTCTCTAAAAGCATATCATACTAGGTCTACTTTCTCTTACAACTCTCTGCCCTACATTGATACAGTTTTGCACGTCATTAAGCAAATAAAGTTACCAGGACGAAATTAAACTACCAGATAAGTGAAGCAAGCTGCAAATGAAGTGATCTCTCCAACCTTTTCGCGAAATTGGAGACTATCCTTGAATGATGAGGTTCATAGCCAAGTGAAACTGGGTGTAACTTAATAGCTTTCAACCTAGGTTTTTCCTTTTCGATATGAAAAAGAATCTCTCCAGCAGCAACCATATTGTAGAACCAGTGACCAAAAGTACAGCAAATAATAGATAACCGGAGACAGTAAGTGGAAAGCACAACGAGGTCACCTAAGGGACGGTTATAACTTGGATAGATTGCAGCATGTCTGAAACAGCGATAACAAGATCACCTGATTTGATCATTCCCCTAGCCTTGAGCAATGAAAATGTTCTATGGAGATTGGTTTCCATATCATCAGTGAAGCTCAGACGAAAAGGTATCAAGCCCCACTGTAAGTTGAGGCGCCTCCGCAGAGATGTCGTGGTTGTAAAGGCAAAGATTGGGCAGTCAGGTCGGCAACGTGACAAGAGAGATGCCATGTGGCCTGACTTGGTGTAAACAAAAAGAGCATCCACCTCTAAGTTGTTAGCTGCAAAACCACAAATCATAAAGCATCAGGATCCAGTTAAATTACTAGATAGAAGCCAATTGACAAAAGATATTCACATGTTTAGAAAAAATCAAGAAAATACAAGGTAAAGAGTAGGAAGGAGGTATTCCAAGTCAATAAAATCACTTAAGAGGCAATTTAGTTAGGCATGTACCTGATGAGTTCTTAAAAGAGTCACTTAAAACTTGCACGGAAAACAGAATGGCCCAATTAATAAGAAAACAACAAGAAGCAAGTACTTATCCCAGCATCTCGAGTCAATCTTTTCGCTTTAGGAACACTGACAAGAAGTTAAAATCATTGTCTTTTCCACTAAGTGAACTACTGAATCACACGGCACAATGAATTATCGCAGGCATTACATATGTGCTCCACAAATGGTCTGATAATATTTTGAGGGCATATTGTTAAAAAAAAAGGAACTTTGTGCTGAGGTCCAATTAGCAGAGTGGAAAATTTATTTGTGAAACTTATAGAGCAGAAGAAAAAAAGAGCCATATGCCCAGGAGGGTAAAAATAGAGCAAAGGCTCAAGTTCTGGGAAAAGTAATTCTGTCACCAGTTTGAAATTTCTTTTGTGTTGGAAAGTAGAGACATTTAGCACTAAAGATACTTACCCATCTTGGCAGCAGAGTTGCACATCTCTTCAGATATCCTATCAGAAAATGCGGATCCTACAGATGGGAGCTCCATAGCTTCATGGCATTTCCCTTCTCTCCACCACCTTTCGATTCTCACACTGACAGTTCTTAGAACAGACAGTGCCTTCTCTGGGAACTGGCCCATGGCAGACTCTCCAGAGAGCATCAAAGCATCTGCTCTTTGTCTAACTGCTTCAGAAACATCAGCTACTTCAGCTCTAGTGGGTGTAGGGTATTCAATCATGGATTCAAGTAGTTGAGAAGCAACAATGACAGGCTTATTCAGCTGTCTGCACACTTGAACAATCTTTTGCTGGGCTGATGGAACCTGTTCCAATGGTATCTGAGCTCCAAGGTCTCCTCTTGCGACCATTGCTCCATCTGATGCCTGGATGATCGCTTCCAAGTTCTTCAATGAGTCTATACTCTCTATCTTTGCAATTACAGCTATATCACTATATCAAAAGATGAGACTGATAAGGCCCTAAAGGTAATGAAACAAATCATTTTAGTAGTAGAGGAAACCAATACAGCAAAATTTCAGTATCACAATAAACAATCATCAAGAGAAAAAAAACAAGACAGAGAGCAGAACGACTACTTAAATGTGATAGATTAAGTGTCATCAATGAAATGTTAATACAAGCTGAAAATCTAGCATAGTTTGTTTAAAGTGCTACCTATCAAGAGAACGTGCAGCTATGTAGCTTTTAAGATGAGTGATCACTTCTGCTGATTTGACAAATGAAATTGCAATAAAGTCAACACCCTCTGCAATACCAAAATCAATGTCCAGCCAATCCTGCATTTAGTTAGAGATTGAGATTTAGTGGATTGAGATGGAGCACAGACAGGTACTAGTGAGTAAATCCCTTGATGTATCCGCCAGTGAAATTCTGATGGTGAATATGACGCGAAATCAATTCATATGAACTTACTCTGGAGTTACACTGAAAGTAACTTCCTAGTCCATTATCAAAGTTAATCAGTATACATAAATTACATGATTGCCAGTTGAAAATGATATCCAGGCAAGATGAATCAAAAGCAAAGCCAATATAGATTTAAAACGCACATAACATGTTCTCATTAAACTTCCTAATTATTTGTAAAGCAGTTCACAGTGTACACACAATACAGATTAAATTGAGATTATAGTGGTAGTGGGAGTGCATCCAACTATACAAAACACATTCGGATCATGCCATATGGTGGTTAAGGAAGAATACAGACTTTCATAAAGTGAAAAGTCACCTTAGATATTAATGATTGTAACATTCCAAGAAACCTATTGGTGAAACATAAAACAAATAGAAGGGACTTTTATCTTCACCGTACCATTTCAGTTATAACCTTCAATCATAACAACACAAACTTTCTTCAGAAAATCCATTTGAAGATGTATTTGAGTTATGTGGTAATTTATTTTTCCCCGGCATGGAAAGGAAAAAAATTATGAGAACTGAAAATGAGATTTTGACAATATAAACCAAAAAAGAACAATACAAAGAAAAGAAGAAATCTTTAAACCCTAATCATTCACATTCAGAATAGTTGAAGATCAAATCACATTCAGAAGAAATGAAATTTTCTAAAGGCGATGAGCATCACTGGCCTTGGAAGAAATGGTGGGAAGCATGGCATTGCGTTCTCTGACTAAGCTCCCATCCCTCCAAAAGGTCAAATTAGCTCGTGGCAGCAACAAACCAGGATCAGTACACCGGCACTTAACATCAGGGCCAATTTTCTCGATCACATCAAACCTCACCATTCCACCATCCACAAGAAGCTCATCCCCAACTTTCACATCTGAATAAGACAAATTAGTTCTTTACATAGACAAAAAAACTTGACATTCATATCAGTGCACAAAAGTACGATGAGCATAGAATTTATACCCTCAGCAAAACCATCATAGCTGACATTGATAGTGCGTTCGGGGCGAGGCAAATCAAAGGCTCTCACAGTGAAGGTCCATACTTCACCATCCTAAGAAGAAGAAGAAAAAAAAAACTAGATTTTTAGTTGGATTTTCAAGTTGAGTCAAATGAAACCGCAGTTAAATAAGAAAGACCTCGGCTTTAGCAGAGGAAGCACCGGCGAGATCACCCATGTGAATCTCGCTACCTTGAGTATCCATCATAATAGCAACAGCATAACCTTTCTCTTGGTTCAAACGCCTGACACGATCGATGACTCGTTTGTGCCAATCGCGAGTCCCGTGGCACATATTTATTCTTGCGACGTTCATCCCTCCAACAGCCAACGCTTCCAGCTGCTCCGCCCCGCATGTGGCGGGGCCGATGGTGCACACCAGCTTTGTCCTCCGGGTGCTCCGGAAGCCGTTCTCCTTCAGCTCCGCCTCGGTGACGGCGTCCACTTCAATCGATGGGATGACGCCGCCGGTGCCGTTGGTGGAGGAGATGAGGGCTTGAGGAGAAACAGAGTTGGGATCAGAAGGGGCTACTGAGGCTTTAATGGTGATGGGTTTGGCGGAGAAAGTGCGAGGGAAGCGATGAGTTGGGATTGGTAAGAAGGGTTTGAAGTAAGTGGTGGGAGTGAAGCAATGGAGAGATCGCGACATGGTTGCTTGTTATTGTGTTAGTGAAGTAGATACTGAAACTTTTGCCGGCTTTGCTTAGCTAATTAGCTTCGCTGGGGGGACAAAACCGATCCAGTTAGTTCCAGGGGTTTGGGTACCAAGGAATCTCCGCCGAACTAGTTAGCAGGGTTGCTCACCACCTACTCCCTCTTAATCCCTCCGATTCATAATAAGTGTCGTTTTAGAGAGATTTTAGTTATTCAAAATAAGTGTCGTTTGTAACTTTTTATGCATATTTATAATTTTACTTCCAAAATTACCCTTTAATATCTCTCACATCTTAATTACACAGATTATATTTTCAAAGCACTTTAACATGTAATTAATAAGGGTATATCAGATATTTCATTAACTTTCTTAATAAGTGTGCATTCCTCTAAAACGACGCTTATTATGAATCGGAGGGAGTAGATTTTAGTCGTACAATATTTTGTCCCATTTGAGATATTTGTAGCCTAGGAAATTCATTGATTGAAATAAATGAAAAACACATGTTAGCACAAAAGCCAACAAAGTTCATCCAAAACAACCTCTTAGAAAGGACTATACAAGGCATAGTAACATTCAAAGTATCAAATTAGTACAGATTGTTATCAGATCAGTTCAGCAGACTTTCCAACTGAATTTATGCTTATCTTTGTATAGCTGCAAGTGCATTCTAATGTTGTTAAAAATAGTCATCAAAAGGACTTGCAAAGATGATCTGAAAATGCTGTCGCTTCTTTCATTCCAATGCTAGCAACAATACGTGCAGTGGTTGGAGAAATAACCACTGATCCCCTCATTGCATAAACCTGATTTGTGTACGCCGTGTGATGTCAGACCAAACAATTGGAGGATTAAATATGCCACAATCTGCCATTGTTGATTTCCAAGTTGTAGTTGGATAGGAGCAAGAGAATAATAGATGATTATGAGATTCATCATGAGTTTGGCATAACAAGCGCCAATTAGGGATTGGTAGAAATTTGCCAATTATGTCTATCTTAGCCAACCTTAGTTTAAAAGATTGCCAGAGAGTGAGTGCATGTTCGTAGTTGTGATACTTGCACCAAACCACCCTATACCAAATATTTTAATTACTTAATAATAATACAAAATATTTTAATTAATTATTTATAAAATCAATCATATAATAATTAAGCATAAATTAAGAACTGCCATTACTATTTTTTTTTTTGAAACAAAACAAATTTATAAAACTTGCGAAAATATCAAAAGCATCAAAACAGAAGAAGCAACTAACCCAAAGCCAATAGGCTTTACCCTATTACACCCAAACCTAGATCCTCTTCTGAATTGATAACAGA
>JAOQMQ010000009.1:19172343-19197163 GCA_027563845.1 Erythroxylum subrotundum | reverse complement strand
TTAAAAATTAAACTAAAATATTTAATTTAAAGTTTTTCTTATTGACTCGGTTGGATTTGGTTGATTATTAATATTGTCAAGAGTTTGCAGGAAGACTTGGGTGGAGCATTATGTTCTTGTTAGAGTATTCTAATCATGTATCACGTAAATATATAAAAAAGATTTAATAAAATACAGCAAGAACTAATATTTCGGACCTATCCTCCGAAGACCTGAGTTGTTGAAAAGTTAGTTGGAAAGTTGTTTGGGAAGTTAAACAGGGTTCGTGTAAAAGTTGAATGATTCATTTGGATGGTCATGGAAAGACCCTTTGAATGGTGAAAATTTACAGTTTTAGGACTCCATTTTGAATCACACCCGTGAAGTGCGTCGGCAATTGTGGGGCGGTGTAAAACTGGAATGCGACGGTCACGAGGTTCATATACTTGATTAATGATACCTTTACCAATAAAGTGAAGAAGTTGATTAGGAACCTACCCCACCACGACTCGGTCCAAAATTAATGAAATGGGTTTAAGTTTAAGCTGGGTAATTAGCTCGAACCCGATCTAATTTAAAATTAACAAACTCGATTTAATTTGACTAAAATTTAGAGCTAATTTTTTAAAATATTAAGTATCAGAGTCAAAATTTTGATTTTGATTATTTAGATCTGACTTAACCCGAAGCCTAACAATTACAAAAAAAAAAAACGAGTTAATCTAGGTCAAATAAAATTAAATTTAAGAAATTAGTCTGATGTCCTATTTAAAATACCCGAATGATATCATTCAAAACAACTTTATTTTAAGCGGCTTGATAAACTTTCAATCGAACTCAATTGATTGTATTGTAGGTTAAGATTAGATTTAAGAGTTCTTTATGAGATCCAACTTAAAATATGTCAATAACCTTTCGTCTAAATCAATATTGTTTTAAGTGTTTCGATTAGGTTTAAACCTGGATTATGTGGTTTTGAACGTACTAAACATTAAATCAAACTCGATTGTTCGAATTATAGGTCAAGATTAAATTTAAGAGATTTGTCTCGTATCCCATTTACAATATTCAAATAACTCATTATAATCTAAAATAACATTATTTTATGTGGCTTGATTAAGTTCAAACCTAAATTCGAGTTGGTAAAATAAGGAGTATAGGGTTAAAAGATCTTGTGTTCGAATCTCCCTACTTACACTCTCTCGATCGAGTCTGTCGTATAGAGCTTGTTCAGTGCGGAGCCTCCGATTAGCGTAATTTGCAGGCTATTATGTCAATCCGAAAATTTACCCAGTACGTTTCTAATGGATAGCGACTGCAAGTTCCTTCGTTTAAAAAAAAAAGGAACTCAATTAATCAAATTATAGGCTAAAATTAATTTAAAAAATTCATTCGAGATCCGATTTAGTATAATTTAACAATCCAATTTTATATAAAACAACATTATTTTAATTACTTTGATTGAAATTAAATCTAAATTTAAATTGTTTTTTTTAAGGGAAACTGCCGGAGTAGGTTACAAAACAGATCTGGGGAAACTGGTCACCAACATATCCTCAAAAAGGATACGTTGGCACCCTAGAGATGCAATAGTGAAGTAGGTTACACCAATATCAAAATGTAACGCATGAGTGGCAAGTCAATCAGCACATCTGTTACTTTTTCGGTAAACATGCTAATAAACAATAGATCAGGTACAGGTAAACAGTTTGTGAATGCCCGCTACGATAGGATTGGTCACCTGCGTGCGGTGAGTTGAGGAAGAGAGGAGTCGATGCACTGCAAGCGAATCCACTTTCATCTCTCTATGGCAGGTTAAATTTAAATTATTTAACCCGAATTTATTAAATTTTAAACCGAACTGAAGTTACGAGATAACGGTGAGTCCACATCAACCAACCAAGTTACTATTCTCTACTTGACTTCTGCTGTGTTTGTAGGCACTTAGCTCAGCTACTCTCTGCCAAAATTACGCTCACAGGGTCACTAGTATTTAATATTCTCCTGGTCTTCCTTTTTAGAAACTAAAAGACGCCACTAATTCAGGCATGTCAAAGTTAAAATGACATGACCCTGAGTAATTTAAATCTTTTAAATATTTAATAATTTTAAAGATGCTTTTTAAAAATATTTTATTAAGGTTTTAAGTAATTTATTATTTTTATATGTTATTTAGAATATAATAAGTACTATTTTATTAATATAAAAATGATAAAAAAATTTATTTAAATTAAAATTAAAAAATCAAAGTTTAGTGAAATAGTGTAAAAAAGTGTATTTGATGGACAGCCATGATTGCCGTAAACAGTGGACAAAGGGGTATGGTTTTTTCTTTTAAGGGTATGGCTCTTTAACGGGGTGTTAGATCTTTTGTTCCAGTTAACTAAGTTTTACCTTATTTTATTAAATTTTATCTATATATTTATATAAATCTCGCATAAATATTTAGACAAAATTAAGTAACTCAAGGTTGGAACATTCTAATTAGAACAAGGTGCTCCAACCCCTTCAACGTATCCCCGGAGGATTGACTTTTCATAGTTTCGAGGGAAATTGTTTTCATAGTTTTCGTATGTTATTTAGAATATAATAAATACAAAGGAAAAGTGAAGATTGCTTAAATTATGATCCTTAACAAACTTTGGTAAAGCAGAAAATCTTATGTACTAAATATGTTAGACTTGACATTTTGCTTTTGTAATTCCTAAATTCTTCATATGTTAATTACATAATATTGATAACAGAACAGAAAACTGGAACAGAATCAAGGACTTAAGCAAATTTCAAGTTAATAAATCAAGTTTGATCTGAAAAATAGTCCTTTAGATTATCATATAACACTTTCGTGAAAAAAACAGCCCGTTGATACGATTGGGTTTGTATAAAAAGATTATGATTAAAGAACTAATAGGTTCAGCTTTGAAATGAATGACAATTGACTAAAGTTCTGATGAGATCATTATTGATAAAGATGATGTCAATCAACTGTAATGTGCTTCCAAGGAGGAAAAACAGTATAGTGGTTGAGCATTTTCTGTCTATAAATACATTCTTAACAAATAACTCAAAACATATTCAACACTATCTTCACTTCTAATGGAGTCCCTGCGGATTAGTCCCAAGAGAGTTCAAGTAAACCAACTTAGACCCTTCTCTTTTCCTTCCTGCAGAAAATTTTCCAGGCATAGCTTCAAGTTTCATAAACTTTCCACTTACTTCATACCCTTTTCAAGTTACTACTTGAAGCTTGATAAACTTTCCATTTACTTCATACCCTTTTCAAGTTACTACTTGAAGCTTGTTTTGATCTAACCCTTTGCATGGAATTTGGTTTAAAATGCATGAATTTAGATACAGAACACGAGTAATCTGAAACTAATTTGTGTTTTTCCTTTTCCTCAGGTGATAAATGTAATTGTAATAGTAACTTCTGTGGTGGCATTAGCAAACTTAAGAGCAGCTGAGTGCAGAAGAGCAAGAATTTCCAACTCGATCGAGTACAATGCCATAAGTTGCAGAGCTCACAGTGCATCCATAACAGATTTTGGAGGGGTTGGAGATGGAAGAACATCAAACACGAAGGCGTTTCAGGTGGCAATCAATAAGCTGAGTCAGTATGCCAAAAACGGTGGTTCTCAACTCTTTGTTCCTGCCGGAAAATGGCTGACCGGTAGCTTTAGCCTCACGAGTCACTTCACTCTATTCCTCGACAAAGATGCTGTTCTTCTAGCGTCTCAGGTTTTGCCATTTTATTGCTTGTGTATTCATCATAGTGGGGTGTCAGTATCAGCTGATAAATCCTGACAAGTGACTGCATTGACACAGGACATTAGAGAGTGGCCGGTGATGAAACCCCTGCCGTCATACGGCAGAGGAAGAGACGCGGCGGCCGGAAGGTACGGGAGTCTCATATTTGGAACCAACCTCACTGACGTTATTATTACAGGTACTGAAGCAAACTCTTTAAGCATCTCAGGTGAATCTAAGTTGGGTGTCAGGTTGCCAGTTTACTGAGTTAATATTGTTCTTAACTGTGTCAGGGGACAATGGCACAATCGATGGTCAGGGTTCATTCTGGTGGCAGAATTTTCACAAGGGAAAACTCAAGTACACTAGACCCTACTTGATCGAGCTCATGCACTCTGACAATCTCCAAATTTCTAATCTGACTCTCCTGAATTCTCCAAATTGGAATGTTCATCCTGTTTATAGCAGGTAACCCTGAAATTTCCCCTGTTTTCCCTGTTTTTTACCATAAATTCACACATTTATCCTCTTGTTATGTTATATAATCAAATAGTCACATTTGCATATTGTCTAATTTTATTAAAATTTTGTGTTTATATATATATAACATAACAATGTTGTTTTTAAAAATTTCCTTATCAATACCGTTTTGATAGTTTAAGTAGATTTAAATCCAGACTCGAACCCGATTATATTTTGAGCTAATCTTAACTTAGTCGAGCAAGAACGAATTTGAGCCAACCCAACTCATTATCATACTTATTGTTGTTGTATATTTAAAGTGTTTGATGAAAAAATTCGAAGATTTTAATTTTCTTTTTCTAAAAGAACTCATTAACTGACTTGATCCGACCCGACTCAATTTGATATCATACCTAATGCTTGTTGTACATGATTGGTGACAAAGTTAGAAGCTCTTTGTTGTTCTTTACCTTAAAAATTCTGGCGTTGCAGCAATATACTGGTGCAAGGAATTACAATTATTGCTCCTGTCAAATCTCCAAACACCGATGGCATCAACCCAGGCATGTTTTTCCTTCCAACCAACTTCCATCAGCACCATAATCTGTAAATACCTTAAAAGAAAATTGAGAATTTTTAAAAGTTAACTTACTCTGGATGTTTCAGATTCTTGCACAAACGTGAAAATCCAAGACTGTTACATCGTATCTGGAGACGACTGTGTGGCAGTGAAGAGTGGTTGGGACGAGTATGGAATTGCATATGGAATGCCCACAAAGCAGGTGATCATCAGACGTCTCACATGCATATCTCCAACAAGTGCCACAATTGCATTAGGAAGTGAAATGTCAGGTGGGATCGAGGACGTGAGAGCAGAGGACATCACAGCCATTAACACAGAATCAGGTGTCAGGATTAAAACAGCTATAGGCAGAGGAGGGTACGTTAAGGACATATACGTGAGAAGAATGACCATGCACACCATGAAATGGGCATTTTGGATTACGGGAAACTATGGTTCTCATGCAGATAAAAACTTCGATCCACATGCATTACCTGTGATTCAGGGGATCAATTACAGAGACATGGTTGCTGATGATGTCAACATAGCTGCCAGATTGGAGGGCATTTCAGGTGACCCTTTTAAGGAAATTTGCATATCCAATGTCACAATTGGAATGGCTACTAAGGCCAAGAAGGTGGCTTGGACTTGCACTGATGTTGAAGGAATCTCCAGCAAGGTGAGTCCTCGAGCTTGTGATTTGTTACGTGATCAAGGGCCTGCGAAGGTTACAGCCTGTGCTTTCCCTCCTGATAATTTACCAATCGAATCAGTGAAGCTCCAAAAGTGCTTTTACAGAAAGACCTCTATGTGATGTATAACTTAGTCTTACAGCATATAGGGCCTGGAGCTTGAAAACAATTATATAACTTCCATCATTAGCAGAGTATATGCTAAGTTTGGACAAGCAGTGTAGTTTAGCTTGAGTTAGTAACAACACATCATGGTCCATCTTTTTCTGCTTCCATTTCCAGGATTGAGTACACACAGAAGTCCTGAAACCTCTGCACAAACATTAATGGTTAGAGATGAGATTTGTGTTAGCGAAAGTGCAAGGTCTACCGATATACCGACTCTACGAACCCTGTCATACGCAAATTGCCATAGACCCAAATGAAACATTCATGCTCAACATTTAAAGTAGACTAATAGCTAGACAATGTATCATCTGCTTCCATTTCCATGATTCTGGTATACACAGAAGTTCCGAAGCCTCTGCGCAACGACAATGGAAGAGTTGAGATTTGTGTTATAGAAAGAGTGAGATCTTTAGATAGATCCGACTCTCCGAATTCAGGTATAGCCATACAAACAAACAAAATGCCATGGACCAAATGATAAAATCATGCTCGACACCGGAAGTATAATAATAACACAATTTATCAGAAGCAATATTTACAGATTTTAGCTTCGCCATGTCAGTGGTCGAGAGCTGTTATTACCTACTAAATCAAAGAAATTCTTCACATACAGATATGTTACAGAAAGGGAGAACTGATAAAATTGGATCTCACAGCCTTGCCCACTCCAGAACAGGACCGATATCGGAGAAATCCGAGTTTAAGTGAAGTGCAGAATCAGGCACTTGCCAAACAGACATATT
This sequence comes from Erythroxylum subrotundum, assembly GCA_027563845.1. NCBI lineage: Eukaryota > Viridiplantae > Streptophyta > Magnoliopsida > Malpighiales > Erythroxylaceae > Erythroxylum > Erythroxylum subrotundum. The sequence goes on along the minus strand of JAOQMQ010000009.1, from coordinate 19,190,810 downwards.
ACAGCAACCGGCAAATGCAATTTTCCTTGAGCATAATGCTACTGACTACTCTTATATTGAAATGTTTGAATATTACAAAGGATCTTATATCGCAGCTGAAAGAAGCTCTCCTGCTGACATTAGTGACACTGGGCTCTTTGATCTTTTGTTCTTCAGATTTCTTGGAGAATCTGACTGATTATACAATAACATTAAATTGGAATCATGGAGTACATTCCTAGTCCTACGTGTATACAACACAACATCTGATGATTCTCAAGGATCTGGATTGAATTTTACAGATTCCCTCCAGATGAGTTCCTTGATGTTTTCTTCGGTAAATGAGGGTTGTTCAAAATCAAAGCTGAACGGTCGAGGACAAACAGGCTCCTCATTGATATCATGAAGTGGTGCCAAATATGGATGACAAAGAGCCACATCAACTGCAAATAAATCAGGGAAACATCAGATTCTAGTTTATAATCAAAGAGCTTATCCCTCAGACACTTGGACAAAAAGATTTATGCTACCAAAAGATTGAACTAAAAAGTTTTTACTATAAATAAGTCCAGATTCAATTTAGTATGATTTATGGAAACTAACAGACTGAACTAAATAGTTTTTACTATGAGGGTGGTTGCTCCTTTGTAACTATAAAGTCACAAGTTCAAGTCACAGAAATAACCTCTTTGTAAAAAATACAAAGAGAATGTTACGTACATATTGATCCTCCCAAGACCCCCACGAGGTGCCTTATGCATTAGGTACGTTAACTTTTTGACTTTTTTAGTTCTTACTATATATTAGTCCAGATTCAATTTAGTATGATTTGTGGAACTAAAAGAATGAACTAAATAGTTTTTTCTATATATAAGTCCAAATTCAATCTAGTATGGACAACGCTTCACATTTTGTTCAGTAATTTAAGCACTTGCAAATGATGGAAAATGTCACAGCTGATTGAAAGTCCACAAAAAGATGATATTCATCACGAAATTCCAATCTAACGCAGTTAGCAATATATTAAACAATCATACAAATTCAGTAGTATTTCAATTTACCGGTAATCCGCCTGTGTGGGTCAAAGACCAGCATCTTGTCTAACAAATCAACAGCACCAGAAGACATATTAGGAAATCTAGCAGCAAAATCTTGTCTTGGGTATTGTGGAAATTGCCTAACATATCTTCGAGCATTATTACTTCGTAGGAATCCGAGGCTGGAATCATCTGGAGAACCTATGAGCTTTTGAAAGCAAGTATACAAATGTGTAAGCAGCCAAATTCAACATGATCCACTTGGGAAGGCATGCCTTTACATTTCAACACTATCAAATTGTATTATGCAAACAAATTAGCCTTGTGCAATGACGGCAAAGTAAATTTTCCAAGTAAAATTGTTAATGTCATATTGCAGACGAGAAATCTCATTTTCCAAAAATCTATCACGAAAGGACAAGATGAAAATGGTGCATTATGGAACCTTCAGTAGAAAACTCTTCTACCTAAATATTCCGGTACTTGCAATTGAGATATCAATGCTATAACCCAATTCCATATACAGATTCCATGGTCATGCAGTCCCCACCAGACACTCACAATAACCAAAAACAGTAATAGGGAAATAGAGATAAAGTTTCATTTTTAAAATTTAACGAGAAGAGGCCAAAAGCATTCTGCTTCAAAATTTCAAACAACGAGACATGAAGAAAACAAAAACTTTGTGATAAGTCCACAGCATCTATAGGTATCTTTAAACAAAAGAACAAGGAAATGTTGTATATTCATAGAAGGGATATAACTATTTTGGAGAATATTTGCTGAATAGCCAGAAAGAAAATACCTCCGTGATAAGTCTCAGCTGATGAACATAGTCTTTTCCAGGGAATAAAGGTTGTCTCGTCATGATTTCACCGAATATGCAACCCACTGACCATATATCAATGGCTGCAGTGTACTCTGAACAATTGAGAAGTAATTCTGGCGCCCGGTACCAACGAGTAACAACATACTCGGTCATAAAATCTGTTTCAGATGTTGTTCTTGCGAGGCCAAAGTCCGCAATCTTCAGGTCACAATTAGCATTCAAAAGCAAATTGCTGGGCTTTAAATCACGATGCAGAACATTGGCTGAATGTACATATTTGAGTCCTCGCAGAAATTGGTAGAGGAAGTACTGCAAAAATTTTAAAATAGATTACTTGCTGAAAGTTCAAACATGTAATCCAGTATAGTCACATAAGCAATATCTAAATCTATGTCTTGGGTAGTATGCAATTTCACATGCAGAGTTGAGAAAGGATGATAAATCTGAAGAAAGGAAGCACATGGTATTAAAAATGGGCTAGACAGTAGCTGGTCCCAACAGTTATCCGTAATTGTGACTCATTGTAAGGAATAAATGCTAAAGTGAGTACGCAGTAAAAGGGGACTGTCATAGCATCATGAAATCTTCCCTGACCATTTTCTGGTCGACTTCCAGCATGAGTTCCTAAACGAGAAAAAAGCAGCTTTTGAGGTCAATTCATGATAGCTGACCACAAAGCTGTGTATCAATCTTTAAAACAACCATTCGAAATTGATTATTGTGCATATTGTTCTGCAGAACATGTTACTCTTATCGTGACCCCAATAACTCCCATGGTCTGTATTAAAATATATTTTGCATTGTTAACACTTCTCCTACTCCCCACCCCCATCCCCGACCCAGCAGTTCAAACTCGCCAGATCAAAATTATATATTGACAGTTATGGAGAGGCATAGTATCATCCCGAGAAAGAATCTATTCTAGCTTCATAGTGGATCATGGCATTTGCAGCCAACAATAATCTACAAGCTCCGAAAACATTGAATAAATCAGTAGGAATGTCGAATAACCAAATAAAACAGATTCCCCAATGTAAATAAAGACGTAGCAAATTTAGTGTGAAATCAATGATGCCAACCCGACAATGATCATCTGTCAATTGTTGATTAGACCTTATTATTTGATGAAGATCAGTATCCATTAATTCATAAACAATATAAACATCATTAAAATTCTCCTTTTGGGGAGGTCGAATGATGTCTTTGATAGCAATAACCTGCAATGAACAGAACAATCAGTCAGAAAACCACAATCCTCTCAACAAAGAACAAGGTAACGGAAACAGAAAGTTGATAGTCAATTTCTCAATAATCAAATTACAATAGAAAACGAGAAAGTTTTAAACAACTTAGAATTGTAGCAGTCAGTAATACTTCTCAACCATGAGCACTGATAAATCTGAAAAATAGCTAAAGCAAACAATCTTACATTCTCATGATCCATGTGGCGAAGAAGCTTAATCTCTCTCAAAGTCCTTTTAGCATCTATCCGGTTGTCAAACGCATTACCAATCTTCTTAATGGCTACTTCCTCACGAGTCTCAGAATTCACGGCGGCACTGAAGGAAACCAAAAGTCATATCTTCCTTCACATTATTGATAACACAGATATTTAGTGAAATGCATGGGACTTGTAACTACCACATACTCCATATCAGTAACAGCTATCTGAATTCTCATCAAAACAGAATAAACAAAAACGACTCAAACCATTTTCTTCAGAATCATATCGAAGTTACTTACATGTTAAATTACTTGTTGTAAAATCCAAAGCAAATAACCGCAACCTCCATGATCATATGATTAATACTTAACTGACTTGCCTATAGAGTAATCTGTTAAATTATCTTAAGCAACCTCATAAACTAAGACCATAGTCAAACGAAGCTCACATAATCAAAACCTCTCTAGATCAAGAACCGCAAAACCAAAGACCAAATCTCTCTCAACGTGATATTCATCACAAGAGCTAAAGAAGCTAAAACAAGACGTAGTAACGAAGCGCAAGAAACTCACCAAACGATGCCGTTCGCGCCTCTACCTACGGGACGAATAGGAGGCACGTACTTCCTGGAGACCTCGAAGAGATTACCGTACACGTTGTACTGCACGTAACGGCCGCCGTGAGTCGGCGTGCCTCTGATGTGATGCTCCCCCGAGCCAAAGCTCGGCTCCGTTGACATACTTGGATCCAAATCGGATCCACTTAACCGCTCGAAGCTTAACAGATTCTGAAGAAGACACACACAGACAGGCGATTAGCTGAGTTGAAGTTGAAGAGCGAGAGACTAAATTGGAGGGGACGCATCGGCAGGTGTAAAGTAACTTGACATTTCTTTTCACTTCACACTTAATGTGAACTTTTGAACTGGAAGAGCTTGCGTCTCGTGAATATATACGACTTTTTCATAAAGTTCTCTTCTTTTGTACTTTCATTTATTTTTTGTTTTGATTTGGTGTCGTTTAACTATAGGCTACTGTGATGATTATTCATCAATCTCTTTATCACCCACTTTTCCTTTTCTTTTTTTTTAATATACATTAAGTATTTCGATTTTTGTTGGACTAATCCTAAACTCCTAAGACCTTACTTCAAGAGTCCCAGAGGAGGTTAGTCTAGAACCCCAAGATCTCTCAGATTTATACGTAGCTTATACACTTCTGCGTACAAGTAGTCATCACATACTGATTGGTCAGCAGCTGATTGATCACTGATCCTGCTCAGCATCAGGTTTCAGCAGCCTCGAGTTCCCTAATAGCTCCAACTCCCACACTCTTGCTGGAAACGAGACGTCTGTAATTGATCCAATCAGGTCACTCATACTCGTCTCTTTTTCTTTTATCTTATTACTTAAAATAGAATTTTAATTGTGAGTCTCAAAGCAACCGGTAAAATTGTTTCTTTGTAATGATAAGATTATAATTTCAAGCCGCAGAAACGTTTTCTTTATAAAAATATATAAAAAAAGTTATGTATATTATGACCTTTTTCAGGCTCCATAAAATTAAAAATCTTATGCACTTAATACATTAATTTTGCTATATATTAAAGTGTAATATTAATTTATTAAAAACTTTAATCGACTTAACTGTTTTAAAAGGTCATTTAGGGTCAATTCAACCATTGAACGTAAAAGTCAAATTGCATTTTAAATACTAGAATTAAAAAATTAAAAGGCGGAATTAAATAATGATATTGGTGACTAGTTAGATAAGAATTGTGAAAATAATAATATTGCAGTTTGATGACTGACGTGGACGCCAACACGTGGGTGGTTTTCTCACGTACCAAATCCTCGTGACTTGGTCAACCTCGGCCTTTAATGGGCTGTGTTAATCTAAATATTTAATGTTAAATTTTAATATATTTTTATTCCATTGTCGTAATTAGGGATGGTCATGACGAATTAACAGATAAAATTCAAATTTATTGAATTTTAATTAAGTTTAAAGTTAAAAAGATCATTTAACTTAACTTGAATGATGCTAATTGATGCGTCCAAAATATCAAAACAAGGTTTGTTAGAGATAGCATTTAGGCATGGGCTTAATGAGGCTCGACCCAGCTTGAGATTAACGAATTAAGCTTAGTTGATTAGACCTCGACCTAATGACTATAAGGAAAAAAAAAACATTGTTTTCCATTTTCAATTTAAAAAAATAAAAAAAATCAAGTTGGGTAGAGCCAAGTTGAGCTCGAGTTTAAGCTTAGATGCCTCACGCCCAGTCAAGTTTGGGCTGAAAATTTTTCACGTCATTAACTATTTTTAACTTTAGAAAATAAAAAAATCAAGTCGAGAAAGTCAAGTCGGACTCAAGCTGGGGCTTGATTGCCTCGAACCTAGTATGGCTCAGGCTTGGGCCCAACTACCTCAAACCTGATCAAGCCTAATTAATAGGTAAAATAAGAAATGTAAAAATTTAAAGATAATTTGAAATTTAGTTCTTAAAAGAATATTTTATGATAATAAAGAATGAGGACAATATAGAACTTGTAATAGTTAAAAGTATTTTAATAATTATGACGGTTATAATCAGGAACAATTTAAATAAATTGTAATTTAACAATTATTATAACGTCTCGCGTGCAAGTGTGTGCGTAAGAACCTAAATTTTACTTTATCCATTTTTCCTTTTCTTGTGCAAGTGTGTGTGTAAGAACCCAAATTTTACTCTATCCATTTTTCCTTTTCTTTCATTGGTCTCGCTAATTTTTTAAAATAATTTTTTGAAATTAAAAACATAAAATGTCTTTTTTTATAATAAGTTCGTACCTAAATTGTCCAAACTTAAGTCTGCCTGAGACCTAACTCTTCTAAACAAAACAATGAAAAGTTAGGTGTCGAATCGATTTAGGCCTAATTTGGCCCATAAACTGATCCATTTAAAATAAATTCAAGTCGTACGTCGATCCATTAAAAACACCTAAATTTAAGCTCATGGTCAGACCATTGCCATCTTTATTGTTTAATTGTGTTTGGAAGCTCGGGCATTTAGCATGTGATTAACAAATTATTATATATTCTCGATAATTTATAACAAATTATAAACTCTATTATAAAGAAACAAATTGTTAAGTATGTTTTGAAGTAAAAACTCTAACCAAAGAGTATCTATTGAAGCCTCATGAGTGCCAAACCCACCATCAACTTAGGTAAGAATCTGAATCAAAGAGGTATCTTGTGTCTCACGCCCATCATGAAGCTGGCCACAATAAGGTGGTACGTGAAACCAGAAAGACTTGTCAATCGAGTAAAATCCCAAACCTCATTGATGTTGGGTGGTGCAGTTACATGGGAGTGTGACTTCAAAATGCTTCAGTGCATGCACTAAAGTCTAAAAAGCTAGGAGTTATAGTTCTTCCCCCACAAGAAAAGCTAAACTCAAAATAACTCATAAAGCCATACTTGTTGCGTCAACAATCCACATTTATAAAGCATGAATCTAGAAACAAGCTTGTGGTCAGACAATTAATGAGATGAGGAGGGGTGGAGGAAAAAGGTGGTTGAATGGTGCTTACCACGTGAATTTCTCGGTTGATGAGAAGAAACTTTCTCCTACAACATCAAAAAGTTAAGATCAGATTTCTTCCCAGAAAAATATAGTACTTTGCCATGTACGTTTCAGGCAGAAACATGACATCCAACCACAATGTACAATCCATAAACGTCTTCACCTTAACTAATCTTGGCAAACATCAAATTTCTTGTACCTGAGAGCTTGTGTACGCAGAAGTAGGATAATCGTGCACCTACCGATAACCGATGAGAAGAAACTCAAAGTCAAATATCTGCATTCAATACCATGATCAACATCCGAAGGAACATGTTCATGAACATAAAGTTTCAATTAACAACACAATCTAAAGAACAAAGAATGCTATCAATCTTTTCATGTTGAATCTATGGGATAAATGACAATAAGGGTATAAACATAAACAAACTGAGTACAATCAACAATATGACAAAACACTTTCTTATATTGATCAAGATTACAGAACTATTACACTTGTACGAAACAAATGCATCACAGCACACAGAATACTTTAAAAGACACAAGATATTATCAGTAAGAAAACATCTTACTCCTGAAATATTTGTATACAGATGAACAACTAACTCAAACATATTATCTCACAGCCTGTTTTTCTACGTTACACCCTAGCATTGGGTCAGTCACATTAGCAGAGTCTCTCAATTTACAAAGCAAAGCATCACGACCAGTTAAAACTATTTTGAAAAATCCATCCACTTCCTTGGCTAGAAAATCGAGCCCTTGGGAAAGTTCCTCAGACACCCTTCTCAAATCTGAAATAGAATTTTTAAATGCTTCCTCTTCAGTTGATTCAATTCCGTCTTGGACCATGGGATACAGCTTCTTCACCTCGGCATCAACAGAATCCAATTCCTTCAACATGATAAATTTTTCATCAGAAGATAACTCCTTAATTCCCCCGTACACATTAGTTTGCAAAGCAGAATATGATTGGGACCACAAGACTGTATCAGGAATGTCCAAATCTAAATATTTCTTTGAACCTGAGAAGGCAGCAGCAAAAATACTACACACAAACACAGTCTCTACTTTAACTCCATACATTGCTCGCATCAACACTTTTCCCTTGGCTGAGTTCTTAACCTTTGGCAAATCCATTGACTCCACGAGATTGTCTAATATGGCATGAACATTCTTAACTCTAGGATTTCTCGAAGATATGTGCTGTCTCCATGTATCAAGAGAAGAACGGGCCCGTGTAAATCGTTCTGATGTATCCGATTCCAAACTATGCAGAACACATTGAAGCAAGAGATGACCCTGGTTGAGTCTCGAGATCTCAGAGCTTAAAGCAATGCATATATCAAGCAACTTCACACTGATGTCAAAGTACATGTCTATCCACTTATCATCCCAGTCAGTCACAGGAAGCTCAAGGTCCACAATAAGGGCTTTTATGTCAGTGTGAGTCTCACAAAGTGATGCCATTGCCGATTTCATCCACGCCAAGGTAAGAACATCATCCTTGTTTTCTGGATTAAGCTTTCTCAACCTCTCAGCCAAAGTTTCCTCAAAAGCATGCAATAGCGAGAGAAGCTTAGGAGATAGATGCGAGCTCTTCGGTGATATCATCCGCAAAGCGTTTCCAAACGGAAAGAACGGGCGGTGTGGAGCCTGTGACCGACTCATTTTGTTTATTCACTACAAGATATTACATAAAAACAAATTCATCAACCCCATATCTAAGCATCAAAATAAAATTACTAGCAATAGCTTAGGTACATGGTACACACAAAATCCAGTAAATCATCAACAAAATAAAACCCATCAAGATCTACAGCTTTCCCAGAAAAAAAAAAGTTGGATAAGCTGGAAATTTCTTTTAAAGGAAACCACTTTAATCCATAGATAATTCAAAAGATCTACAATTCATCATCCATTCAAACAAAACACAGCCAAGTAAAGCAAATCGAATGATATAACCCTACCTAAATGTTAAATTCACGTATCAAAATCAGATCACGGGGAAAATTGAATCGAAACCCCGCAAATTCTCAAAAACTCAGCCTAATTTAATTATATATATATATAAAGGAAAAAACTAGAGCCAAAAACAGTCCTCGATCTTCACTCCGTGAAGACCCAGTCGACAATTCATCTGCTTTTTCGTGGATTTAAAGGTATAAAACAAAAATTTTGAAGAAAAGAGGAAGTGCTGACAGATTCGTACCAGGAAGAGTCCTCGTTAGCGATAGGAAATTTCCTTGAAAATTTCAGACGCGTAGATTGAACTGCTGCTTCCTTGCGACTTCCGACCTTTTTATCTAAAAGGAGCCTTGGTTAGGTAGACGTTGTTTTCTTATGAGAAATGTGCCAGTCACTGACTGTCATAGAATATCGGTCACAGATTTCACACGTGGAAAGAGATGAATGGAGAAAATCGAATCGGGTTTTATGTGACCGTTAACTTTGGGCCGAGGTCCGTAGGATCCCTATTTTAATTAAATAGAAGAAATTTTTAATTTTTATTAAATGTGAGACCACCGTTTTAATTAAACATTTAAACTTTAATCTAACCTTAATGTACTCGATTTAAGTATACTCTTGCACCACCTTGTGGTAGGATGTCAATAGGTCGATCCGGTCCGGCCGTTCTTGGCCCGGCTTCGTTCGACGACTGGATGGGTGGCCCGCGGGCTAACCCTACCCGGCCCAGCCTATTCTTATTTTTTAAAAAAAATTTACAAAACAACATTGTTTTTATTATTCCGATTAAATCACGAGTTGAGCCGAGCAATGCTCGAGCTCAACTATTTTAACCCATGACCCAGCCAATTTAGGTCAAAATTGAAAAGAACCGGATTAAGCCAAACCAAAATTAACATCCCTGTCTTGTGGCACTATACACCCTGAGTCATCTCCCATCACATGCACAGATTGCGCGGCCGCACAAACCAGCGTCGCCACCATGACAAAGCCAAAAGCTACACCCTGAAATCTTGCGATATCTTTAACACTTCACCCTCAAAAGCTTCCCTGGTTCCTCGCTTGTTCACAATTAATTGATTTTGCCGTTTATATGATATATCAATAACACCAAAGTTGTGCATTAACTGGAGATAGAAAAGATCCACGTGTAATGCTTTTTTCTTTTGATATTAGATGCGATACCTAAACATTTTTTTGATGCTTTTACCTGGTCTCCAAATCATGATCATCAGATCATGAAATGGATTCAAAAGAGAGTTTATCTAAATTTCAGAATTGTTGCTTTTTCTTTTTTACCTCAACAGCTCCGACTAGCCGTGGGCACTAAACTGGAACATGTTACCCAGTTGGCTCGTGAGGTTGCTGAGAAACATGTGGCAGTGAAAGGAGACCTGGCTGTTCAACCTTCAAATAGTTTGTTTTGGTTCAACCAACCCAACGTTGCGCCGTTTTTGATTCACATCATCCTATTCCAGAATTCCTTCGAACTGGCATTCTTTTTATGGATAACGGTAAGATTCAACAAAAGCTTCCATGAAAACATGTGCTATTACCTGCATATGATATGAAGCTAAAATGCAAGCTGCAATATCGTTTCAACTCCTGCATTATGGGATAAGTCTGCTCCTTGGAGAAAAATTTCAACGTTGGCCTAAGGAGGTGATATAATCTTCCTCTTCATTCCTTTTCACTACCCTTTTGTCTCCAGTAGAAAAAAAAGTTATTTCACATACTTATAACCGGAGTTTGGTGGCTTCGTATTGGGATTTGTTTGTACTTAATAGTAATCAAGTATGCAATATGTTTTGAGAGATGATTTCGTTTGATGGTAGACCAGAAAGATTTGGTCTTTGTGATTAAATAAATGCATGAAATGACTCAAGTAATCTGTCGACATTTTGAGATAATATAAGTCCTGGCAGTGGATAGAGGTTGCAAGTCTCGACGATGTTGTTGCTTGGTGGTGGTTGTCTCCCATTTTTCTTGCATATTCGACGCTCTGCCCTGGAAAAGTTGACGAAGAAGAAGAAGGTGTGAGGTAGGATCTTTTGCTGTGAACTTGAGGATGGTGTGTTGTTGGTTCGGTTGGGGTTATATGCTTGCGAAGTACTACGAAAGATGAAGACGAACATAATCAACTAACAAAATTGCATGCTCAGTTTAAAGCTGCAGATATGATAAGGCAAGAGGTATATATACACATTTGAGAAGTCAGTTACATGAGAAGGTACTGAGTCATGTTGTCATGCAAAATTAAGTTTTTTTCGTTGATTGTATCACATACATACTTTTGACAGAAGGTTAACGTTCCAACTTATAGAATGATTTACAGGGATGATGCAACGACAACTAATGAATTGACATTCAAAGGAGGAACTTCAACGATACTGTATAAACGAGGTAAGCGAAAATGGAATTCTTGAAGACCCTGGAACTTGGCAAATTAGCTTCAGTTTTACACTAACTCAGCTTTGATTTAGGTAATGTGGGAGAAAAACCAGAGCAAATGCGAAAGAGAGGTGAGGGGGAGAAAAACCAGAGGAGATGCAAATTAAATTCAGTTTTACACTAACAGAGCTTTGATTTAGCTTCAGTTTTACTTACATTATGTGGAAACAATGTGTCTTTTACCTCCAAAGTATACACGTATATGTTAGAAGAATGATTCAACAAAATGACCAAGTCTTTTGTTTATTTTTTAATTATTATTTCTGTTAAAGTGGTTTCTATTATTTGGTCATTAGTTGTTATTAGATATAGACCTTTTTAGTATTACGAAAGATGTGTCAATTTGTAAGCCTGTATATATGGCTACTTTGTTGCACAGAATTAATGCACTTTTGAATTGATTTCATCACCTCTGTTACCTTCATTTATTACGTTCAAATTCAGCATTGTGTTATCAGATCACCAAGTTCTTTTTTCTAAGAAGCAGTGGGTCTACGTCATAGCAGCCAAAGGAAACTCAACAAGCATTGGGCAACCTCTCATTCCTGTTTTTAAAAGAGAAAACTTTGAATACTGGAGCATTAAAATGAAGACCTTATTTAGATCTCAAGATCTATGGGAGCTGGCGAAGAATGGGTTTGATAATGAAGATGTAAACAACAATCGTCTAAGAGAAAACAAGAAGAAGGACTCTAAAGTATTGGTGTCCATATAGCAAGCAATACATGACAATATTTTCTCAAGAATTGCATCAGCAAATATATCAAAAGAAGCTTGGCAGATATTGCACAAAGAGTTTCAAGGTTCATCAAAGGTAAGAACCGTGAAATTCCAATCTCTTCATCGTGACTTTGAAACATTACCTATGAAGAACAATGAGTCTATCCAAGATTTCTTATCTAGAGTCACCGGAATTGTTAGTCAAATGAAGACATATGGTAAGGAGATAAATGATGAAACTGTGGTTGCAAAAGCCTTGAGAAGTTTAACTCCCAAATTTGACCATGTTGTTGCTGCAATAGAGGAATCTAAAAACTTAGCTGAATTTTCATTTGATGAACTAATGGGTTCTTTGCAAGCTCATGAAGCAAGGATAAATAGGTCGCTGGAGAAAAATGAAGAATAACCATTTCAAGTGAACAAAGAGTCTTTATCAAAGCAAGAATATGGCAGAGGTGGTGGAAGAAGTGGCTTTCGAGGCAGGGGCCGTGGTAGAGGCAGAAGCAAGGGCCAAGTTGCTTGGTCAAATAACCATAGAAATGTTCAATTTTATAACTGTCACAAGTTTGATCATACAGCAGCATATTGTTGGGATAAAAGCAATCAAGCTAGCTATACAGAGGAAAAAGCAGAAGAAGAAGAAAGCATGCTTTTTATGACTCATTCTATAGTAGTTAATTATGAAAATAGTGTTTTGATCCTGTAAAGCCATTTACAAGCAACGACATTTTTCATGTGATCCTTAGGAACCAATCGATCGATACAAAGCACGTTTTGTTGCCAAAGGGTTCACCCAACGCCCAGGCATTGATTATCATTCTACCTTCAGTCCAATGGTGAAACAAACAACAATTCGTGTGGTCTTATCTCTTGCTATACAAAAGAATTGGGAACTTCGCCAACTTGGCGTAAACAATGCTTTTCTTTACGACGATCTTGACGAAGAGGTTTACATGTCGCAACCTCCAGGTTTTGAGTGCCCGGTGATGGGAAGGGTAGAATAGTCATTTGAAATGGGGTATGAGTGTTTAATATTGTTTTGGCATATTCATGCTTACGCATACACGTAAATAGTGAACTTTGCACATGTAAATGCTTGTACATGCATTCATGACATTTCCCGATATATTTGATCATAAATGTGATTATTATGAAAAATGTGATTTTTGTGTTTGGAAAATTAATTGGAGTGGGTCTTTGTGAGTTTTGAATTTTTGGAGAATTTTAGAAATTTTTCTGAAATTTTTCGGGGTACTTTTTCGAACTAGGAAAAATGTCAAGTGGCAAAATTATTGTTTACCGGTAGTAGAAATTAATGTCCAATGGCACTGGAAATTAGATAAATGATATTATGATTTATTAATTTGAGCCATTAGAATTTGGGGAGAAATTAGAGTGGAAATTGAAATTTGATGGAACTAGTTAAATATTTATGTAGGAACCAAGTTAATGCTTTACAATTGTGACACTTGTCACTTGTTCAACCATGTATTAAGCCTTTAATTTTAATTATAAGCATCCCCCCTTTTTGATCTTTACATTCACGACACTTACACTTTGGAAAGCTATCTTCATTTGTCTTACTACTAACTCTCATCATCTTCTTTTCTTTCTCCATTCACGAATTGACAACCTTCACTCACAAGGTGAGTTTTGTTCATTTTCAACACTAGCCACTCCAAGATTTTTGCTATCTCTTCATCTTGTTTTTAAAAAAACCTAACCTAGCCCTCCTTGAAGTGATGATGATCGTGTATTATGGAGGAAGGTAAAGAATTGGTGAAAAGTTTGGAGAATTGAAGGAGTGAAAGCTAAATAGGTAAGGCCTATGGTTTATGTTCTTAAATTGGTAGTTAGATGCATTTATTGTGATGTCTTGTGCATTAATTGTATGAACTTGTGTTTGGTTGAAATGGGTAGGTTATTTTCTTGGTTGATTTAAGAATGATTGACGATGAATGATATAGCATGTGTAATAGGTGAATTAAGTGTTTTGGATTAAGTTTGATGATGTTAGATGAGTGTTTATTAAAGAAAGAAAGTTGTGTGTGTGTGCTGCCATTTTGTGACTACTTATTCAAGTGAAGGCCTTGATAAAATTTTGGCTGATTTCTTGACTAATTGGGATGCTTATTGGTGTAGAAATGGTATTAGAACGATAGGAGTAGAGTTAGGTGTAAAAGCTGGAAAATTGAATGTGTATATGTTTCAATGTTTTGATCATAACTTTTTATATAGTTATGCTATTGAGATGAGGTTTGGCTTGAATTAAACTTGAGGTGTTTGGTTACATTTCTTGTGAAGGAAGAGATGCTAAATTGTGGCTTGAAGGGGTCTGAATTTGGCCTTGAAAGAGGGCAATGTTTGCAGGATGAACAGTGACCAAACAGTAACCGAGAATGTGTGATCTGAAACTTTGGGGAATTTTTCTAGGATGATTGAGACAGATTTTGCTAAATTGGCCTTCATAAAAATTGAAGATTTTCTTGCTAGCTTTCTATCGCCACTAAGTATGACAGTTTTCGACATTAAGGTTGAGAGTTATGATCTGTTAACTTTTAGATGTTAATGTACGTTATGCTGGAAAATGTTGCTAGGTGTAGGTTTTGTGATCACTGTACTTTGAAGCCAAATTCTGAACTGTTATGGTTTCAATTAGCTTACATGGTCTTATGGAAAGTTGTAGAAGAATGTCTTAGCTTTGTAAGGATGTATAATATGCTATTTTTGGATGTAAGAATTGTAAGTTATGGATTTTAAAAGTATGGATATGGTTTAGGTGATATGTTTAGTTAACAATCCTTAACAGGGCAGCCACAATCATGGGATAATTTGACCTAGTTAGAGGTGGAATTTGTTTCTAAGTCCTTCATGAGAATTTTAGCATGTTTTCTGATCTTTCCATTGATATCAAGCATGGAATTTTTGGCTAATGGAATAGGAAGTTATGATTTTGAGAAGTTATGTTACTGTTGATATAGTTTAGGTGATGTGTAACAGGGCAGCCGCAATCATGTGGAAATTTGACCTAGTTAGATTTAGATTTTGCTTCTAAGTTCTTCATGAAAGTTATAGAATATGTTTTGATCTTTCTTTTGATATAAAGCTTGGAATTTTTGGAAATGGGAATGGGAAGATATGATTTTTGGAAGAATGGGTACTGTTTTGGAAATTTCTGTTTAGGCAGAAACTTTGATTGAATTTTTGACAACCTTAGGGGTGAAATTGGTTTGAGAGTCCTTGAGGGAACTTTTAGGATTTTCTGTGATCTTTCCAATGAGACCTCATTTGGGACACTTGTGTGAAGAGTTAGGCATTGTGGTAGAAGAGAGGGAAATCAGTGAAAATTTTCTTATCTTTTGTTTTGTTCTAATTTGACCCTTTTGCTATTCTTTTTCTTATAACTTGGTCATCCGACCTCCGATTGACCTGATTGTCGAGGCGTCGGATTTGTAAGACATTTATCTACCTCTCCATGTGAATTTGTAATTTTTGAGATCAAATTGAAAGTGATGATTGAATTAAAGTGAGTGGATCGATTTAAAAGAATATGAATGAGTTTCATTGTTTTGGCTATATCCGGACCTATAGAGATTCGAATTGAGTAATTTTGGTGTCTATAGATTCCTAAGACATAGGGGAGCATTTTGTGATGAGATTTATGGAATGATACCTAGATTGTCACGAACATGCATTGTACACATTTCAATTCCCGCATATGCAATTTTATACATTTCTGATTGTATAAATTGTGATATATGTGTATTTGAATTGTTATAGAGGCGCATTTGGAACGTCGATCCACAGACGTTGCCGAGACTTCCAGGCACTAGCTTCGGAAGCTATTGGTGAGTGACCTAGACGGTTCTCTCAATTATTATGTGTTTATACTCTTGTGGTGAATAATGGTGGGTTTGAGATTGATTGTGATTATGGATTCCGGACAGAAGGTCCGATGTACTGGGAGCTATGACATAGAAGTGCTAATTGTATGTGAATCTGAGAACTACGTGTTTATGATGTGATAACTTGTGACACATATGTTGATTGTGCTGCATATACTGCTTAATTGTCGCATATGCATTTCATTATGAATGCATGACCAGATAATGACAGTTGTGACCGGAGCAGCCACCGAGAGCTAAAAGCTCAACGACTGTATTCGAGCCTCAAGCCCCACAGTGATTCAGAGCCTCAGGCTCAACGATTAATGTGCCCATATTGGGATAGTTCAGGCGCTCGGTCATAATACCGTAATAAAATGGAACAGTGTCACATGGGTATTTCATATACATTTGGTTTAATTTATTTGATTGAGTGAAAGGCGAAATGCCTGATGCTTATGTGAAAAATAAAAGTGTTGCTTATGTGATCATGTGGTACTTTGATTCAATGTGCAATTATGAAATATCTGTGATATGCTTGATTGTTGCATGAATTGAGTGGACCATCGATAATGGTTACCTCATTGAGTTCGCAAACTCACCCAAAATTACAACATATTTTTCAGGACCGAGAGTAGACTCTTAGCTCCAGAGGGACTTTTCTAGCCATGTAGATCGTGTTGGCGAGAGAAATCATGGCTCACAGGTCGGTCAGCTGAGACTTTTGGGATGGCCTAGATAGATTTTATGTATTTTTCCTCTTTCATGTCGCATGTTGAACGAGGATTTTTGTAGTGATGTACAGACAGAAAAAAAAAGCTGACATATATGTAAACTTCTGGTTGATGAAATGAAATGAGGAACATTTTGGTTTCAAAAAAGTTTGTGATTTTTATATTGATGTTTTATTATTATGATGCCATATGAAGTACAGTAGTGATTGTTCGTAGCTCACCCTTATCGTAGGATATGTATCGGAATGACCTACGGGCATCCCGGTGTATACCCTGCGGTAAGGAGGTGCTAATTTGGGCAAATTTTCTTAAACAAAGACTGAAGTGAAGTGGCTTAGGCCAAAGACCTAAGTGAGGTGACTAACAAATTTCCTTAACCAGAAAACTAACTAAGGTGGCTTAAGCAAAAAACCTAATTGAGATGACTTGGGCAAATTTTCTTAAACAAAGTCCTAACTGAGGTGACTTGGGCAAATTTCCTTAAACAAAAACTTAAGTTAGGTGGCTTAGGCAAAAGATCTAAGTGAGGTGACTAAGGCAAATTTTCTTAAATAAAGACATAAGTGAGATAGCTTATGAAAAAGACCTAAGTGTGGTGACTTAAGCAAAATTTCCTTAAACAAAGACCTAAGCGAGGTGACTTAGTTAACGAAATAAGGGTCTTTAAGTTAAAAGAGTTAATAGAAAAGAATAAAGAATTGATGAAGGATATGTATAATGAAATTGAGCTACATGGATGCTTCACGCGCACGAGTAAAAATGTTTTTCCCTCATTAAGTGTAGTACTCACGTTTACTTTTTTTCTTTTTCCCTCCCACAAGGAAACAGAAAAAAGATTATTGACATGGCTAGCCAACAACAATAACAATGAGTGTAAGTAAGGTGTAGATAGGGTCGAATAAAATTGTTTAATTGATCTCATTTTTCTTATGTATTTGGAACATTATGTCTTTGGACATCGATATAGACACTAGGTGCATTAATGTGGTTGTGAACTTGTAAACTGAAATCATTATTATACTGTTACTAAGGTTGATTTGAACTTATGTAGTGAATGATGATGGGATTACAATTAGACAATCATGATGAATAAATGAATGAATTATGACTATTTGGACTTAAAATATCTTGTTATTTAAATGGTGACTAGATAAATAGAATACATGAACAGATAAGGTCATGTGAGCTTATAGGGTTATCCTGGCACCATCATATAAGGTTAACACTAAGATTATGTTTGGTTAGACGTGAGGTTTTTTAGTAGAATGAAATGGAGTGTGATAGAATGAAATAGCTTATAATGGAATGGAATGTAAATGAATATGATATTCGAAAATTGTTGTTTAGGAAAAATGGAAGGGTTCATAATGTAATATAATGAAATGTTGTTTAGAAGATAAATGGAATGAAATAATATATATATATATAACAATAATGAATGATTATTTTACCTTTGATAGAATAAAGAAATGTATTGTTTTGCTACTTGTTATTAGGGTTGAAGGTAAAATTGGTATTATAAAAAAATATTAAGGGTATATTAGGTAGTACATATTTATTATTTTACATTTCATTCTAAACACTACAAATAGAAAGTAACTTAGTTTTACTATTTATGATGGAATAGGATGTAATGTGAAACCTTCCTCTTCTGTCATATTTCATTTAATTCCATTATAAACCCTCTTATTAAACGATAGGATAATATTACATTTCATTTTATTCCATTATTAACCGCCCTACCAAACATAGCCTAAAGTTGAGGTGTGACAAAGTTGCCGTTAATATTAATTGCAGACGATTGTTTGATTTTAAGCTTGTCATGTCTTTGTTTTGTATCGGCTGTTTTCTT
>JAOQMQ010000009.1:19151595-19162939 GCA_027563845.1 Erythroxylum subrotundum | reverse complement strand
TAAGTGGATGCCTCTCACCATTGAGCCACTTACCATTGAGCCAAGTGGCTCAATGGTGAGAGGCGTCCACTTAAGTGGAACAAAACCTTAAGGTCTTGGGTTCGAGTGCTAGAAACTCCTCAAGACAAAAGAGGACAATACCGATTAAGGTTGTGGTGCCGCGGTATCACCCGCAAACACACGCCGGGGTATCACCCCCAAACACCGAAAGGACTTGGCTCAATGGTGAGAGGCGTCCATTTAAGTGGAACAAAACCTTGAGGTCTTGGGTTCGAGTGCTAGAAACTCCTCAAGACCAAAGAGGACAATACTGATTAAGGTTGTGGTGCCGCGGTATCACCCGCAAACACACGTCAGGGTATAACCCCCAAACACCAAAAGATGGGGTGTGAGGCCCAACATTAAAGAAAATTGTTGTTGTTGATTATCATCAATTTAAATTTTAAAATATTATAACTAAATATGGATATAATCTTTAAAATATTAATTAAATATGTAATTTTACAGGGTGGACACTGGACATGGAATGGATAGACACATGCTAGCTGGTCTGGTCTTAACAGACGGCAAGCCATCCAAGAAAGAGACCCACCCACATGAAGAATATAGAGGAGATGGACATGCTGCTTCTGAGTCCTTTATTATCCTTATAGCTGGTTAAGCTTGTTAGATGTGGTCTGATCAAAGTCTTTAAAAATTATATTATTTTTATAGTTTAAATTAAAAATAAAGAAAAAATTTAGCTGAGTCGAACTCCATAAAACTTTGAGATCGGACTTAGCTCATCCTGACTCAGTTGACGTCGTTTTGTTTATAAAAGTCGAGTCTTAGATTAGACTGAGCTAAGCTTATTGTTAACTTTGGGCCAGGCCGGACCCAGTAGTTGTCATCTGGTTCATGGCCCGGGTCCATTTTTCTCCCCCCAATTACACAATTCTTCAAGACTAGTAATGTTGTCGAGAGTTTGGTGTCAACCAGTACTGTTTGCCTCTTATGGTAATGATTCAGTGCTGGCTTCGATAGTGACAAAGTCAAATTATGAACAGTTATATTTTCTATTTGTAATTTGTAATTATTAATTAAAAATATATTAAATAATGAGAAGGGAAGAATCCTGTACTTACAAACGACATCAACAACAATAACAACAACACTCAGCATGAATCCCGAATCACGCTGAAGCACAAGGTCTTGGGCAAGCAATCAAAATTCGGAAGGAATATTAACAAATAAATATATATGTATGCTTTCTATAAGGATAATAAAGGAATTTGTTCAATTTTACATCTGATCTGAATTGAAAAGTGGATTTTATGTGAAAACGGGTATGGATAAATGCAGATTATTGTTTCTTAGAATTGAAGATACAACAAACACCCTACACAATACCTATGGAAAAGGGGTGACAATTGAAGACATTTAAATGAGACTTGAACTTGTTAGTCACCTAATGCTTATTCGGCTCGCTCTGCTATCTCCATCTAGTTTGCTCGCGAGCGCTCGTACTATTTTCGCCTAGTTGTGCGGTGGCGGCGTGACTCTCTTGGTCGGAATCACGGTTTGAGCTTGAAGCTTCTCTTGCTATTCTCCGTTCCTGAAAACACAAGATGCAGAAAGAATTGGATAAAAGAGAGCAAATAAAGCTTTTGTTTACACTTTTCGTAAGAACAGACTGCTTGGTTTGAAAGAAATGGTACATACATCGCGATACAGCAAGTCATCTGCCTCCAGCATGTGGATAACGTACCCCATTTTGGGCCGTTTTGTTGCATCGGGATCGACACATTTGAGAGCAACCAGCAGAATGCGTTTTAGAGCTTTTGAAACTGGCATTTCAGGCAACTTAGGATCAACCACTTCTTCTGATTTTCTATTACCAACCATGGCCTTTAGCCAATCTACCAGATTAACCTGCAATTATTTCCACACTCCAGTTTAAAGTTGGACACCATGTGGACTGATAAACAGAGAATACGAGCAAAACCGACCTCTCCCTTCGGTCGACTATAATCGACAGGGCTTCTTCCGGTTATTAACTCCATGATAAGGATGCCGAAACTATAAACATCGCTTTTTTCATTCAGCATCCCTGTACATGCATATTCTGGTGCAACATATCTGAAGAATCCAATAAGCAAGAAGATAATTTTCTCAATCAATCATAATTCTGCAACAACAGTTTCAATGAATTTGTATGTACTATGGTGGAATCATCAACATCACCATGGACGGAATATAGAAAACTAAGATGATACGAATCAAAGAGATGAACTCACCCAAATGTTCCCATCACACGAGTAGTAACATAACTACGCTCAGAACATAGTAGCTTGGCAAGTCCAAAATCAGAGATCTTGCAGTTCCATTGGCGATCAAGAAGTATGTTGCTAGCTTTTACATCTCGATGCACGACCTTCGGTTCAAGACCCTCGTGAAGATAGGCCAATCTGCATATTAATCAAGTAGTAAACATATACTCGATCTGAAACAAAGAAAAAAGAACAAATTCATAACTTGCTACACTTGCATATGTTGAAACAACATAAAATGAACGTACCCTTTCGCTGTTCCTAGAATAATGTTCATTCGAATATCCCATGTCAGAGGACTGACTTCACCAACATCCCCATGAAGCCATTGGTCTAGATTGCCATTGTCAACATACTCATACACAAGCATCCTACAAAATCAGGGATTGGCCAAACAGTTTCTCAACTAATCAACGAATCAACAAAACCAATCTCATGGTTATACCAACCTGTAAGCTCCCTCAACACAGTATCCAAGCAGCCTCACAAGATTCTTGTGCCGAACTCGTCCAATTGCTTCCACTTCTACTTTGAACTCCTTCTCAGCTTGACCCCTGATGAGAAATGAGAGTTTTCATTAAATTCTCATCACAAACAAGTAAAAGGTGCAAACTTTATTCTCAATCACCTGTTATTGAGCAAGTTCTTAACAGCGATTCGAGTACCATCACCAAGTACGCCATGATAAACAATGCCATAACCACCTTCGCCAATCACATTCGCTGCACAAAGCCCATCAGTAGCAGCTTCAAGCTCTCTGAGAGTATACCAACGTCCCCACCCAAGATGCGAGACTTCGGGCCCCACACTCCCGCTCCCGAACGACGCCGTCTCCCCGGCACTCGCAGTCCCTCTGCTCTCCCCACTCGATGCGCGGTCGGAGAACACCACCCGGTGCTCGATCTTGCCGATGTCGACCTGAATCTCCTGCACCTGAGCCGCCGCGTGGTTTTGGTGATGGTGGTAATCACGTGCGGCCGGCACGTGCATGATCTCCTGGATTTCCTTGGAGACCGGCGGTGTGGTGTCGGCGTTGGCGTTGGCGTACTTAACACTAACCGAAGCCTTCCCCTTTTTCCGGCGAGAAGTGACGCACAGTGAGATTAAGAACAAAGCCAACACTATGAACGAACCGAGTAAGATGCCGATCACTACCCATAACCTAAGCCCAAAGATTGAGGTCCGTTTCGATAGCTCCGTGTTCACAAATGCGGCGTCGTAAGTGGTAGACATTGTGCATCGGTTCGCCGGAGAACCAAATAAAATGTTCAGACAAAGAGAGAGAGAGAGAGTGAAAAAATAAAAGAATAAAAGAAAATCTGAAAGAGAGGAATCAAATGGAATATTATAACAGTGAGAGAGATAGTGACAGAGAGAGAGTGTGTGTGTGAATATGAGCTGTCACTTTGTCCCTCCTTCTCTCTCTCTCTCTTACGTACTCTGTAGTGTTGGAGAAGGAAAGCAGAGGGGCTGTCTGAAGTGAGTTTGGTGTTAAGTGTCTTATTAAGCAAGACTGTTAGTTAGTCAATTGTTTTATGTACGCATAAATATCTGTCATATCAACTTAATTATGTTAATAAAATAAAATCGGAGAGATACAAATTTCACATTATAACTTTATTTTTTAAAAAATAAATATTTATTATTTTATATTATTTAATAATATTAAAACTATAAAATTTTGTTTATTAAACAAATTATATTAGTAGAATTAGTTAATATATTTTATTATAAATTCGATTCTAAAATTTCTTTTTTATCAAAATAAAATATATTTTTTGTTTAATAATAAGATTGTTTGTATTAAAATAATATATAAACGCTTAAAATTATTTTCCAAAATTAATATTATTAAATTATTTCCATAATAATTCAAAATGATAAAGGTTAATTATAAAAATTATAAATTTTACTTAATTTTATAATTATAATTCTAACTTTAAAAAGTGACATTAAAATCTGATTAAATTCTTTATTAATGTGAATAATATGAATTTAGTATTTTTGTTATATGATTATCACATATTATATATGTGTAACGCATATTTTTTATAACTTTGAGCTATTTTTATTAAAAACTGAAAATTGAATTATTTTTACGTTACTTTCTAAATTTTGAATATTGTCAACTAATTAAAGAATTTTTTAATAATTAACCGAAATAAAAATAAAGGTTCGGTTAATTATAAAAAAAAGTTTAAACTTTCGGCAAATTTTCAATTATAGTCCGAACTTTAAAATAATAATAAAATATCTAAATTTTCAATTTTTTAATTATAACTCGAATTTCAAAAAGTTGCAGTAAATGCTCAAACTTTCAATTTTTTTCAATTCTAGCCCGACATTAATATTTTCGTTAAATTTGTTTACGTAGCTTGTCACATGTTTTAGAAATCTTAACTATTAATACACGTCAACCAAAATTAACACAACAAATGAAATATTTTCGTTAATATTTTTGTTGTTAAAAAATTATCTAAATCAAATTACACAGCTCCATTAACTTTATGCTTTGATTTTAGTTTTTTTTTTTTTGTTTTCAGTTTTTTTTTCTCTCAACGTCCTCACCCTTCAACTTTCATATTACACAACTCCGATGCCCTCATACTAAAGAATCAAGAGAACGAACTAAAAACGAAGAGCTTACTGGTGCAGTATGTTGTAATGCGAGAGTAATTTGGTCAAAAAAACAAATAGAAAGCAAAGGGTTGAAGGAATCCGAAGAACAACAGATAACGTTAGGCTATAATTGAAGAAAATTGAAAGTTTGAGCATTTTATTGCCGCATTTTTAAATTTTGGCTAAAATTAAAAAAAATTAAAAAATTGGGACATTTTATTGCTGCTTATTAAAGTTCGGACTATAATTAAAAATTTAGCCTTTTTTTAATAATTATCTCTAAAAATGATTATAAATGACACATCTCAAATTAATAATAAATTATATCATGCAAAGGAAAAATAGGGAAAAGAAAGGTAGATAGGAGTATTTTCTTTTCTTGTCTCCGTTGGCAAAATCTTCTTCCTTCTTCTTCAATGATTGAGCCAATTATAACCAATGGTGCATTACTGTCAAGTTACCTGTAAAATCATGTGATCTTTAACAAGGAATCTTTTTTTTCTTTTTTAAGTTTATTAGTATTTATACAATATCTAGACAAAAGGCATTGCTTTCATGACGAAACACCACTTCACTTAGTGGAGAAGGGAAGGCCTCAAATTCAAGCAAGAAAGAGCAGACAGAGAAATGAATTGACAAAAGCATCACAAACAAAACTAGAAAAGACATTATCTTGCTTGTATCTTCCTTATTCTTTTCTCTTCATTTTCCTTTTGATTCAGATAAGCAATCCAAAAAAAAAAAAAAGGACCATCTTTCCTTTGCTTTTGCCAGAGACCTACTTTGGATTGCATTTCAGGAAAGAAAGGATCTCCATTTCTAGAAAAAGAAAAAATCGTCTCTTTCCATATATCACAGCAAAATATGATCAAACAAGCCATTCAGAAAGTTTCCTGTTCTGTTCAACTCTTCATGTTCCTTTTAATGTTGGTCATCATTTCATTTCAGCTATTCTCTACTACTGTGAACTGAATTCTGATACAAGAAAGTGCACATGTACTATAAAGTTGACAGAACCCCCATGCCAAAAAAAAGTGTACTAGATTGTGATGGTCAATCAGATTGCTCCTCCTCCTTGCCGTAATGGAATGAATCAAGTCTCAAGCACGGCGCAATCGGGATTTTCACATATCATTCAGTCTTCTTCTCCAGTTCATCAAGTGCTGCCAGTCTTTCAACGAGGGGAGGATGTGAATAGTGATATGCTGAGTACCATGGATCTGTGTTCATGGCTGACAAATTCTCCTCCTGGAAAACCATCGACAAACTCTCTGGTCAGAATGTATTCTCGTCACAAAATCTAACATAAAAGCTTGTTTTAGATTGTCGATGCAATACAAGGTTGACTCCATATAGTTGCCATCTAGTGTAGCACCTAATCTATAGATGACAACTCTAACAGGGGAAATCTGAGAGAGAAAGAACTTATACCTGTAGCTTCACAAGAGCTGCCCGAAGAGAAGGGGCATAGTTGAGTTTCCTGGCAAAAGCATCAGCCTACAGAGAATAATGGATAAAATTAGATCAATATTCAGAAAGTCCCGAATGGCCAGAGACAAGACATACTTGCGTGTGGGAGTGTATACACACACACAAACAGAGAGAGAGAGAGAGAGAGATAACTGATACCTCAAATTCAAAAGCTCGACTGACAAGATTAAGACCAAAGCTTACTAGATGTTGGACAGGTATTACAGTATGCTGCAAACAAGAAAATAAAAAGAATAATGTTATCAATCAATATAGTTTGCAGCAACCGATAAATCATCTGAACAACTCGATTCGATACATGTTATGCCAACTGAACATACATGACTTTTTTCCATATGAAAGTACCTGAAATATGATCAGTCCTATGAGTACCGGCTGTGTATCAAACCCAAAACTTCTAAAAAGATCGGTTGAGTTCCTCACAAGGGTATATCCACCAAATTGCAAAAACGTGAGGATCTGCACTGGGCAAGAAATTCATGCAGAAGAGATTAATAATAGCCTAAACGAGTTCTGTCCTATACCAAGAGTCAACCTTCTAGTAGTTGTTTCTTCCCATAGATTTTCATTAGATTTTGGTGCAAAAGACATATTAGAAGCATAAAACATAGCAAGGGAGAAAAGATAAGGAGAGGTTTTCAGACTATATTATCTCAAATTCAACAAGGTGAAAAGAGTTTTTAAGTTTGCAAGTATACCTGTACAGCAATGAATGAGTACATTGTATGATTGAGTTTCCAATGCCCCAGTTCATGGGCAATGACTGCTACAATTTCCTCATTGCTTTTGCACTGCAAGATATGATGCAACGTATTTACCAAAAAAGATAAGATACATGAGAGAAAAAAAGAAAAATCCAGCAGTTAAATATGATTAAAGCCATAGAAAAGAGAAGACGTCGTGAAGATTAAGGAAAAATTTAAACAATAAGACTTCCTCACCTGCTGAATTAAAGTATCATAGAGGACAATTCGCTTGTTCTTAAAGAATCCATACATATAAGCCTGCAAGAAAATAATTCAAAAAACGTTCATGCACAATAAAGTACTGAATGGTAAGATCATAAACATACTTTTGTGAGCACCTCAAAATATACAGGTAAAATATGCAAAGTACAAATTCTGAAAGAATATGGAATGCAAATTATAGCACTATCGATACTATGCAAAAGGATCTACTTTTGTTGAGCATTATAATTAACTATTCTGTCCTTCCAAAACTTACAACATATGAGTAGCCTTGTGACTTCAAGAATAAAAATATAACAAATCAGCTATCAATAAGTTTAACTCCAGGCATAAACTGGGAGATATAGTAAGGGCATTTCAAATTAGGCAGTTTAAGCAAAAGGAACAGAAAGACAGATAGAAGAGGAAGAAAATCCAAATTTCATTTTCCTGCAAGGCAACCTAATAAGAAGAAAGAGAAGAGAAAAGAGAGAGGTGTCTGACCACTACCAATCAGAGTAAGATGTTATAACACATTTAATGTTGAGTGACGATAAGAAATGAATACTCACATTGCTATGACTTGACCTTGTAGATCCATCTACAACAAACAACTTTTTTAATGGAAACTTCAGGGAAGAAGCGAGAGCCTCAATTTTCTCCCTAAGCTCTCCTTCTGGAAGCTAAATTTCATACCATAAATAGGGAAAGTAAGACAAGATATCTTGAAAATGGCAGGGTATACATAAACAGGAAGTCCTAAAAACTCACAGGAGTAAACTTGTTGAAAAGAGGTGCTATCAGAATTGGGTATAGTGTCATCATGACAAGTGAGAGAACAAACATAAAACCCCACAGATAAATCGCCAAGTAAGGACCTCCTTTCTGCAAGTAAAGCCAATGGCCAAACTTGTCACCATACAGTTGGAAATCATTGCAAATTACAACAATACAAGCAGAAACAAACCTGTACTATTAAAATGATTGCTGAGACAATGGGTGGACCAAGTACAATAGCAACACAAATTCCTTTAGCTACGTCCCTGAAGAACAACCATATTGTTTGCTGTAAAGGAGATGGAAAGCTAAATTACTATACTTCAAAAAGCTTGCAACAAATGAAGTCAAACGAAAGCAATTGGAAATTCTATGATGGTCCAAAATAATGAAAAATTGACCAACAAAAGGCAATTAATTTTGCAGATGCAAAAGAGAACAAATACCAACTTTATTGAAACCATGGCGTGCCTCAATCACAAAAGTTGAATAGAGAGAAAAAGGTAAATCAGTGATCTGCACGGAAAATGAAAAGCAAATGAATCAAATAGTTAAAACACTTATGGTCAACTAGTCTGAAATGGCATGCATACCTGAGACCAGATCATGAAACCAGCCAGGAAAGCAAGGGTGTGGAGTATTTCATTCTCAGCGTTCAGACCAGCTAAAACCAGAAAACTTCCTGATTTCTGCACTTAATAAGGAATCTAGATTATAATGATACGACCACCAGTTTGGCTCAAGACATTGGAAAAAAACACTCACCTTCCAAAACCAAGGCAAAATACCAAGGTACAAAATAGCAGAGTCCAGAACTATGGTCACAAAATCGTGGACAAAACTGAAGTAGCTGGAAATATAAAAATAAGCCGGTCGAAAGTATCAGCATCAATGGAAACAAAGAAAGAGACATTTAAACAAATACTATTGCCTATAAAAAATGAAAGAATAAAGAAAAGCAATATAAGCATACTGAACAATGTAGACAAGCACTCAAAAGAGGAACCTTTTATCGAGACTATAAGCTCTAGATTTTTCAAATTTCCCTTGGCTGATGACTCCTTCCAAAGTTTTTGGAAGAGTTGGCAGTTTCAACGCAGAATGTTGCCGTATATCCAAATAAGTCTCAAAGATGTACATCAGTATCATAAAACCTGCAAAGAGATTTTGGAGAAGTGGAGTTCATCGGGGAACCATTAATCTCATAAAAGTTAACGCCGAAAAGAAAGCGAGAATGAGAAGGAAACAAGAAGCATTCTCAAAACCTCCCTGCAAATGATCAAAATCTTCCTCATCTTTCAACGTTATCAGTTAGAACTGCAGCACTCTCAGTATGACAGATGCCCAAGAAAAAACCATAAAAGTTGGCTTAACAAGCCCTATCAAGTCCATACAAAAAACTGATTGCCCTATTTCTAGTTTTTATTCGAACAACTCGTTCACCATACCAATCCCCACCAACATCTCGATGTTCAAAACTACCCGCCATTCTTTACCCTAACAAGTTACATTTCCAACAATACGCCACATCAAGGATATGTGAGTCTGAGTGTATTCAGTCCGTTTGTGCAATAAATAGACGGTACTGACTCTCTTTTAAAACCCCAAGAGCACAGAACTATGAATCTGAGCAGCTCCACCTTCTTGGTGTAAGTAATGCAGCATATTGAAGAAACAACATTTCATTCCACGAGATAAATAAAAGATACAATCTTGAGCATTAAAACCCTCATATTTTTTCCTTTCCCTAAACTTTCTACGCTTAAAATTCCAAAAAGACGCTGAATGAGAAGTGCCCGCCATGAACACAAGGCAGGGGGAAAAAAAAAAGACCAAGAACGTGAACAAACAAAAAGGAATTCCCAGACATGCAAAATAATCAATCTCCTAAATACATAGCAGGATGTAAGATAAGAAAATAAGCCAAAATGCTGAGGGAAAAAGAGCAAATGAAGTTCAAGAAAGGAACAGGTAAATTTCAAGAAGATAACAAGGGGAGTGTTAAAAGAAGGAAAAAGGTAAGAAGAGAATACCAACAACAGCTTCCATATAAGGAAACGCCATGGAAGAAATCTTGAGTGTTGCAGAGGTAGTGTGAGGAGAGGAAATGGGGTTTTGAATTTCTTCTTCAGGAACTGGACTTCGCCGGTTATAAATAACACTCCAGAAATGGGTCCAAAACCAACGACCCGACTTTTATAGCCCTCAGACTTGGCCCAACATATATGAACATGTTTTCTAAAAAGAATTATTTTATAATAATAATAATACTACGACAACAAAAATAGCACCCAATAAAATTTCCACTAAAACGCAAAATTTGAAAAGGTCAAGCTAATAAAGAGATTGTTTATTTTATTATTATAGTAATAATAATAAGACAATCTCATGTTACATGTATACAAATTAATAATACAATAGTTTTAACCACCCAATTATGGACAAAGTCGAAAAAATCTTCACAAATCCCTTTTCGACATATATAATATTTGCATCACATATGCGAATATTATATATAAATCAATCAAACAGTATCTACATAATGATTTAATTTAATTTTTAAATTATAATTGAACTAATTGAATCCAACCTAAATTAATAAAAATAACAATAACAACAACAACAATACTCAGTAAGAGTTTCGCTAAAATGTGAGGTTTAAAGAAATCTAGTAATACGCAACTTTACCCTTACTTGGTAAAAAAGTTATTTTCGATTGACCAATATGCAATACAAAATAATTATAATAAAAAATATATAAAAATATGTAATGCAATACATAATATTTTACATATAAACATGGTAAATATTAACAATATGAGATAAAATAATTAAATAAATACACAAACAAACAAAAAAAGGCAAATGCAAGAGTAAATCAAATCAACCATGTCAAGAAAGTAATTAGGCTAAGTAAAAAACTATTTAGGTTAAATAACTAAGAGGTAAGGCCATCTCTAAGGGCATCTCCAACCAAGACATCAAAACACCAAATTTGGTGTTTTGGTGCAAAAAATCCACTCCAACCAAGACATCAAAAGTACACATTTTTTGGGTGCAATGAATAGTAACACACCAAATTGGTGTGTTACTATTCATTGCACCAAAAGTATAAAAAGACAAGTTTATCCCTTTACTTTTTAGCATTTTCCTTTTATGTCCTTTTCTCAAATTGATTTATTTACATAATTTACTTTGTAA
>JAOQMQ010000009.1:19128077-19141906 GCA_027563845.1 Erythroxylum subrotundum | reverse complement strand
TGTATTTGGGGATGATAGACCTGTGGCAAGAGGTCAAGAAAGGATACCTTTTCTTCGAGGTCCTTATGACCCACGGGCGCCTGAAAAACTGGCGCCTTTAAATTCTGTATTTGGGGATGATAGACCTGTGGCAAGAGGTCAAGAAAGGATACCTTTTCTTCGAGGTCCTTATGACCCACGGGAGCCAGATGTTCAGTTTCCTAATCTTCATGCTCAGTCATCTTCTCCACAGCTTCATCCTCCCCAGTCGAACCATACCAGACCGATGTTCCGCCCTTTGGATGCTCTTCCTACTAACATTAATAATCAGATGAAGTTTATGCCTCCAGAGAATATCATCCATCACGGTGCTCCTAATCAACAATTCCCTGCTAATATGCTGCAGCCTCCTTTTATTCATCCCAGTAGTGGAATGCCTGGATTAGACCCTGCAATGCATAATCCCATGGTACAGCAAATTCAAATGCCTGGCAATTTTCCTCCACCCCAATTATTGCACGGGTTTCTACAGGGTTCCCAACGACCCTCACCTGCGGGGAATGAGGTGACTGGTTTCATGCAGGGACCCATTCCAATGCAATCATCCGCTCAAAGGCGACCCGACGTGAGAAGCTTAGGAATTCCACCGCAGGGTAAGACATTTATTTACTGGTTTGTTCCTCTTGACTTGATTAACTTCAGATATAAGAAAGTAGACAGTCTGCCCACTATTGAATAACTCACAAGGTAAACCTGATGATGGTTTGGTTTGGAGGTTTCTAAAACTAGTGAGAACACGTAGCTTCTAGTTGGCATTTGCATGTCACGTGCATATGTTTCAACCGAAGTACTAACATGCTTGTTTCAATTGAATTGCTCCAATGCATAACTACCAATTTTGTCCTTATGAATTGATTTCGTTCAAGTGTTAAGTGAACACAGTATTCCAATGGAGGAGAAAGCCCAGCCTAATCTTTTTAGGCATCTAATTGTGTATAAACTTTAAATTCGTTGGTCCATCTTCACATTGATGTTCTTAGTTGTTATGAATTGACTCTTGAATTAAGTAATCCTTGTAATGATTGTGCTGCTCTACTCCCTAATAGGTGGTGGAAGCAATTATCCTGAAGCACTACGAAATCTTCTTGAGATGGAACTTAGATCAAATCCTAAGCAAATTCACCCGCTTGCCTCAACTGGTCATAATCCGGGTCATGAGCTGGATATGGGCTTTGGATACAGATAAGGGAATCTGATATTGTGATTTGCGTATGGGCAACGTAACTCATCGAATTCATGTTATTTGGAAATGGGTATGAGCTCTCTCAGAATGATTCCCCGTAAGGATTGATGTGTGAATGGATATTACTGTTGATTTCGAATATGGTTGGTATTTTCAGTTGCTTTGCATTTTGAAAAGCAACCTAAACACACACGAGTTGGTATCTCCTTTCTAAATACATTTTGCAATGCAGCGATAACTGGACAATTAACATTAGAACTACACTTATTATCAATGTTTTAAATTGCGGACTGAAAATTAAACTAATAAGATAAAAAATTTAATATTTAAAAAGTTCAATTGATATTATATTGTGATAAGAATTAATTAAAGATTTAATAAAATTAAATAATTTGAAATAAGATTAAAAAAGATTATTTTAAATTTAAAGTTTATTGAAAAGAGAGATTGTTAAATAAAAATAAATTAGTTCATTCTAGTTTTTATAAATTGATTAGTTTACGAAAATTGATTGATTAATTAATAAATTGATCAACTTTTATCGATTGATAATTATCAAAATAAAAAATTAACCATCTTAAAATTTTTATGGTTGGACTATTAACATATGTTCAATTAAAACAAACTTCAAGTTTCAATAAATTAGTAAGGTAAATAGCAAAAGTAAACAAGAATATAATATTTTAAAAACTAGACTAAAAGTAAAAATAATTTTAAAATAAATAAAAAAATTTTATTATCAAAAAATTAAAATTTAGTTAAAATACTTTTAAATAAAAATTAATTAATATAAAAAGTTTTTAATTAATTAATTAATCAATCAATTTTTAATAAGAATTATTTAAAAAATCTAACTAAAAAGTTAAAAATTAAATTCTAAAATTAAAAACTTTTTATATTAAATTGACAAATTCAATTTTTTAATTATTACAAAAGTACCTAATATTAATGAAAAGTTATCGATTATATCAAAAGATCGTTGGAAGAAGGCAGCTTTGGGCATGGGAATGGGTACCTATAAGCAGCAAGCAAACCACAAACCACAAACCACAAACCACTCTACTGTTGATGCAAACTTGTTAGATTCTAAACAAGCGTTGCTCTCTCCATATAACTCAAAACCTCAAAAGGAGACATTTACAAGCTATGGACAATCAAAACTTGCTCAAATCTATGTACAAGCCTCTTGGATCTAAAAGCTGAAGGTTGTCTACCCTATTTACAGTGAAAGGGTATAGATATAGAACACAAAATACATATGTACAAAGATTTTATAAACTAATCAGATGAGATTATTTATCTTGACCCCAGCACGTACTAACTTGGGATGTTACTCCTGCTATAGAGAGTGACCAAAGGGCCTTTCACCTTTAAGAAGCTGGAATAGCATCGCCTGTCCTGTAGGTGATGATATTGCCATAAGCACCACCAGATTTTGCTCTCTCTATGTTGGGATTATTATATGAGACAAGCACCCGTCTCTGCCAAAATTGCAAATAATGGAAGAAAAATGAGTGAAAATATATGATAGCTAATCCCCATACCTTCCAACTTTTTTATGGCTCTAGAAAGATCAAAAGAATATTGATCTTATGAATAAAATACACCACAGCCATTGCAAAGAACTAGAGATTCTTTAATCTAGGTTTCTAAGGTCACATTTAACATATCAGGTGGCAGTTTAAGCACACAAAAGCAAATGCGAGTAGTTCATGAACAGCTAGCTAGCTATGTCTTTCCGTATTCGACTCTTTTTGGGCGGGATATTGTTGAAGATGTTTGAAAACAAATGAGAAAATCATCAGTTTTCCAATGTTTAGATACTTCTGCTTTCTTGTCATTGCTAAAACAGAATATCCTGAAGTATTCATCAGATGTTTATACGATGTTTAACTTTAAAACTCTTTAACATGTACTGGGCCTGTCCATAAAATGGTTTACATAATTATAAAGGTAACAATTGAATATTATTTCATCCCAGCTCAGATTTCCAGCAAAGAGCTTTATTGATTCAAAGAACATGGAAAAAGAAAAATCTATGTGCTGCTATAATATAAAGAACTAAGAAAAGGAATAGCTCAAGTTGTAGCACCAAAAGATATATTGTACAGACCAAATGAAACTTATCACAATTAAATCCCAGAGCGAACATTGTAATGACTATATTCAGTTAGAAAGTGCATAAAAACAGGATAATAACAGCTTAATGGGGATAACCTAACAGTCCAGGATTAGATACACGGGATCATGATGTACAATTTCAATGTGATGAAGAAATCAAGCACTTCACAACAAAAGGAAATAATAGCCAAGTATAGCTGTTAGCTTACTATTGAAATCAAGGAACTTACATGGTCCTCAAACTCGGGACTCATCAGATTAACAGAGAGGTTCCTCATCAACAATAATACCTGTGACAGGGACAAATTCTAAGTGCAATTAACAAATTGTCTACAACCTAAAAAATTCCAAACAAAATCCCATCTGAACTTATCATGATATCTTTTACAGAAGGAGGAACAGCAGATGCAAGTTAATTGCACTCTTTCAACAAATTATAGAATCTCTGCAACCATCTCTCCGCATACCAAAACCCTCACAAATTCCAACCTATAAAACTATACAAGCAAAAGTACTGTAAAGTGAAACAAGTGAAAACACAGATAAAATGCCTTACAATTTCCAAATTTATGGGGTCCATCTGTTTTAGTCTCTTCAAGTGATCACTAGCATCGGGGTCAAAGACACTGCCAATGAAACTGTATACTTGGGCAAAATCCGGCAGAACTGCATTTGGACCAACTTGAACTTGTCATACATACAGGAACAGGGAGATTCGTAAATGGATTGTAAAGAATGTTAGTAACTAGTTATTTTACATCAGCAAAGAGAAATTATTTACTCCATGATTTCCGGAGCCCAGATGCACCTTGACCTAAAATTATGAGTTTAACACACATATACTCGACTATGACAACATTAATCATGCATGCTCAATGGCATATATGTAGACACGGCAAGCACATGGGGAGATTCATAAATGGATTGTAAAGTATACTACTAACTAGTTATTTTTAAATCAGCAAAGAGAAATTATTTACTCGATGACACCCATAGCTTGGATGCACCTTGACCTAAAATTTTGAGTTTAACACATAACTCCAGTATCAAAACATTTGGCACGTGTGCTCAATGGCATATACTTAGACAACATGAACATGGCAATCTCAAATCTTTCATGAGACTAAAGTTGGTTATTCAATGCAAAAGCAATCTAGATCAAGTAATGGTACAAATACTCATTGGCAAAGCTTCATTAAGTCCCACATACATGTTCTAATTATTACGATACTAAAGCTACTGTAATAACCTCTTGAAGCTTGGCCCAGGTCCTGTCTATCAATTACATCGGATGCTTGCCAAGTTCTTGGAGTGCTATCATTGCTGCTACTGTTGCAAAAATTCTGTGCAACTATTGGCATTGCTCCATCATCTAGAAAAGGCAAGATAAAATAATGTCAACATCTCTAAAGAATGGAGTCATATGCTATTTATGAGAGAAAAATTCTATAGTACCTTTTGTTAGTTGTGACAAACTGAAAGGTGTTGTAGAGTTAAAATTCCAGGAAGATACACCATTGTTTATTGGATTTGCAAGCTCAGATGCTGAATCTGGTCTGTATAGATATACTGGATCAATTGAAGCATTCAAAGGTTGGAATGGCTCAGATATGCTGGGTACCACAGAAGCTGCTTGTTACACAAAGAAACAAGTGTTAAAATGAAATGAAAAGAAATCCTACTCAACTGTCCCCCTCCTCATTTTCTTGTTGTACCTCCAAACTTCAAATAATTAAACCTCCAAAAACTAAACGGAAACAAACAGAGAATGTAAGGTACGCAGTACTGACCACGTTTTGGAGCCTTTTGCGGATATGGATGAGCTGCTTTTCTTTTAGGCCTAGGAGGAGGAACATGTTCACTTGTTCCATTCTTCTGAACCTTCAGAAAATACTTCTGTGCATGGCTACGGATCTGCAAGTAACATCACTTAATATAACGTTCAACTGAATTGCCACTCAAAAGTATAGTTAATTAGCTGCACAACAGATGATAAAGGACACAAGCGGAAAAAAAAAAAAAAACATGGAAAGCATATATATTTATCAACATTGTACATGATAAACAGAAACATAGATAGCATGGATATGTGTATGTTCAATAATTTTATTAGTTTCCATACACATGCTACAAAAATCATCTGTAATTCAATAAGCTTTTGCTGATTATGAAACCGATTGACCAACAAATTTGTTCAGGTCACTATCTTTTAATTAGTCATTATCAACCCAATTTAAAATGGAACCCCTTGTTATTAGTGGGAATAAGATGGTAAATCAAATCGAGAGAAGTGTTGAACCTACACTTCTACTCAAACGGGCTGATAGATACATAATCGGATGACAACCTAGACATCACTCAACGCGTATATTAGGAAAAGTTGAAAACATAAAAAGCAAAAACCACCTGGATGACTGTCTTTGACCCAACAAATGCTTCAATTTTCTTCCAATCCCGATCAAACCTGTATTGACAAAAACCCGACAGAAGAAGTGACATTAGCATGCTGATGCATTAAACAACACAAATAACAGAAAACATCATCCCATAAGTACAGAGCTTCCTTTTTAGAGCAAGAATAACTAAAACATATTTAGAAACAGCAATCACGCAGATTCATTATTTGGAACTTCACATAGCAAAAACGTTAAATCCACATTGTTTCACCGAATTATGAATCCATTTTCTGAATCAAATGACATAAGAAACATTACACTTCATTTCCCAATCATGGAAACTGAAACTAACAATAAAAGCTAATCACACACTAGAAATTCATATTAAAAAAAAAGCCAGACCCGTTAATTTAAGATCCTAATCGAGACCCCAATCTCCCATTTTGATTACCGATACAAAATCACGCACAAAGACGAAAACTTTTCGAAATCCCCTTCACATCAATCTCCCGCGCAACACAACAAATTCAATCCCGAAAACTCGAAAAAAAAAAAACTCACAATTGAAGAGCTTCGAGAAACTTGTCGTGTTCCTGCTCAGTCCAGCTCTCTCTAGACTTGGTAATCGTATACGGTTTTCGGATCTTCTTATTCGGATCCTCCGAAAACAAGATCGTATTAGCCGCTGCACTTGTCATTGGATCCAACCCCAAGAGGATTAGCACCAAAATTCACAGTTCTTCTCCCAATTCTTCGCTTTGGTCACTCTTTCATCAACTGGTAAGAGCTTAGAGAGAGATAAGAGGAGGCGGCTATAGACGATGAAGACGGACTACGGCTGTGTCTATATATATAGAGAGAGAGGGAGAATTTAAAAAAAATATGTTGAGTGTAGTGTACTGTTAATCAAGTGAATCGACTTTTTTGTTGGGCCGTACGCTTTTCTTTAAGAAGAGTTTACTTATAAGATTAATTATAATGTTTTAAAAATTGATTTCAAAATAAAATTTGCAAAATAAAAAGGTTTAAAATTTAAAAATTTTAAAAAATTATTTTTTATAATAAAAATAAAATTGAAAAATTAGAAATAAGATTGAAAAATAAATTATTTTTATTTATTAAACAAATTGGATCTTAACTAAAAATGACTCTTAAATAAAAATAATTAATTTATTTACAATTATTTAACTAATTAAATAATTAATAAAATAATTTAAAATTTGACTAATTTAAAATTTTTATAATTCGATCAGTACAATTTTTAATTATTAATTAATTACAAACTTTTAAAATATACATAAATATTTTTGTCTTTTAAAAAATAATATAGCAATGAAAAAAACTTACATAATAAATACATCTCAATCATTTATATTTTTAAATATCTTATAATTTTCTTTAAGCAAACGTATAAGTTATACAAACCATAACGCTACGTGTTAAGTCAAGGAAATATTTTTTTTTAACTCCAAGGTACAAGTGAGTTGGTAAGAGACTCTTCTGGTTTAAGTGAGGTCGCAGGTTTGAACTGCCCTTTTGTATGCAGCCATTTAAAACTTGGGGTCAGAGCTTTGTCTCCGATAAGGAACCTACCCGACTCGAGCAGAAATTAGTCTGGATATAAATAGCTTAAAAGTGTCTTCTCATAATTGAGACCCTCTTAAGATACTTCGTGAAAAACAAAAAAATAATCTGTGTAAAAATGTTAAAGAAATGTTATTCATATTATGACACTCTCAAGATGTCCGCAAAGAAAGAGTCTTGTGTACTGTGTTCGTTGGCTACATTTGTCTAATATGATTTTTATCATTTAATATAAATAATTTTTAAATGATATATTTTTATTTTATTTTTATTTTATAATATTATTTTATTCATCACATCATTCCTACATATTTATAGGTATCATAGGCTATCACGTGTGAGGTCACTAGTTCGGGCATTTGTCCGCCTTGACTTTGAAAGTTCCGGAATGGGAAGCTAAGAAGAAAAAAATGGCAGGCGAGTGAAAGTTCTGGTACGTTCTGGACATTGGCGGGCTGTATAGCTGTCTTTGGTTTAGCTTTGTGGTTTAATATTTTAATGCTTGCTTAGCCCTTTTTTCAAAAGTAACTTTTATGTTATTATATTTTAATTATTACAATAATAATTCTTGAATATATGTAATGTAATGATCTTATAAATATCCGTTTTAAAAAAGATATTTAATAACACAACCAAAAATTAAGTCATAACAATTAGAAACATTAAGAATAAATCAATCTAATTCAACTTAATTGACTTTATTCGAAATAGTTTGAAGATATTAGTTTAATTTTTAAATTATTTAAACATAAGTTTAAAATAATAAGTTTTTCATGTATAATGACTTGTCTATAAAATCTCGCCCTTAGAAACGATCCAGTTGATAGAGTGAGAAAGCATGAAATTAAAAAGTCATGTGTTCAAATCCTCTACCTACGCTCCCTTGATCAAGCCTGTTCTAGTACAGAGTACCCGGTTGGTGTGATTTACAAACTATTACATCAATCTGGAAACTTACCTAGTGCGCATTTGCATTTAAAAAATAGCTACTACAGGTTCCTCCGCTTAAAAAAAAAAAGATTTAAAATCTCATTTAATTCAAATTTAATAAATCAAATTTATTTAATTTAAATTTGTCCAACGATAAGAATGACTTGTGTCTCCCACCATAATGCAATTAAAGATGATATATAAACAGAGATTAGGGATAACAAAAAAGTGCTCAAGCATAGGGATAACATTTGGGCCTGATCCCGCCTCCCCCCACCCTATCCCTCCTTAGGTCAATAGACTAGGCCCAAATTGACCAAATCTTAGGCCTAATTGGTAGTTAAGCTCAAGCTCAATATAAGGCTATTCAAGCCTAGTACCGCCTAAGGCTTAACAATTATAATTAAAAAAACGACAGTTTTTTATTTTTCATTTTAAAAAATTAAAAAATCAGGTCAAGCTTGAGCTTCCCGACCTTCGCTGGGCCGAGCCTACTCAATTGTCGTGAAGACAATGAATTAAGCTCAAATTAACCATTTTGGGCTGGGCTTGGATTTGAAAGGATCAGAGGGGTCCAGCCTAAACAACCCAAACCACTCCAAATAACTTCGGATAAAACAACATTAGTTTGCTCTCGACGTAATCAAGCTTTGAACCGCCTGAAGAAAAATTTCGGACCAGGCTGAAGCTACCTATTGCCATTCCTAATAAAGATTCAATCCTCATGATCTTTTAACGACAGATCCACTCAATTTTCAAATGTTGCATTACGTACCGTTACACGTAACTCAACTATCTGGAAAACAGCAGCATAATACAAGTAAACTAAACTAAAGGAGCATAGAGAAAACCTGAAAGAGCCTTATAGTTCATCATGCATCGGTTGTTCTATAGGTACGTCCTTATTACGAACTGCATTGTCAACGTCATAGACCTGGGCAAGATTCATACCATCTTCAACAACTTTCTGTCCGATCTCTCCATGTCCGGCCATGCCAGCCCTTAAGGCAGCAGTGACCTTCCTTTGCAACTTAAGTATACCGATGCGCTTCGAAACAACATAAAGAACAGCACAAGAGAACAAGAAGAATCCCACTGTAAGTATCACTCTGTCAAAGATGGCACTAACTATTAGCACTTGTAAAAGAAAAACCAAAAGTCATTAGGAGGATCATGGCACTTGTCTTTCTTTGATACCTGTCAAGTACATCTTGCCGTTGCATTGTCGAAAGCAGATTTCTGGTTCGCATCAACAATGATCGGTGCCCCTTATATTCGCTTTCAGCCTTTTGCAATACCCCAGTTGATTCGTCTACAAATGAAGAGAAAGCAATTAGATTTCCATTGAAGCTTGAACTCCCAAGACAAGTAACTTCAGTGCACACATCTCAGATGTTAGAAGACGACTTAAGAAAAATGTTTAGTCAATTATTGGCAGTGAAAGCATAGGGAAAAGGTGGATATTGTCAAGAACACAGTCAACCTCATAGAACAGCACAATATTAACAAGTTGGAAACTAGTGAAAGCTTAAACATTCACATCAATGGCTTAAATCTGAAATCATTTATGGTATACCTAAATCCATGAGACTATTTATCAAAGCTAAGCTTCCATGAATCTACATGCTAATTGAATATCCGCTCAGGCTGGTTAAATATGTAAAGAGACTGGAGTTAGAGAGCAAAATATACTTATAGAAACATACAAACCGACATTTTCTAGTCCTCTAATTCACATTCACAATGAACAACATTCTGCTTCTTACTGTATAACAATACTGTGCATAGATGGCTCACAAGAGGAAAAATAAGATACACTCAAGCACTCTGGTTTCAACATTAAGATGGCAGTGTTGCAATTGAAGCTCATGGCTCTAACCACTTCTCCAACTCCACTCCACTACAAACATTAAAAGTTTAGAACCAACTATTTGACTTGAACTACTAAAACCATTCAACAGATACTACAAATTAGATTTAAAAATTTCCCTATTCGAGGATCTTGACATCTAATCACTATGAAGAAGCAACTTTGATGACATTTGTTCATTGGAGATGGGCAGAGATAGTCACAGATAGACATAGAGGATCTGAGATGAACAAGAAGCTTTTCTTATCAATTCCTTAATAAAAACAAATGGAGCTCGAAGAAAAATCAATTTGCAAGTTAAACTAAAATATAATGAGATAAACCCAGAAAAAGTTATTGGCATATACAAACATTGTGGAAAAGTTAACTCTACCATCACTTGCAGACAAGAACAAGGAGATATACATGAATGAACAAGAATATATAGATGCAGAAACTAATTATTCCTTGAATATTAGAAAATTCCTCGAGACAACTATGGAATTCCTGATCTATAAAGAAGAAATCCTACCAAATGTCGTTAGTGTGCTAGTACTTCTTTCTACTTCCTGTAAAGAAAATATAAATGAGAACACCATAAACATCAAATAAATAAAATTTATACATTTATTGAGATGAAAAAAATCCAGGGAGGGATATGGCAACAGACCTGAACCATAAGTTGACGAGTACGGCGAAGACTCTCTGTGATACTTTCTGCTGCCGATGTCATCCCAGCTTTTGTCCTGGAGGAAAAATAATCCATGAGATAATAACATATCATACATGGGGTCCACCACTTCCCCACGATACCTATTTGCAGTTATCAACAGAAAATAGATGCTGTAGCATAATTTCCATTTTAATTTCCACTCTATTAGAATAAAACATATCCAGCCATCTTGCTGCTTTATTACAAAGCCTTTAGATCCACAAGCATATTCATGACTGGAAGAATATGGACGTCCTGTATACCTAAGGAGGCAACAGAGTATGGGTACATACACCCAAAACTAATAAGAGTAAGAGTAAAAACTATGCCCAAAAACTTACTGCAGATTACGTCGTCGAATTGTGGACTCTTCTCCGCCACCCAGAAGAAGTTCTCTCTGCAGTTAGAACAACAGATACAAATTCAGACTTGTATTCACACTCTGACTTGATACTTCCAAATTAGTACACATAAATATGCGAAACATAAGCAATTGAGTCAATAATTAAAGACAAAAAGGAAAAGGCAAGCATTTTAATAACCTCCTCTTGTGCAGCTTTCCTCATGTTAGCCTTCGCTTGCAAATTAGCATTTCTCAAACTTGATCTCAAACTGTTAACATCGAAATAAAAAATAAGACAACAAAAAAGCTCATTTCATTTTTTTCCTTTTCTTCCCAAAAACATCACCCTGAGAAAAAGAACAGAAACAGAGAGATTTTTTCATGAAGCAAGAGAATAAAACTAAATGGAAGGTTATGAAAAGGGGTTACTTCTGGTACTGAGTCTTCCAGGATTGGAGTAAGGAGTGAGCAGAGCTGAGTTGGTCAGCGGTGGGGAGCTGAGGAGCAAGAAGATCAAGCTGAAATTGCAAGGATTGAAGAGAGGCCAAGCCATCTTGTGCTAAACCATTTAACCTTGGAAGAGAATCCTTCTTCTCTGTCTTTTCTCCACCTTCTCTTGATGGTTTCCCATATTCCTCAATGGCTTTGATGTGGTCTCTTGTTCTTAAATACACTTCATCCCAATCCTTCTTCACTTTCTCAAATTCCTCTATGACCTTGTCCATTGAGTGAAAGTCCCTCCTAGATACTCACTGGTTGGTTGCCACGAAAACAAAATGCAACTTAGAGAGGAGGTCCTAGAAAATCGAAAGACACC
Source organism: Erythroxylum subrotundum (assembly GCA_027563845.1). Lineage (NCBI taxonomy): Eukaryota > Viridiplantae > Streptophyta > Magnoliopsida > Malpighiales > Erythroxylaceae > Erythroxylum > Erythroxylum subrotundum. The sequence continues at coordinate 19,129,932 of JAOQMQ010000009.1, read as the reverse complement.
ACATTGATTAAGTTCAAAGCCAAACTCAACCACAAATCAACCAAAAGGTTTATACCAATTTAATAAATGAAATGTAAAACCCAAAAATAAGGAAGCAACGCCTTCATACAAGATCACACCACAGGAAAATGAAAAGAAAAGAATAAAGTAAAAGTAAGAAACAATTAAGAGATGCAGATGACAAAAGGAATCGAAGAATTAAATAGAAAAAAAGTGAAGAAACCAAGCAAGAGGATAATAATATAGACAAGCTTCCAAGCAAGTAAAGAAGCTATATTGATTTTATGTTGTCTTCTAAATGGGAAAGAATAAGCAAGTTTTGGAGGTTGATCAAAACAGGACCAACCATAAAACTGCCAGTCAGATGAACTTGAAGCTGCTTAGAAACAGGTTTTAACATAAACACCATACAATAGTCAGCTTGAACCCCAAACATAACAGTCGATACAATGACAAAATCTGATAAACGAAGGATACCACATGGATCAGGAATGGAAACCGAGCAAATTCTCAATTTAAAAACATAAGAAAGAATCAAAATGATTGTCCAAGCATACAGATAACCAAAATGGGATCAGCAGACCACAAAAACAGGAAAAACCCAACACTGATCAATTCACACGAAGAAGATTAAAACACCCAGATAAATTTGGTTTCAGAATCATTTCAGAAACGTTGCGGGAAAAATGAGAATAGTGAAGACATATGTAAAGTGATCACAGAGAAACTGAAAAGGTTTTTTGACAATCCATAAACAAAAATCAGAATCACCATTACACAAAAGGGCAGAAACTCATCGCTCTTTAAAGAGGATTCTAAAGCAAGAAAAGAAAACTGAGATTACCTATCGCGTAGCTCTCTCAACGTAGCGTATGGTGTTCCTTCCTTTTATGCAAGTTGTTCCTCTAGCGTGTTCAATTCGAAGCGAAGAATCACAAAAATGGTTTCAATCGCATAAACAGAGGAACAATAAACACTGACTAGCAAAGAGAACTACCCTGACTCACCAAAAATTGACTTCCTTTGGCTAATTTCATTGGAAAAATGGCTCAAAAACTGTCAAGAGAATCGGAAAAGGAAATAAAAACCCCAAACAAGCGAACAAAAGGATGAATGATCGTTGGGTTGACACTTGACAGTGAAAATAATGAAGGGATGAAGAAAAATAGTGAAGAAGCAAACTTAGCCCGAGGTTGCAGAGGCTGTTTGATTACGAGGATTTCGAAAAGGTGGCGAGAACATTGAAACTTTTGTTAGTGGTAACGAATCTATATTGTGGAATTCGAGATGGAAATGAGTCAGCCCCGTCCTACAAAATCCCCACTGCATATAACAATTAATTTAGCAAGTATAAGAATGACATAGACAAAAGCATAATAAGCATTAAATGTTTTGTGAACTCAGTATTAAAAGCATAACAAGAATGTGTTAGACCTCCTGTTGTGCAAGTTTATTCTAGAAGGACTAGGACAGGGGTAACCGAGTAAAGTTACTCCAGTCGGTTAAGGGTATGAGAGAGGTTGTGAGAGGAGAGTTAGTTACGGTTCTGTTAGATACAGCAGAGGGAATAAATAAGGTAATGATGGGGGAGGGAGAAAGCATATTTTTTTTGTCTTGAGTGAAGTCTGGTGAGCCTAAGGCTAGGAGAGAGCAGACCTCTCGAATTGTCTGCTATTGTTAGTATATGGACAAGTTTTCTTTTTAATCATCAATAATATTTCAGTGCAAAATCTCTCATATTTGAGAGTTCTATCATTGGTATCAGAGCATCGGTCCTTGCGATGGCTAATAAGAAAGGAGAAAACAGAATGGATGGATTCGAGAAGGACATGGAGAACTTACGGGAGCATATTGA
>JAOQMQ010000009.1:19102492-19126908 GCA_027563845.1 Erythroxylum subrotundum | reverse complement strand
TGTGAACTCAGTATTAAAAGCATAACAAGAATGACATAGACAAAAGCATAATAAGCATAACAGTTTGATTATTTAATGCAAAAGGGGAAAGATAAGTGCCGTTTTCTAATGTATACCAATGTAATTTTCTGTTTCTTTCCCATGTACCCTAAAGAAAGAAATGATCTTTCTGCAAGTTTCATGACCTGCTTGCGAGAATGCACCACTCAAGTTTTGTTCTTGCTGTGATACTAATATATGGTTTTGGAACTTGTTCATTTTTTTATTGTTAAGATGTATACAAGCATGAAAAAACATTATAACTAATGCCATTGTCATTTATAGTGAACTACTACGTAGCAGTGGCTCTCCTTCTGATCAACAACCATAGAGCCATGTCCATGCTACCACCGTGTCCTCTAATCCATTTTCAATCCACGACGAGAAACAGTGGGTAATTACTATCAAAGAAACCCTGAACGAAGTGGAAGCAATTGAGAATACTGATTGTTTATCAGTTGTCTCTATTTACAGTGTCTCTAGTCACGAGCTTGACTACTACATACTCTTTTTTCTTTTTTCCCAAGAGAAGTCAATAAACTCAACAATAAAAGGAATTGCGGGATAACGCAACTTTTGAAGATCCAACCTGTGTGTTCTATTAGATGAGTCTATAACATAAGTTAGAGCAACTTCTTGTTTAGAAGTGACTGTAACATTTCAGATACGTTAATCACATCAAACCTTCAATCTATATATCGAGCAAGGGGGGCCACAAAATGGACTGCTAGTTTCTTCGGTAAGTGTCATGCTTATCTTACACGAAGGGTCTAATTAAGATAGAATCACTTGTCATGTCAAGGAAAAAGCACGAAGGCAATTACACGAAGGGTCTAATTAAGCTAGAATCACTTCCCACAGTATTGTTTATGCTGACTTGCGACCAGCATCGCATGTTCTAAAGCTTTGGGAGGAAATATAATATAATTGAGTGTAATAACCTCTTTATTAGGCATCAAGTTATTAACACAAAAGGCAATGATAAATATCTTTAAAAAAATGAATACAAAGAGGTTACGTAGATTGTGAAGAAAGAAACAGTTGATTACAAAAAGAAACTAATAAGCTTTGCTTAAAAGTGTTCACTGTCAGGTGGAATCACTTTAAAACGACAACAACTAATAAGCTTTGGTTTTTTTTAATTCATCGTAAAAAAGAAGTATTGCTGCATTAATCGACTAACGTTCAGTGCATGGAAAGTAGCAAACTTTGGCCATTTTAAAACCAACTGACTTGGTCGGTGTCAATTGCAAATATAATCAAACAATTGGCATGCAACAATTCATTTATCACAGAGAGTTTGAAGGTGACCTCAGCTAGTGTACATCAGTCAACCAACAAGCAACAGAATTCTAGTGATTGCATTCCAAGAAGGAAACGATGAACTGCAAACGTCATTTGATAAGCAGTATGATCGGTCGTAGGTAGAAAACTAGAAAAGCAGTATGATCGGTCGTAGGTGATAAGCAGAAGTGGATTACAGGACAACTAGAAAAATATCATCGGTCGTAGGTAGAAAGAATAGTCGGAGATACAACAATCTCCTCAAAATACAATCATACATTACCGAACAAACCCAGAAAATGAAACCAACAGATCGATAAATGGAAGCAACTAACATCAGAAAAAATGAAACTAATAGATCGAGAAACGACAAAAAAGCAAAAGAAAGCACGTACCTGAAATGAACCGAGTGAAGATTGGGTTGTGTCCCTTGAGAAATCGGTTTGCAAAATAACTGTGGAAGATTTGCGATAAACGTATAAACATCTGATATATTATAAACGTAAGTGACGGAAAATCAGTATACATGGGGCTTTTTTGAAAAATTTCAATTTTAAGCTTATGAAAAGGTTATATTTTAACTTATAAAAAAATTATTTTTATTAAAAAAATATTATTAAATTTTACGACCAACACTTATTTTTTTTAAAATTAACTTGTGGTAAAAAAATATTTTTTCATCCTCTAAAAACTGAACTAAACAGACACTTAATTTAGGAATGACAATTCAACTCGGACCGGTTTAGCCCAACACTAACAAGCCTCGGGTCAGGCTAAGATTTGGGCTATCTAGACTTATCTTGGTCCAGTTTAAAGTTTAATAATTATAAAAAAAATTGCAATTTTTAGTTTTTAATTTTAAAATAAAGAATAAAAAATTAGGATTTGTCTGATCGAATCAGACTTAAGATCAAGCTTGATCGGGCCTAAGGTCGGACTTATTGTCATCCATATTTTAATCCAAATTTGGATCACCAGCCTTTAAATAATATCATTTTGCAAAAATGTAAATTATTCATATCTAACTCTTAAATCTTAAATTCAAATTCGATTTAAAATTTGAATTAATTAAACATAACCTATTAACTTTAATCATGAGACAATCAAATAACACAAATCCTTACATAAACCATATGTAGAATTCTCCTTTTGAAAGAGATATTATATATACGGCGAACAATGTTTCAATCCAAAATTATTTTTAAACAAATTGTTGAATTTTAAGTTTGAATTCAATTAAAATTTTGAATTAAATAACTTTTTTTTGAACATTTATAACATTTAGACTTTGTCTGGGCTAAACTTAAATTTGAACTTATATTAAAGCTTTGTTTGGCTATTAAAGAATTGCATTAGCTGTTAGTTAATTCTATCACCAGTTAATTGACAGCAGATTATATCAGTTGATTTTACTAGTAGATAACATCAGTTATTTATTAAAGATATTTGATAAAATTAATCGTTTAATATTAACTATTTATGTGTAAAATAATTTATGAGGATATAACTTAAAAAAAATATATTTTCATTTTCATTTTCGTTTAAAATCAGCATTCTGTTCCTGACCCATTGCTAGAAAATTATAGCTGGAATGTCTTCTAAGAGTTGTGAACATAGCCTTTCATATGCATTCTAAAACAACTATGAAAGTCTCAAGATCCTCCTGTATATAGCTTTTAATGTTATTGCGTTATCCTTTAACGAAGTATCAGCAAGAGCTCAAAGGGTATAATTGTATTTTTATATATTACATTTGGCTTGTCGGAGCAAAACGCTCCTACATAAGACCATTTTCATTTTCAGCTGATTGCTTTAAATTCGCCAATTAATCAGTGAATTACTAAACAACTTTATTAAAGTTTTGACCTAACATAACTGATCTGTCGTTATCCACTAATACACCCCCTCAAGTGAAAGCCTTTTGGGCTTGAAACTTGCACAAGCTCACTCTACCTTGTGCTGAATAATAGTGAGTGATAGGATTTGAACTCACGACCACTTGGTCACAAAGGCTCTGATACTATGTTAGGTGACCGTTTTATCACAATAGCTTAAGCTATTGTGTGAGATCAACTTAATTGATTATATATATTCACTAACATTCAATTAGGTTCAAACTACTTCAATTGAGTCAAGTCAATAATCTTGAACTCTAACTCAAATCAGACCTAAACTATAATTAAGAGCCTAGCCAAATTATCAACTTTAAGGTTAATCAAGAATGAACATAGTAACAAAATCTAATAACAGATCAAATGGAGAAGCTAGTTGCCTTGAAGAAGCTTTAGGACTGCCAAAAAAGAATAATGCAAAAACCAAAAGATCAGAGACTAAGACAGGATGAAGCCGACTTGATCAGAAAATATAATGATGCATTGGAAACCTATGAAAGGCTGATTAGACAAAAGTCTAGTATGGTGTGGCTTAGGGATGGTGAGAGATCTTCCAAATACTACATGAATGCAATGAAAGCAAGGAGAAATACAAACAATATCAAAGTGATGCTGAATGTAAATGGAAAACAAGTACCGAAGAACCTCTTAAGAATTCATTTACAAACACCTCAACGAACAATTTGGGCATAGTGAGAATGTTAGAAGAATTCCAGAAGCAGTCTAAAAAAGGATCAAGCAAATTTCATAGTAGGAAAAAGATGAATTAGTAAGGGAAGTGGAAGAAGAGGAAATCAAGAAAGCACTATTCTCAATGAACCCAAATAAAGCACCTGACCAGATGGATTCAACAAGAGATTTTACCAAGACAATTGGGAGTTACTAAAGGAAGAAGTGACTGAAGCTGTAAAGGATTTTTTCCAGAATGGTATAATACTGAAGGAATGGAATAAAACTTATGTAAGTCTTATTCCTAAACTCACTAAAGCTAGCAAGATGGAGGAGTATAGGCCCATAGCTTGCTGCAATGTAATGTACAAACTAATCTAAAAAATTATTGTAAATAGGTTGAAGAATAGTTTGAAGAACATCATCAACCCCTCTCATAGTGCCTTTGTAGGAGGAAGGACAATTGGAAACAATATATTTCTTTGCCAAGAGCTATTAAATGGATATAACGATAATTCAAGCAGGAGGAACTGCACAATTAAAGTGGATCTAGCCAAAGCTTATGACACAGTCAGTTGGAGCTTCTTGTTGAATATTCTCAAAGCTGCAGGATACCTAAGGAAGTTTACACAGTGGGTTGAGGAGTGCATCACTACAGCTTCTTTTGCAAAAGTAGTAAATAGGGAGCCAACTAGTTTGGTAAAACCAAATAAGGGTCTTAGACAAGTGGATCCAATATCCCCTTATTGAATGGAGGTGATATCAACCATATTTGAGCAAAAAACAACAAACAATCCAGAGTTCCAATATCATCAAGGATGCAAAGGTATTAAGCTAGCCCATCTTGTTTTTGCCGATGATATTCTCTTGTTTTGCAAAGCACACAAGAACTCCATTGATACATTGTTTCAAGCTAAGAAGGGATTCAAGGAATTATTAGGACTAAGAAGCAATCCCTCTAAAAGATGCTACTACCTATCTGAAAATGCAAAACTAGAAGCAGCTTCAAAGGCTTCTGAAATGGGAATGAAGAGAGGTTCCATGCCTTTTAAGTACCTGGGAGGCTGCAGATGGTTCAAACTATACTGAACTATCTGGCAAGCTTTTGGATCAACCATGTGTGACTCCCAAGAGCATCCTAAAGGAAATTGATAGGAAGTTGAAGGACTTCATACAGAATAGACCCAGCCCAAACAGCAAGAAAGCTAAAGTAAGTTGAGAACTGTTGTGCCAACCAAAAAGTCAAAGGGGGTTAGGGTTATGCTCAGCAAGACTACAGAAACAAGATCAGTCTAGGAAAGAAGCTGTGGTGGCTATGCAGTAACAAGGCAGATTTGTGGGTTAAGTGGGTGCACAAAGTATATATAAGAGGCAATCGCATTTGGAATGTGAGACAACAAAACATGGCATGGCACTTGAAGTACATAATGGAGACCAGAGAGTGGATGCGAGAATTGATTAAGATCAGAATACGGGAAAGACACATTTTTTTGGTTTGACAAATGGTATCAAAAAGTTTAGAGTATAGGAACTGCAAAACTTCAAACAAATGATTATCCAAGCACAAAAGTCAGCAGTTCATCAATAACAACAACTGGCAGTGGCCATTTCACAACAACAAAGTGCCAAGACTTCAAACAGCAAGGATTGATGAGGCGGAGTGGGCAACAAGTAGCAACAAGGTTTTTACCACAAAATCTTGCAGAAAATATCTAGAAGAAGAGTTAAGTGGGGAAAATTGGTCTGGGAAGCAGACATCCAATCTGCACATGTAGTAATACTCTAGCTAGGTGTATTGGGGAGACTGGACACCAAAGACAGAATGACGTTTAATATTGACAATCTAAACTGTGAACTTTGCAACATTCAGAGGGATTCAGCTAATCATCTACTGGTAAACTGCAAGTTTATGAAACCAATATGGGATAGAATACTTTCCCAATTAGGGATCCGAATTCCAGCTTAGAAGTGGGAGGAAATGATAGACAAAGTAACCAAACTGAAAATGGCCAGCAGTGGTGTATTTCACATGGTAGGATAGAAATTCAGGGCTTTTTACGGGTAACAAGAAAAATAGAACAAGTTTACCAAAAAACAGTACTACATAGCAGACTTTCGATGCTAGCTAGAGGAATTGCAGACAAACTATCCCCCAACATGAAGGCAACACGGAATCTTGAATGAAAGTGCTTTAAAGGGATAAAACAGATTAGCTGAAATTTGTATTTCTTACACAGTACGTAGGAGAATGTATTTTGATTCTCTAATTGCTAAAAGTCGGATTGTTACCTGTCAAGGTTGAACAATTTTTTTTTTCAATTACCCTTCATATATAAGAGTGTGTTTCAGTCGAAGCCTCCCTCGAACGACGCCTTCACCCCCCTCCCCCTCTACCGGTCCGCCCCGTCTCTCGAACTCAGACTCGAAGATTTCGAGCTCTACGCCGTGGATCGCCTCCGAGGTCTCCTCTTCCTGCATTTATGTTTCTTGTTCGTTTAATTCTCTACCATTTCCTGTCTCTTAAAGAACACAGATCTACAAGGCATACTATTACAAGCGTTTACGAGAATTACAAACGTCTCAAATCTTGCGTCTCCCGAAAAGACCGCCCAGCGTATGTGACCTTGAACAAGCTTATCTCTCTCTTGTTACTGCTTCTAGAGGTAACTCCTGTCGAGTTAACTCTCTGTTACTCTCCCTATTTTGTGGCGCATTCACTCTCTTTTCCTTCTCAGCCTCCTCTTTTTTGCTCTTTTTTGATATGATTATTGATTAATCAATCTCTTCTATTATGATATTTTTTTAGTTTTGCTGGATTTTATGAAATTTCTGTTATTTATGATTTTTTGCTTTTAATATTAACTTCTTTATTTAATTTAGTATTTAATACTTTCTAAATTTGATTATGTTGATATCTTTATATTTGATATTGTTGAATTTATGTCAAGATTAAATTTTTATATTTAATGATCTTTTTATATTTTTATATGTTCTTTTTTTTTCTAAATTTTCTTTTTTTATACAATTCAAAGTCAAGTTTTTTATACTTTATAATTATCTTATCATCTAAATATTGATAATTTTTTAAAGATAAAAAATGATATATTTAGTTATATTTTAATTTTAAAATATATTTTATTTTTAAAAATCAAGTTATATTTTATATTTTATTTATTTATTGTAATTATATTTATATAATTATTTAACATGCCAGTTTTACTTATTTACTCTTTAAACTGCATTACTCTTTTATTGTCACATCTGCAAATGAATCTATCAGAAACAGCGTCTCTATTATGGAAGAAAAAAGTTACTTACTATCAGAGCTTCCTAAACCCTGCTTTACTGCTGGACTTCGAACTGGATATAATAACGACCACGACAATGACTATTTTATTACTTTAAAAAAAACACACACGCGCGCACTAAATACATAGAAAGCGCCACCCCAATTCTCGGGAAACTTTGATACCTAAACAGTAGCATAAATAATATCTAATTTTAACGGTAATTATGAAAATTTTGAGCTTCACATTCCGTGATAAACCATCAACAACCCACAAACACAATATGATTACATTAAGAAAAAGAAAAAGGGAATAAAAAAGAAAGGGAAATGGAAAAACAAAATAGGTTAAAAAGGAGATTAAAAAATACATAAATAATGCTTTACAAATTATTTAGAGGAGAAAACAATCTCAAAAGAATAAGAAAATGGCTCATCAAATTCTCAGAGGACCTAATCTAGCCATCTAGTGACACCATCATCTTCTCCTACAGTTGCCAGAATCTCTACACGAACATCCAACACGGCCTGCAATTTTGGTAACGAAACATTCAAACAGGAGAAAAGGTTGGCAGATTGTAAATGAAATATTATGGTTGCATAATAAAGATAATTCTGAAGACATCATGATCCTGAGGTGATCGCAACATGGTATATGAGACACGCGATTCGGGCGATCTGATCTTCCGTGACGGTCAAATCATAAAGAAGATATAGCAATGAGGGAATGCAGAAAGTATAACAAAAGAAGAGGAGGCATTCTCACCAAAGGATTTCTACAATTAACCAGCCTACATTCCTCCAACGAGCCTTCCAACGTCCAAGTCTCCCAAACATCAAAGCTGTGACTGGCAAATACAAATTCCATTCTTCTGTTGATCTGCAATTTCAACAAAGAAGTTCACCTCAAAACCGAACCAAGCACCACACATGTTGCATTCAATTCTCTATGATGCCAATGCTTTTACACATTAACCAGACTAGAGAAACATACAACAAAACTGATGCAGGACTGACTACTGGAAATTATATGGGTACGATTAAATAGATAAAGACACTCAAAAGCCAAACTTTTTTTTTTTAGCATCGGGAAATGGCAAGTGCGGTATGCGGTAGAAGCATTATAACCAATATAGTTTTAAGTGATCATTGGTACCCTGCAACAAACAGAATACATATAAAAAAAGCTCTTTCCAGTGCCATTAGTAAAAGCTTGGTGATTAGACTAGTTATATCAGAATAACCTCACATGAATACCATAGAATCACCAATTTATTGTATGATATTACATTTAGCATTTCTCAGTGGTTTCCCATTTCCAATATCCATCCCTTAATTATGCTTCTTCAATAAGTGGATGTTAAACAATGAAACTCGAATTTGCTCTTTATTTAAGATTCACAGGATATTTCGAATAATATGAAAGACTTGATCTACAGAAATATAGAATACCTGTAACAACTTTCCACCAGCAGCAAAAGATCGAAGCCCTATAGTGTCCTGAAGAAAATGTGCCCATGAAAGCAAATCAGCAAGCTAGAAATGCAAAATATTCAAAATACCACTTGTAGGATATTTTCATAACAAACAAAATCTGGGCAGACCTTGTTTCTAAAAACAACAAGGAACTGTGCTGCAGGATCTCTTTTTGTTACGTTTGACATCGCGTCCAAAAACCAACCACCACCTTTAACTCTCTGCCTGGAGACATGAAGAGCTGGGTGATCTCTTGCATAAAGAGCTATAACACAACCATCTTTCAGCACGTCACCAGACGTTTCAGTAAGATTCTTGTGTGATCTTGATACCTGATTAGATGGTGATTCTTGTATTAACTCAATTGGTGTTTTCCTACTTCTAGAGTCTTCTGGGGAAGCAAAGCGAGAGCCGGAACTTAATGCTTGATCAGTACCACTCATAACAGCATCATCTTCCTGAAGGGAGGTACTTTCTTTTCCTATTTGAGAGGGATCATCTGATTTCTGATGGGACTTTTGACGGCCATGTCTCTTTTTTGCCTTCTTACCCGATCTACTGCGTCTTCCTTCAGATCTTCCTGTTGTATTCTGAGACAACCCAGAACCCTGACCCTGGCTGGGAGATTCTATAGATTGATTGATGCACTTTTTCTGGGAGCTTGCTGGACTTCCCTTAATATCATCTATCAGCTGCTCACCAACCAAAGCGCATACATCACTGTCCTTGTTTTCTCTTGAATATTGTTCACCTTCATCACCTATTTCGCTTTCCTCATCTTCCACATCAGAGATGGCATCTTTTGGAATAACCCCGTCAATGAAGAAAGACTGCAATATACTGACGACTTTATCCCTAACTTCCATCCATACTTCTTCACTATAATCTGCGCTGCGTGGAAGTATCAATACATTGGGCATCTCTTTGACCTAAGCAAAGGTTAGCAGCATAAATTAGCAACCATATGACACATTGGAACATAAACTAATATACACTGTATGTAAATAACAGATTTGTAGCAATATAACACGTTGGACAGTGCACAGTATCATCAACAGTTTGACTGGTTGAGAAGCAGATATTACATAATCATGCTCCAGAACCATCCTAGGCACATCAATTAAAAAGTTACATTAAATGAGCCCTATTGAACTATGCTCATATTTACCCATGCTTCCATCCACTGTGGCCCTTCAGCACCATCCAAGGCACAACCAGCCAAAGTCCCATCAATTAGAAGCTGCTTTAAAGCACAATCATCAAGTAGCTGACTGCTTCCCGTATTCACAAGAAATGCCCCTAAACAAACAAGACACAGTACAACGATCAACTCAACATAACCACAACAATCTTTGTGATCTTGATGCGATAGAGAAGCAAATACCTGGCTTTACATGTTGCAAACATTCTGCATTAATAATCTGGAACGTTTCATTTGTTAAAGCACAATGAAGTGATATAAGGTCACTTGCAGCTAGTAGATCATTAAGAGTATCCATTCTTCGAGCAGCTGGAGGGAATGTTAAAGATGACCGACTAATTTTGTTTTTCCCCTGTTTCAATGTAGTTCTGAAAAAATAAGCAAGAGCCAGTCCAGATGCACACCGAAACCACTTAACCAATTGTGAGTACAGAACAAAAGACAACAAGCAGTAGTTCCGATAATCAAAACAAGTATTTAGCAGAACTAAATGGAACAGAATACCTTCTACAGCTCATCAGCTTAAAACAGAAACTCCATCTTATAAAATTTAGATGCTTGGATCTCAAGTCCAGGAGACAACATAGAAAATAAACATTGAGATTTGTGTTAAACATATATATATGCACATACTCTAGCCATTGAAACTTCATTTTTACTCCTGGCCGGAGTTCTTTGACATCAATTAGTATCCCTAAGACAGCCCTCAAAAGCATATACTTGAGGATCAAAATTCAAAACAAACCATGCCCTTTCATATGAGAATATGCCTTCCACATAGATCTCATGTGCACTGAAAGCCATAAAGTCCAAAGCTTTTCAAATGAGTGTGTTACTCTACCATTTGATACCATAACACTAAGTCATACAAGAAAGGGAAAATGGCACATTCCTGTGGCAATGAACCAGAAACAGCGAAAATCTTCAAGTAAGAGTAGCAATGTGAGATACGTACGTCGTGAACATCGAAGTAGAGCACACTCATCTTAAAAGCCAAGCTTCTGGTAGCCAAATACTTAGCCGAAGCAGATCTACCGACGATCCCTAAAACCAGACCTCTACATCTCCTCATGCCTCTACATAACGGTTGCAGCGATCCCAACCATCCCGAGGCAGAGAGCGCATGGCGCGAAAGCAGATGGGTCCGGCGAAGCAACCCTAAGAACAAGGCCATAACGGTGTCGGCGATCTCCTCGGCACGTGAAGTGTCTACGTGGACGAGATGGAGGCCTAGGTCGGAGGCGAGGGCCGAGTCGACGGTGCGGTCAGCGGAGCCAAGGCAGAGAATGAGATGATAAGGGCGGAGACGGCGTTGGGCTGCGCGTGGGAGGTAGGCGAGAGTGTGGAGGAGGACAGCGGCGGCTGATTCAATCTTCCCATCAGAGAGGTGGCTGAGAGGGACATGCTCGACGGCGGCTACACCGGCGAGAGACTCTTGCTCGACGGCGCAGTCCTCGATGCAGTTGAGAGTCACAACCAAAGGAAGAGGAGGAGGTGCCGGTGCTGGTGCTGGTGCTTGTGCAGGGTTGTTACGGTGGGACATTGTGGCAGAGGATCTAATATTAACGCCGGTCATCACCGTGTGGTGTGGCCGTTGTGGTGGAGATGCGGTGGTTAGGGTTTAATGTTGTAATTTTGGGCATATCCGAGGGGTTTTAGATGTGGACTGTGGAGCAGTGAATAGTTAAAAAGAACATGGTACTATGTTAGAGTTTTGCTCCCATGCTTCAGGAGAAGGTCGAAGCTTTTAGAAGTAAGATGTCAAAGTCTCATTGCCGCATTAATCCATTATTTTCTTTCTACTATCCAAGACTTTCTTTCATAAATTTATATTTTTGCTTAATTGTTCTCTGTCCCTTCAATAAAGCTTCATTTTAGGGTTTCATTAGGGTTTTTACTCAAACTTAGAAGGGTTTTATTAAGATCGAGATAGAATTCAGACCAATTTAAGCAAAGAGTTAAATTGAATATAAATTCGAGCCTAATAATTTCTTCATTTTAGTCTCATATTAAATATATAAAAATCAAATTTAACCCGGACCTGATCATCCTCAAGCTTGATCCACAAGCCTCAAGCCCGATCGAACTTCAAACCAAGCGCAAACTTGACCATAAATTTTCAGGTTCGAGAAGAATGGATGTTTAGTAATGATCTAATTCTCTCATTTGTGAAAGGACTTTCACTTATTACAAAAGTGATATATACACATTGAAACAAATTAGTTTAATGCCAAAATTCACAAAGAAAAAGAAGAGAAAAAAGAATAAGTATATGTCCATTACAAGAAAGCAAAACTGTGTTACACTCAAGAAGAGCAGGAGAACAGGTTAAGAACTAGGAGGATACTACAAGGCTCGAGCATATACATGGGACTCAGAACAAACTCATGCCAGCTACTAAACAACTCTGTGCAGCTCCTGCAAGCTCGCGCATAATCAAATGCTGTCGTTCTTCACAGCTCTGCAGCTGTCAAATGTTGAAGCAACCAACACTTCGGATGTCTTAACAAGCAGCCATCTGAAAAAGATGGGAAGCTTTATGTAACAGTTCTTGCGTTGAAAGATCGATCTTTACGACTAACAAACAGAGACGCTGTACAACTTCTAGCCCAACCACTAGTATTCATACTCAGCAGATAACAAACTGTACCCGATACTATTCCTTGACTACAGAGTTGATCTTGAGATCTTCCAGACATCAAAATCTGTAAAAAGGTTGCAAAACTTATTCTTACATAGAGAAAACCCATGTCACAGGAACCTCCTCCTAAAATTCTTAGTGGTTGCTTGATATGAACGCATCATCAAACCAACCCCTATTCCAATCCCAAGGCACATTCCAAGACCAATGCCAACACCAACTCTAACACCAGCATTAAACCATGAGAGCTGGCCATCTTCCCCATAATACAAGTCTTCGGAGTGGTATCGATTCATAATCTTCCAATCTGACTTGTAATCTTCACTGTCAGAATCTGTAATCTGTATAAATGTTGAAACAGATTTAACAAGTTAGAACAGCAGAAACTGTGGCTTCTAGTGAAAGATGCTTTATCAATACATCAAATACAAGCAGCTCCCTGAAGACACCCCAAATTCATACAACTCAAACAGAAACCGGATGGATAATATCTCAAAGCATGTTAAAGCACTCATACTGCATGTATTGAACAATAATCCACATTCGCACGTCGGACTAAATGAACCTAGAAAGAGGAAACTGAGTGTACTCATGTACGCAGATCCCCGAGTCGCTGGACTTAGTAGTGATATACAAAAAGGCCAGCTGAAGTAAGTGGTAATGAAAAACCCTCAACCATGAAAGGGATGATACATTCTTGCTTCATTTTGCATCTTACCAACATCCTAAAAGTGATGTCTCATATTAGGTAACGAATGAAGTACAGCATATAGATATCATCAAAATCCTTCAGATACTTGTCTACATATCTATCTGCCAGTGCATTAGCTCTTCGATAGGATTGATATCTGAAAAGGTCCAATATTACATAGCCTTATATCTATATATATATGATGTTTCCAAGTTTTTTTTTTTTTAAAAGGAGAAGTACAAACATATTAAGCTACTAGACGGGAAAAGAAACCCCAGATATATCCTCCAAAAGGATAGTGAAGCAACCCACAGGCGGTTAAAGATACACTGATACACCAAACAATCCATTATAACTCACGAAGGACACAATACAGTATCAATCCCGAATCGGAAAAAACATATTAATCCAACATTGGCCACAAAAAATCACCAACGAATGTCTCATGCAACGTATTCATTTTTCCTGCAAAGAACAATAGGACACAGATAAAATTCATTCAGATGAACACGAAGAACTTCCAAGATTATATAACCTTACTTGATCTTTACTACGATATCGAAGCAGCACATTATTGTCCCCATCATTTTGATCTTTCTCCAATTCATCATCTTCGGGAATTGCATCCAGAGTCACATGTCTCGATCCTTTCCTCCTCGGACTAACCAAAATCGTCTTAGTCAATATAACAGGCACACTCCCACAACACCCTGCGATATAAACCTCAATCTCCGGAGCCGAAACACGCATTCTCGGTTGAAAGAACACCGACTTCCCTTCACCAACACACGCCGCCATATAACACTCTAAACTCCAACCTGTTTTCGCATCATTCTCAGGGCCCAAGCTCCCGTTTCCCCAAGTAGACTCCATTCTCTCCAACGACCCACATAACAACAAGTCATTACTCTCCATCACTTCGAATTCAACGGCTCCTGAGACGCGGACGCTGTCAGTGCTCACGTACGTGACCTCCGACGACTCCTTATTGACGCGATCCCTTCGGAGATTTATGGCCGCTGAATCGGCAGAGGGGATCGTAGAGCCGTTGATTTCGAGGGGAGTGTTGATCTCCCGCCGGAGATGGCGGAGCGTTAGGTGGTCCGGTACGCTTCCGATCACGCACGGCGTGATTCGCACGTAAAACAATCGAATATCGAGCCACGAAGACGTGGTCATGATGTTGTATGAACTAGATTCATGGTCCTGGTGATGATGCATCGAATCCATACTAGAAACTGAAAGATAAACGAAAAAGAAAATCGAAAATCGGGATTTTTATATCGAGTGATTAACTTCTGGGACATTGAAACAAAAGGGCTTCTTAAGAATGGGTTTCTAAATTCTGGGAATCATCGCAAATTGGGAATCGGGAAACGCAAATTGGGGATTGAGGAATCGGGAGGGTCAGTGATATTTATTGAGGTGGTTTTGATTTGGGTGGAATTGGTTAAATTTCCTAAAATTAACGTTGGAAAACCCAAGGCTTTGGGAAAACGAACGAAGATTAGGGTTTTGGGGTGTGAAATTGGAAGGCATGTCGCCTGTCGGGAACATCCATTAAAGCAAATATAGAGAGAACTGGAAGCAGGGACCAGGCAAAAGGAGGGGTGGAGAAGAAATAGTGAGAGAGCATCTGTGATTTTCACACGTGTCATTAGTGAGAGGTTTTTGGGGGATTTAATGATGACGGTACGATGAAACACAATTCATATGATAAATGGGCTTTAGACCAATGCATGTTTGGTTTCATAATAGGGTTCGAACCTTTTGGTATGTAGTCTTATGTATGGAGGTTTAGACCGATGCATGTTATGGGCTAATACGAATTTCGGCTTAGACTTCTTTTTGTTAACAAAATAATAATAGATTACACATCATTGCCTCTACTTCGAAAAATAACAGATAAGAAATTTGTGTCAGTATTAGTAAATTTACTTTTTTTTACTTAATTGCGTTACTAATTATCAGGATTGAAAATCTAAATTCTTACAATAATATTCAATGAAATATTAAGATATAATATTCTTGTCCTTATAATTTTTTAATTCATGTCCTTATAAGTCATTTTACACATAAACAACTATTATTAAACAGTTAATTTTACCAAAAATTCGCTGATGCTATCCGTTAATCAAATCAGCTGATATAATTCGCAATCAATTAACAGCTAATGCAATCCGTTAATTGTCAAACAGAGCCTATGTAACGAATTTAACAAAAGCATACTATTTGTCCAACTTTTCATTTTGGTAAATTAGTTTTTTAATTATTAAACAATATAACAATACTTTGTTTGTTTTGATTAAATCAATTCGAATTAATCAGGACAAAGTGACCAATCAATTCAAATTTTTAAAATTAATTTCGAGATAAATTTGGTCCTAACTCAAAACCTACGGCTTAAGCCAATAGGCCGAAAGTGGAAGATTTTAGTTCTTATTTGATTTGAACTATTTGTGCAATTGCAACCTTATAATTAATATTTTAAATTTTGAATTAGAAAATAAACTGGTAAAATAAGATTTCAAAAGTTTAAATGTTTAATTGATAAAAGACTATTATAAAATTAATTTATAATAAAAATTGAACAAAATTGAATAATTTAAAATATGATTAAATAATAATATTGTCCTTATTTATATAAGAATTTTAAGTTTAATTAAAAATGAAAAATATTAAACAAAAATTAATGAAAACTGATTAGACTATGAAAATCAGTCGAGTAATTAATAAAATTGTCAATTTTTAATAACAAAAATTATTAAAATAAATTGGAATTGAATTGAAAAATAAACTGAATCAATAGTTGAACCATTGACCTGATTTGATCCTGATTTGATTTTTTAATTATTTTTTTTTGGTGCAATGAATAATTAATTGTTACTTATAATACATTCTTTTCTTTGCTCCAATTGAAGTTTTTGTTATTATTTTGTATATTTAAATGAATATGATATTTGATGACATTATTTTTTAAATTTGTTGTTTGAATAAACAATAATCATTATTTACCCACAATTAAGTAGGGAATTTTATAATCAATATATATTAAATAAAATTTCAAATATACGTAATAATTATTTGTAAGCTAGAATATTTAGTAGATTAACTTTACTAATTCAAACGAAATAACATATTTGGTTCAAGTAATTATTCAAGTCTTTGAAATAACGATGCAAGTATAATCTGTAGTTACAAAAGGAATGATTGATGTGCAAGAAAATTACCATCAACAACCAGCCAACCATCCTGCGGTCGCAACGCCATCATTAGGGGAAAGGCCCGTCGTAGAGTAGTAGTACCTTCTCTTGCTTTCACCTCCGACGCCGAGAGATTGGACATCGGGTACCCTATTAACCAATAAAAAGGCAGTGAGAAAGCGAGGGATAGGATCGACGAATCTCGCTAATACCATGCGCTTGATGCGACTGAACGGCTAGGCTATCAAATGGCAAGTCGATAAGTAAAAATTTGAGGAACAAAATTTTCTGTCCAGTTTTATGATGTCTTATTGTGTCCAGTAAATTTTAATCATTCTTTTATGCGAGTCTCGTGTGGGCTCCACATAAATAAACGTGGAGCCCGCATAAATAAATAGCTGAGATTCACTGGACACAATAAGATACCATAACAACTGGACAGAGAATCTAGACTCCAAATTCTATGCTTTTGTCGCACTTATGCACCAAAATCCAACTCGTCCAATTTTTTATTGTATTTATTTTATTGAAATGTTAAGTCAAGTTCTATGGAATCGTTAAAGAAAAGGCTCGGAGTCTCGGACCCAAGCTGAAGTCAATGGATCAAGTTTGGGTCGACAGGATCTCGAACTTAATTTTTTTAACTTAATCATACAAAACGACATTGTTTTATCTTTTAAAAAAAATTTTGTCAAACTCAATCCGACTCATTATCATCCCTAAAAATAATTTATTATATTTATGTTTTTTAAAAAGAGTTAATAAAATTGGCTTTCCTACTCATTGATAATACGAGGATTCCTTTTGTAAGGAAAAATATGCCTTATCTTATAATTTGTTTAACATATCATAGGACACGATGGGTTGTTTTCAAATGTGTCACTCGTGGTTTGTGTGTAAAGTAACTTAAAACATGAACTACGTATAAGTCAAGTTAGTTCATATTCAAATTAAAAAAATCGACTAATAAGTGTTTGGTAAGAAGACAAGTGAACAATGTAATCAACCTCAAATTTGCTGGAAGATTGATATTTCTCCATGAAAAATGAAACTAGTTTTGCTCTGAGCATCATACATCTTAAAGAATCTTAAGAGCATACTCTCATTTTGAAATAGCAATATCTTTGTACTACGAACGAACTTCAACGCCTAAAAAATATTTCAAATTATCCTAGTTTTTTTAATTTGAATCACCTTTTCTAAAATAATTTCTTGTCTTAAATGTCTTATAAGTTGTTTCCTTTTAGAATCACGCTTTTACATAAATTAGAACAGTAACAAATGCACGGTCATATGATCGAACGAATATGAAATAATCTGCCTTTGATTGCTTAAAATTGGCTGCTTTGAGAGCAAATGAAAGTTTAATGAACCAATAATATGAAATTTGTTTTAGAATATACAATGATTTGTTAAATTTGCAAACTCATGTCTACCCCTTTCATCCAAAACTAGAGGTAAAGTAATGTAAACATCTTCATTTAAGCTCCCTACATAGGAACACATTATTGGCATCAAGTTGGGGAAGATGCTGGTGTTTGTTTGACGTTAGGGCAGGGGGTAGACATACTATTATAAGTTTTGCAGTAGGAGTGAATGTCTCTTGGTAATCTAAACATTTTATTTGGTTGCATTTCTTGGTAACCAACATAGATTTTTAACGTCCAACTATCTCATTTAAGCAGAGATTTGTCTTGTAGACTCGTTTATATCTAATTACTTTATTTCTAATATGTAATTATTGTAGGGATTATGTATCATTTGCCTTAAGAGCATCAAGTTCTTGTCGTATCACAAATTGCATGTGCAAAACAAGTTGATTTTTTTTTTCCTGAAATATAAACAATAAAAGCATGTTGTTTAGGAGAAAATCTATAATAAAAAAGAACAAATGATAGAGGATGTGAAATACAAATATCCATAACCAAAATTAAGTTAGATGATAGGATAAGTTATAAAAATGGAGGATTTTGACTTTTAATGCATCAAGTAAATTTATGTACACGAGTAAAATCATTAACAATAGTAAGAATGTATTGTACTTATATAATGGAAAGAATATAGTAACCTCTCCAAATATTAACATGAATCAATTCAAAAGGTGTTTAGTGCAAATAAACCTTAAAGAAAAGGATAACAATTTGCCTTTGAACTAAAAAGTGAATAAAAAGTTTTATATGACAAATGACCAAGACGTTGATACCAATAATAATTTAGGTAACAAGAAGTGGTATGATAATTACATTGCACCTAATTCTTTGGAGATTTCAAGATAATAGAATCATCTTCGCTTGGTTTCCATTCCAATCATCTTCCATGATTGTTGGTCTTACAATATATAAATATTATGACTAAAAGTGGCCAATTAATTGAAAATTTGAAAAAACTTATTAATGAAAATTAAGTTTACTTTAAAAGGTATAGAACACATAGTATATCATGTAAAACAAAGCCATCAAAAGTAATGTTACATATATGTGTGACAATAGCAAGCTCTATTTTCTCTTTTGATACCTCACAAAGAACTAGATGCCAAGTGTTTGCCATATAAGCAAAGGAATGAATATCGTTCTGTACCAGCCAAAAAACGGAATGGTATTCGTTCCATCAGTAACGATGTTTTTCGTTCGGTACCAGCCGGTACGTACAATACCTGGACAAATCGGTCGATATCGTAAATTTCGAAAAGGTGGAGGACCAATTTGCAAATTTTTAAACTTAACCCTAAAAAATCCCCCCCCCACTTGCCGACTCTACACTCTCACTGTCGCTTCTTGCCATCGCTGCCGTCGTTCCACCCCGTCTCTGTCGCCCCTGAACGTCTGAAGGAGGAGAGAAGGTCGTAGCTAGGGCACATCTACACGGGAAGCCACTGGACGCCGAAGACCCGTCACCCAACCCGAAGACCCGAAGCAAGTGAATTATTTTTGGGTGTGTTTTTTTTTTTCTGTTTTCGAATTTTTCATGCTTAATTGCATTTACCCGAAGCAAGTGAATTATTTTTGGGTGTGTTTTTTTTTTCTGTTTTCGAATTTTTCATGCTTAATTGCATTTTTTATTTTGTTGGATTGGAATTGGATGATGGATTTATGAATTGGTTGGATGATGGATTTGGGAATT
Source organism: Erythroxylum subrotundum (assembly GCA_027563845.1). Taxonomy (NCBI): domain Eukaryota; kingdom Viridiplantae; phylum Streptophyta; class Magnoliopsida; order Malpighiales; family Erythroxylaceae; genus Erythroxylum; species Erythroxylum subrotundum. Next base: position 19,107,406 of record JAOQMQ010000009.1, on the reverse strand, counting down.
GGTTGGATGATGGAAGTTGGTTTTTCTGATGTGCAATTTGTGTGTATCTGAATTGGTTGGATATTGGAATTGAATTGTTGAATGCTCACGGTTTTGTTTTGTAATTTATGATATGAATATTGGAAATGGAATTATATCAGTCACGGTGATGACTAATGAATGAGTTGTTTAACTTGTTTGGTTGTTCTGTTTGGTTATAAAGAATAAAGATTGGTTACTTTGTTTGGTTATAAAGAATAAAAAATTTATGGATTGTTTTTGGAAGAATGAAAATTATGAAATGCACGACCTTATTGAATATTGATTTTGAAACTTAAAAAGTTGAAGTTGGAAACAACTTAAATTTAAAACATACATAAACTGATAATATTAAAGATGTAAAGTTGTAAAAACTTAAATCGTTAATTGACAATCAATGTTGTATGTTGTAAGTTTGTAACTTGTAAGTTGTAAATCAAAAATTGTATTTTATTTTTAATATTTGGGTATTGACTTAAGGTAAATAATTAGTTGAGCATAAAATTATACAATTGAAAATTAATAATAATTCGGTTGTAGTTAATGATAGTATTTGCCTATTTGGGTATTAGTATTGGGTAAATAATTAATTGAGTATAAAATATGTTGAACTTGAATTATTTGGTAATATATATTTGTGGGCGAAGTATCATAAATATTTATAATAGATAATGTGTGAAAATAGTGATGTAATAAATGTATCCCAAAAAGAACTTTTTTGTTTTCAAATTGTTAATATGTTGTTATTGTAAGTTCTAATCATTTATACTTAGACTTATTAATAAATATTAAAAATTGTAAAAGTAACTTATATATTTAAGAACGAAATATAGAATAGTGTATATAATATTATAGTTTGTTAGAAATGAAAAGAAGATTCAAAGCTTAAAAAAAACATTTCCAAATAAGTTATATCCTTTAATTTGATCGGTTGATCCTCATGTTATGAATATATCTTCCAACTTGATCACCATGTTATGAATAGATGTGTATGAACAATTGTATAAGATATGTCTTTTTTTATTTAGCAATTATGTAAATCATATGATACCCTTCAACTTGATCATCATGTTAGAAACTTTGGATTGAAATTGTTGGAAATGTATGAATGTATTGCTAGAAATGGAAATAGAAATTGTTGGAAATGGAAATTGTTTTTGTATGATTTGTGGATGTTGGAAATGGAAATTGTTTTATAAATATATTGTGATTATTGGAAATGGAAATGGAAATTGTTGAAAATTGTTAGAAATGAAAATGAAATTATGTATGATTTGTGGATGTTGAAAATGGAAATTGTTTATGTATGATTTGTGGATGTTGAAAATGGAAATTATTTTATGAATGTATTGTGATTATTGGAAATGAAAATGGAAATTGTGGAAAATTGTTGGAAATGGAAATGAAATTATGTATGATTTGTGGATGTTGGAAATGAAAAATGTTTATGTATGATTTGTGGATGCTAGAAATGGAAATAGTTTTATGAATGTATTGTGATTATTAGAAATGAAAATGAAAATTATTGGAAATGGAAATGAAATTATGTATGACTTGTGGATGTTGGGAATGAAAATTGTTTATGTATGATTTATGGATGTTGGAAATGGAAATTGTTAAAAATTGTTAGAAATGGAAATGAAATTATGTATGATTTATAGATGTTGGAAATGGAAATTGTTGAAAATTGTTGGAAATGGAAATTGTTTATGCAAGTTTTGTGATTGTTGGAAATGGAAATTGTTTTGTGAATGTTTTGTGATTAATAGAAATGGAAATTGTTGAAAATCGATGGAAATAGAAATTGTTTATGTATGATTTGTGGATGTTGGAAATGGAAATTGTTGAAAATGAAAATTGTTTAGGCATGTTTTGTGATTGTTGGAAATGGGAAGTGTTTATATATGTTTTGTGTAATTATATATGTTGAATGTTTTGAATTGTTAGCTTTTGATTTATAGTGAATTGTGTTCTATGAAATTGAATTATGTGTAATGTAATCATACAGAATAAGTTATATTATATAAGATAGATATGCATATTGTGTACTGAAATAATGACTTATTTATTTTTATGTGTTATTTATTTTAATATATACATTCATTTATTTTTATAGATAAATGAAAGAAAGTTCAAGTGCTCCTGATCAACCTAATTCAGGAAGATACAATGATTCAACTTGGGCTCATGTTGCATTGGTTCCCGGTATGAGGAATCATACTATTTACTTGTTTTGTAGCACATTTGAAAAGTGGAGGAATTACCCGATTAAAAAAACATTTAGCTGGGAGATATGAAACCCTATAAAAAAGTAAGTCATGATGTGAAGTGGCAGATAAAAACATTGCTTGATGAATATCAAAATGATAGAGATAGAAGGGAAAGTTGAATTTTGAAATTAGTAGTGGAAGTTCGTTTTCTAATTTTCGTGGTGATTTTAGAAATGTTGAAAGTGGAAGTGGTAATGGTAATGGTGGTAGTGGTACTGGTAGTGTTCCATCTCAGGCCCAAAAAGAAGTACATGAATCTGATGTGAGGAAGAGAAGAAGGCAAGTGACTAGTTTCTTTGCACCACGAACAACTCCTGGAGCCCAACCTTCGATTCGTAGTGCAATGCAATCAAGAGATGCAACTCACAATGTCGACATGGCAGTAGCTAGATGATGGTATGATACAGGTTCGTCATTCAATGCTTCTAAGTCTTATTATTATTAAACTATGATTGATGCAATAACCACTTATGATCCAGGATACAAAGGTCCTTCGATTAATGATTTAAGAGGTAAACTTTCGAGTTGTGTTGTTTCTGAAATTAGAAGTTATTTGGCTGAAAGAGAGTGAATTGGGGTACTTATGGATGTTCAATCATGGGTGATGTTTGGACAAATAGGAGACAAGAGCCTATTATAAATTTTGTAGTTCATTCTTCAAATGACTCTATGTTTTTTAAATCCATTAATACATCTGGCCTTATTAGAAATACTGAGACTTTGTGTGTGATATTTGATAAAGTTGTGAATGATGTAGGGCAGAAAAATATTGTTCAGTTTATTACTGACAATGATTCGGCAGGAAAAATGTTACAGAATGCATATAATTCTTTTTTTGGACTCCTTGTGTTGCATATTGCATTGACCTAATGTTGGAGAATATAGAGGATCCTAGTTATTTCCTGTTATTGATGAGACTATGTAGAAAGCTAAAAAGGTGACAAAGTTCATTTATAATCGTGCATGGGTATTGAATTTAATGAGAAAGGAATTTACCAATGGTAGAAATTTGTATCATCCTGCTGTGACAATATTTGTCACAAATTTATTGTCACTTCAGTCTTTTGTTTCGATGAAGAAAGAGTTAAGACAAATGTTTACAAGTGATAAGTAGATTACATCTCAACATGTTAGGTCTAATGCTGGAATGGAGGTTTGTAATATTATACTGGAATATAGAGAATTTTGGTCTCAATGTCAATTTGTTATCCGAGTTTGTGAGCCTTGGGTGAGGGTACTTCGCTTGGCTGATAGTGAAGAAAAGCTAACAATGGGTTATATTTTTTATGTCATAGAGAGAGCATCGGAAGCAATCAAGGCCAATATGAAACATAGGCCTTCTTTATACACACCATATCTTTCAATCATTAATGAGAAAAAGGAAAGACAACTTTTTTCTCCATTATTTGCAGCTGGGGCATTTTTGAATCCTATTGTCTATTTTAGACTGGATCTTACTAAGCAAGTTGGAGTTAATAGAGGAATGCTTTTAACTATTACAACAATTGTTAGGATTGACGCAATGCAAGATCTTTTAAGCTCACAAATGGAGCTTTACAAGTTGTCTTCTGGGGATTTTGGAATGTCGATTGCTATTCGACAAAGAGGAAAACTTTCTCCAGGTATTAGTTATTTCCTTTTTCTTATTTGTTGAAAATTAATTATCACTTTATTTTGTTTATAACACTACTTTTGTTATCTTATAACTTACAGCTCTTGGTGGGATCAATTTGGAAACAGTGTTCCGGAATTGAAAAGTTTTGCAACTCAGATTTTAAGTAAATGTGTGTGTGCAACAGGCTGTGAACGAAACTGGAGCACATTTGAATTTATCCACTCAAAGAAAAGGAATAGATTGGAGCATAAGAGGTTGAATGACTTTGTAACAGCCCAGACCACCCGCTTACAGATATTGTCCACTTTGGGCTCCATGCCCCTCACCGTTTTGCTCTTCCCACCATTGGAAAAACGCGTCTTGTAGGGAAGAGGTATCCATATTCTTATAAAGAATACTTGGTTCTCCTCTCCAACCGATGTGGGATCTCACACTCTCCACCCCTCATAGGAGCCAGCCCTCTTTAAGGTCCAGTCTAGCTGGCACATCGAGACGGGTACTGACTCTGATACCATTTGTAACAGCTCAGACGACCCTCCCACAGATATTGTCTGCTTTGGGCTCCAATCCCCTCACGGTTTTACTCTTCCTGCATTCGGGAAGACGCTTCTTAGGGGGAGAGGTATTCATACCCTTATAAGACATATTTTGTTCCCCCTCTTCAGCCGATGTGGGATCTGATCAAAAAAGGATGATAAGATCCCACATTGGTTAGAAAGGGAAACGAAGTATTCCTTATAAGGGTATGAATACCTCTCCCCCTAAGACACGTTTTCTCAGGGGTGGGAAGAGCAAACCGTGAGGGGCTTGGAGCTCAAAGCAGACAATATCTGTGGGTGGGTGGTTTGGGCTATTACAAGTAGTAATAGAGCTGGTACTCGAACCGTTGTGCAATCTAAGCTGGGCTCTAAAGAAGGTTGGGCCTTAAGGGGTGAAAGATGTAACACCCAAATACCCCCTGGGAGGATACATGGATGCCACCCAAGACAGAACAAACAAATCAGACTAGTT
>JAOQMQ010000009.1:19091709-19102392 GCA_027563845.1 Erythroxylum subrotundum | reverse complement strand
GCACAATTTAGCAAATATTCAAATAGCAAGTATAAAACGTACTAAATTTCTTTAATATTCCAACCCCTAATTTGGGGTGCTACAATATATGTTTATTATGTGTGCAGAGGTGTTGTCTCGACTTATTCAGGCCAGGGTAGATACAGGCGAGCTTCATGGCTGTTGTGTGAGAAGAGGGGCCCCGGAGATTAGCCATCTTTTTTTCGCCGATGATAGCGTTTTATTTTTCAAGGCTACAGAGCGGGAAGTAGGGGTGGTGAAATATGTGCTTCACGATTATGAGAAGGCTTCAGGACAAGCAGTGAACTTCTCAAAATCCCTTATCTGTTATAGTAACACTTCGCAGTTGGTGAGGGCTGCGATTTGTGGTATACTCCAGGTCACTGAACATGATAGTCTTGGAGACTACTTGGGGTTGCCGACAGCAATGGATCGCAATAAGAAGGAGGTCTTTCACTTTGTTAAAGACAAGTTGTGGAAGCGCTTGAATTCATGGAAGAACAAGCTGCTTTCAAAGGCGAGAAAGGAAGTTTTAATTAAAACAGTGCTTCAGGCGATTCCTAATTATGTGATGTCATTATTCCTGCTGCCGAAAGGGATTTGTGATGATTTGGAGAAGTTATTTGCAGATTTTTGGTAGGGGAGGAATGGACAGGGGACTCTGAATTTACATTGGATGACTTGGCCAAGATTATGCAAGCATAAAACTCATGGGGGTCTTCAGTTCAAGCATATTCGAGAATTTAATTTGGCTATGTTAGGACGGATTGGTTGGCACTTGATTAAATACCCCAATTCACTTATGGCTCAAGTTCTTAAAGCAAGATATTTTGCGCACTCGAGTTTTATGGAGGCTAATATAGATGCTAATCCCAGTTATGTGTGGCGGAGCATTTGGGAGAGTAAGCAGGTTTTGAAGAAGGGGATGTGTTGGCGGGTTGGCTCGGGTGAGAAGATTTCTATTTGGTGGGATGCGTGGATCCTAGACCCGGTGAATTCTGGTGTTTCCACGGTCTTCTCTCCAGATAAACAAGTTTTCAAGGTGAGTGATTTAATAAAGGAGGGTAGATGGGATAGAGATTTGATTGAAGCCACCTTTAATGAGAGGGATTCTTCTCAGATAATGTCTATTCCGTTAAGTAATTATACGGAGGATGCACTATTCTGGATGTTAGATAAGAAGGGGATATTTACAGTTAGGTCTGCCTATCGTGCGTTGTTGAATCAAGTGGATGAGCCTGACCATCAAGTTCTATGTATGTGGCTCAAGTTCTGGAAGCTACCATTACCGCCACAGGTGAGAAATTTTGTATGGCGAGCTGCCAATAATATATTGCCGACAAGAGTGTCGTTGCGGCAAAGGCGAGTACCGGTCCCATCCATCTGTCCGCTCTGCAATCTGGAGGAGGAATCGACGTTGCATTTGCTAGTGACCTGCCATTATGCTCAACAGGTATGGAGTTCTTCTATTTTTGGGTGGTACAAACCTCTTGTTGCGTACTTTGTTGATTGGTTGCGAGCGGTTGTATTGTTGTTTAACAACAAAGACGCTAGTTTGATGTTGGCTATCTGCTGGAAAATTTGGAATACTCGAAATAACTTGGTTTGGTCGAATAAGTATAAGTCACCGGTAGCAACATGGTTCACTGCGCAACGCATGCTAACTACTTGGCAAAATGCCCACGTGACTAAGCCACAGCCTCAGCAGCCAACTAGAGCCAGGAAATGGCAAAAGCCGTTGGCAGATTGGGTAAAGGTGAATGTGGATGCAGCAACACAGGTTAACGGTTCAGATACGGGGCTTGCTTTGGTGGTTCGTGATGATCATGGTAGATTCTTAGCTGCTAAATCTGGAAGAATTAGAGGTCTGTTTTCGCCAAGCGTGGCAGAGGCCTTGGCAATCAAGGATGCGTTAAGCTGGATACAGGGGAAGGGTTGGCAGAATGTGATATGTGAGAGTGACAGTCTTGCGGTTGTTCAAAAAATTGTGGGGATTGGTAGTTTAGATTTTACTTCCTTTGGTGCTGTAGTGGAAGACATTAGAATGCTAAGGACTCAATTTCAGGGTAACTGCAGGGTTGTTGCAGTACCTAGGCAAGCTAATATGGTTGCCCATAAACTAGCTCAAGCTACTAGAGTTGATGATTTTGTTGGTGAGTGATTTCATAATCCCCCCAACATTGTTCGGGATGTTTTATTAGCTAATTCTGTTTAATAAAACAACCCTATTGTGTTTCAAAAAAAAAAGATTAGAGAGCGACCTTTTTGACAATGTGAAGTTGGATTTATGACAATAATATGTCCTCTAACTATTAGATTATGCCCTTACAACTAATCAGTTGATTGTAATTTGATGTATGACATTATTATTTAATTAATAAAAGTCATTCTTTATTTTTATGTATTAAGTTAATTACATTTGATGTACTAATACTAAAGGTAAAATTCCTGAAATAATTACTGTATAATTAAAATTACGATGAGATCATAATTATGATATTCAATGTACATTTATGTATTATTCTTAAATGTTCCTAACTGTTATTTCATCAAGATATAGTATTAATGAAATGGTGAAACTAGCATATATTTTGTTTTTGTCGTATGAATAACGTAATTGATCTTATAAACTGAAGTGTGGAGATACTTAAACTAATGTGTGGTTACTTATTAGATACTAAGTTCACTAAACTGACCCGACTATGAGGATCCCAAATGAAATATTATTTATGTGTTTGTGAATTTCCTTATAATGAAGGTTGTATAATTGATCATTATACTTGAGATTACTAAGGTATCTTATTTGAGAATTAATGTGTCCTGAGATAATTCAGTCAGTAGTGTTCAGATGCAGCATGAACCATATAAAGATAGTTGAGTAAATCAACAAAAATTCGTCACTCTAAAGTAATTAAAGAAAATATCAATTATTAATTAGCAAGAATGAATATGATTGGATACAAAAGAGTAGACATTATATTCATACTCTGTCTAATTGAAATATTGATGTCGAAATGATTAAATTAGACATCATAACTATGGATGGACAAGTTAAGTCAAACCACTTTGACATTCTTGATATTTAGATGGTCATGACATGTTGTTAAACGTTAATATTGATTTATGCTTATAAATTGTTTGTTTTAATTTATCTAATTCTAATTATGAATTAGGATTATAATTTATAATCATTCTCAATATATTAGGAACTAATAGGTCATACATAAAGAGCAGTTTATGAGAGAAAAGCCAATTTTAATTAAGTTGAATTTAATTATAAAGTTTTAATAACTTTAGGAATCAAATATGAGATATTTAATTTTATTAAAATTTAATTAATTATATATAAAGTTTGACTTTAATTATAATTGAAGTATTTAATTTTAATAAAAATTAAAAAATCCTGATGCTTTTTTCTATCAATAGGAATAAGTATAAAAGAGTTAGCGCTTCTGCTTAATTCTTCTCAAAAGTTGAAAAATTGCTTTGTGGATTTTGTTAGAGGCTGGACATGTGAACTACCCCTGGTTGACACTTCGAAAAAATTTTGAAAAGATTTCAAACAGAAAAATCGAATCATTTACGATTTCATAAAATTTTATGATTCAAGTTCATTTGTTGAAGTTATTCAATTATCAGGATCTGATGAGAAATTATCAAATTTTATTTTTCTGCTACACTCATGAGTCGATCACATTTGGTTTTCAACATATCAAAGTATACTTTATCGAGCTCTAAGAGGAATTTTATAATCTTCTGAATTTATTACAAGACTTCCTTTACAACGCCATACGTATTGCTGTGTAACTTAACGTGTCACGTTCAGCCTACAGGCCTTTAAGCGTATTGTATTAAGTTCCAATGGTCATGTTATCCTATTTGCAATTATGGAGTACTGGAAAATTGTCTTTTCAATCACACCAAATCAATTTCATGATCATCTTCATTAGACATTATGCTCGCCACAATGTCTAAAAATCCATGCTTTCACAAGGTCATTTCAGCATTTTTCACCGTTGAAGTTTGGCTATAGAAGTTTCCAGCGGTTGTTCGATAGTTACGTCAACAAAGGCTGATTTATTCTAGATGAGAATGACGAAGTTCTGTAATTTTTGACTCCTACCTGTATACGCAGCAGTGTTAAATATTCGGTAGTAATACTTTGCTATTTTTTGGAGTATCATCCGAAATGAAAGTGGGGAATTAAAAAAAAAGTTTAGCAATAAATATATACAAATATGAATTAATCCAGAGACATTTAAATTTAAATGACTATATAAATAAAACATTAAATTTCTTTAAGTATTTTAAATTATCAAAAAGAAACATTTCTGACATTTATTTATAACATTATATATTATAACTTATGTAAAAACTTACTTGTATATTTTAGTATTATTATTATTAGTAAAGGAATTTAACTATCTTAAATTCTTTTTTAATGGAAAATTTGAATGTGTAATAAATGTGTTGGATTAATGGTCCAATAGAAATAAATAATAATATATAGAATATTATTTTTTTTAAAATAATGATAAATAGGATTACTAAATAAAAATAAAGATATATTTCATATTTTATTCATAATCTTAAAACTTTATGCAAAAATTACATTTTAAACTTTAAAACAGATCCTAACATTTTGAAGTGAACCCTGTTATTTTCAAAACATTCCTAAACATATTCTAAATAAATGAAAAACTTAATGGATTTGTTTATGTTGACGTGACATATTTTTTATTTTTAAATAAAATAGATCTTGTTGTCGTATGACAAATAAGATTTACGAACTAAAATATATAAACAATGAGCTTGAGACTTATTTTTGGTTAATTTAAAAATTAATTATATTACATTGAGATCTTTTTTATTTTAAAATATAAAAATAAGGAATTAATCTATCAAAATTTCTATCCATTTAGATTTTTTAAAAACATTTTAAAAACATTAAGTTTAATTTACATGCTTCAAAATATTAAGCTTCAAATTATAATATTGAGTTTTGAAATGTACTAGGAAGATCCACGTGGCAATATCTCGTAAGTAGAGAGTTAGACTTTTGGTGGCGCCGTGGCGGCGTTCTAAATATACGGCGGAGATGCGAAGCTTACGTGGACTGCCATCTCAATCACAAGGCCTAATATGGCTGCTCATGCATTTTTCTCCCTTCTTCACGCGCCACCATATTTCATACCTCAAAGCACACTAATCCCAAATTCTGTTAATGCTCTGAAACTTGTCAGAAGTTGCTGGATTTGCTATTTCAAGGCGCATAGTTGTTCAGATATTAAAAATTTTATTATATTTTTTAATTACATTATTTAACTAAATTATTTAATAGATTCATAAATTTAAATTAAGTGCTAAATTCAATGTAATAATCAGTAATGAACTAATCCATTTGAGTATTATATTCAATGTAATAATCAGTAATGAACTAATCCATTTGAGTATTATATTCAATAAGTTTATAATTTTGATCAAACAAATAAATTTCAATTTAAGTCATCATTAATAAATTTAATATGATAAATATAAATTCAAAAACTCCTTTAGTACTTGATATACCTAAGGACAATATTAAGTCTACTTATTATCAAATATTAGGTAATTATATTTTAATTTCAAAATTTTAGTCAACTTTTCAATAATAATTAGAAATATAAAAATATCGATTGGATATTAAAAATCATAGTATCTTAGTATATAAGGCTTCCCGTTTTGCGAAGATAGGGGATGGTTATCAACGTGCGCAATTTTTCCTTTGTAATTTTGTATTTTTTATAAAGAAGTTGTTACCGTAACTCGAACTTGTGACACAAAGAAACAACTTTACCAATTACACCAAGACTCGCAAACGTCTACATCATATAGAATAATATGTACAATTTTAATACCTAATGTTTTATTTAAAATTATATTTAAGAATAATAAATAAATTTTATTTTAATTTTAAATATATATTATTAATTACTTTTTTTAGAAGTATTATTAATTACTTAATTACTTATTCTTGGTCTATTCAAATAAACAGATGATTGTAGTAATCTTAAAATTTTTTCGTGTGTAAAATAAGTAAATTTAATATACATATAATTATATCGAAAACACCTTCTTTTTTTAATAAAAGTAGAGTTGCGTACTATTATACTTTTTAAATTTTCGTATTTTAGCGAAACTTTTAGTAAGCGTTATCGTGTTCGTCGTCGTCGTAAAATAGGTAAATTAAACCTACTAGACTTTCCATGTTGCAAAACTAAGAGTAGAGTTAACAAAACTAATCCTTAAACTTAAGGCTATACTAAAAAAAATTAATATTCAATATATATTTATCAGTGTTATAAATTTAAATTATAATTTACCTTCAATGCTTTATTATTAACTGTCACGCGCCACTGGATCGCGTATATATGTAAATCCTAAGACACAATAGTTCCTCACCCTATAGAAACACTAAACCTCGTGCCTGAGACTGTAGAGTTTCAGATTCCCGTAACTGTGGGTCCATGTCTGAGGTAAGTTCTGTAATGGCCTTGTGGGGGTCCCACTCGTCGTCCTCCTAATACTGCTCTCAACTGCTTCTCTCTCTATCTCTCTTTCCTTTTATGCTTTGATTTTCTCTATCCTATTCTGCATTTCTTGTTTTGATTCCGACTTTTTGTTGGATCGCACGCACATTCTCTCTCGCTGTACGTCATTTTCAACTAAGCATTCATTATTGGATTCCCGCTTCTAGTCTTCTAACTCTCTCATTAGCCCACATTCATTCATCTCCTGCTCCTCTCTTTCTCTCTCTCTCTCTCTTTCTCTGGTTTTGGTTCGAGCGTCCTAGAAAAAGCAAACCCAGCAATGAAGGTTTGATTCTCTTTCTCGGAATCTACAAAGTTTTGCTTTTTTAATTATTTATTGGGTCTCATTCCTCATCACCTTTCTTTCCGGGTTGATGTTCTTTTTCTGTTTTCTGGGATTCTATAATGAATCCAAACCCATTCTTGTCGTGGATTCCAAGTGATTGTCTTCTGTTGTTGTCTCGACAGATGTCTCTTAGATTGTGGGGTGAATGGTAAAAGTGTGTTCTTTTTAATTGTTAAGGTTTCTCTTGGCTTGAACTTAGCCAAGTAGAAAGAACTGAGGAGCTGTGCTTTGTGAGCTAGTGCTTGCTGGTTCTCAAATGTACTTTTCCTCTTCAAAGATACAAACTTTTTATGGTTTCATTACTCCAACAGTTTATGTTCTGTTCTGAGTTGCATTGCTCTGTTATATATTATTGCAGCAGAAACTTATGCGAATAATGATTCTTAAAAGTGACTCGTCCTCAACTTGTGGGATCTTATTTATTTATTTTCTTGAAGTTTAAGCTTTATCTTCGTGATTACAATATCAGTCCTCCATAACTCTGGGTTAAGCAGATCTCTTTTGATTTATGAATTTTCAGAAATTTGTTCTGAAGTTGGAGTTGCCAGATGACAAAGCCAAGCAAAAGGCTATGAAGACAGTTTCTTCTCTTTCAGGTAAAACGATGTTTTCAAATTTCCATTAACTTTTGCTTGTTCTTCACTAAATCATACATCTTCCCTTCAGATTTAGGCTTTCACCAAGAAAGTTGGTGGACTGACAGAAATATTAAGCAAGGTTCAATCTGATATTGTGAAGTGCTATACACAGTTTCTCTATAATCTCCTTTTTTACCTAATTCCTTTTGATAAACTTCTTTGCAGAGGTGACACAAAAGCCATATCTGCAATTTAATAGTGGCTAGTGATGCAGTCTTGTAATAAAAAGAAAAGAACAAGATAATTTTCTAATCAGTTGATCTGCTCAATCATATATAGTGTGATATAAGATAAACATTAGCTTCCATGGCAGTGACTTAACGTTGGAATCGTACAAATGTCTAATTGGTGATTCCTGGAATGAGCAGAACTCTAGCTCCGTCTCGTTCTTATTTGGATTGAGGACTTGGGTTTGATTTATTTTCTTCTACTGGTGTGTTGATTTTCCAGGAATCGACTCCATCTCAATTAACATGAAGGAAAAGAAACTGACTGTGATTGGAACAGTTGATCCTGTGAGTGTGGTGAGCAAATTGAGAAAATATTGGCCAACTGATATATTATCAGTAGGACCAGCAAAAGAACCAGAGAAGAAAGAAGAACCTAAGAAGGAGGAACCCAAAAAAGAAGAAGCAAAGAAAGAGGAGGCTAAGAAAGAAGAAGAACAACCCAAAAAAGAAGAACCTAACAAAGGAGAAGAAAAGAAGGCAGAAGAGAATAAGAAAGAGGCAGCACCGGCACCGGCACCGGCACTGGCACCAGTACCACCACCAGACCCAATTCTTGAGCTTGTCAAGGCTTATAGAGCATATAACCCTTATGTTACCAAATACTACTATGCTCCAAGCATGGAAGAGAATCCAAATGCTTGTGTTATTTGTTAGTTTGTTCATCATCTCAAGTTATGGGCTCTGGTTTTCATTTCTGGAATCTGTATCTCAGACATAACCTCTAAGTAAGCAAGATGCCTTGTGTATATTGATGAAAAAACATTTAAGAAATGTGTAGAGACAATAAACTGAAATTTTGTTAACTTGTACGAAACTTCGTCTCGTTATCAGCTCATTGGAACTTGAGAATCCATGGTAGGTCACGTTCGAGCTTTACCCTGTGCGTGTCTGTGTGCTGTGGAAGACGTGAAGGGGTCATGTTCTAATGAATCTGTGGGTCTCATTTTCTCATTTTTCATACCAGTTAAAAGTTCCAAGCTCCGTTTGAAATCTTGTCGGCCTCAGTATACAATACTCGTCTTTTCAACAGGTCATCTCTTCACTCGTCATGCCACTGTTTCGATGGAAAACATAACTTTAGCTCGTGGAGTCTTCTGCTCCAAGAATTTCAGAGAAGAAGATCATAATTTTCTTTATTGGCACATTAAAACTAGAAACTATAAACTATTTCATCCTTCAAACTAAAAGTTTTTAGAATCAAGACAAGAGTAAAACGCAATCTTATGGTCTTCCTGCGGCATGTGATTTCTTTTTGATTACTGACATGCATGTTTGGTGGCAGATTAAAGTGGAAAAGCATGTGATAAAAGATTAAAATAAATAGTACACACAAGTTTTGTGTTTTGTGTTTTGTGGACCATCTCCCTTACTCGTTGGCTGCATGTGCTACTGCTAAGTTAAACACTCGTAATCAAGTAATTAATACTACTAAGTACGTACTGATCACATGTTTAGAGACATATAGTGACAAGTAAAACCTACAAGAATTGCTATGCTTCATTAGTTGGATAATGCTCTTTCTTGAGTTTATTTTCATGGGTTTGGAGCCAAAAGTTGATAAGATTCGAGACTTAATTAAGAAACCAACTTGCATATGCTTCAACAGACAACTGGTTTAAACATTATTTAGATCGATTATATTAACTAATTTTAAATTGTTAATTGATTTAAATTTTTTTTTAAATTACATTATTTGTAATTTATTATATATGTATTTATTGATTTATTTCATAAAAATCAAAAGATGTTAGTTTCACATTTATATCTATAATTAAACTATTTGATTTAGAGGAATGTTTTTAGGAGAATTTCACATTCTAATCATTGGCTTTAATTAGCCCATTGTATAATTTTTTATAGTTTAGAATAAAGGCTATGGTATGTTTTGGACTAACCGGTAATTTTTTTTTGTGATTACATGTTTGAGTCACGGAAATAACTTCTTTATAAAAATTACAAAGAAAAGGCTGAGTACATTAGGATACGGATAAATGGTTTCGCATAGAAAGATCTTTCTCGTTCTCCAAAGTTTCTTAGACAATTTTTCTTAAGTTTTATATTTTATATTTAGCCTAAATATTTATTAAGTAGTGCTTTTCTCTTACTTATTTAGTTTAATTTTTTACTTAGCCTAAATATATTCATTATAATGATTTATTTTATTTATTTACTTACTTGACTTCTTTTTTGTTTATATATACATTTACTTATTGTATTTCTTATTAATAACTTTTTTATTAGCTAGAAATAAAATTGTTTATTATTATATCTTCTCAAATCTAAAGTTGGTGAACTTTCTTTGATGTTGTAGAATGGGTTGAGTGCCTTGTGTTACGATCTAATTGTCCCACTTGCATATGCTTCAAGAGAAAAATTGGTTTAAACATTATTTAGATCGATTATATTAATTAATTTTAAATTGTTAATGAATTAATTAATGTATTTAAAATACATTATTTGTAATTTATAATACATGTATTTATTGATTTATTTCATAAAAATCAAAAGATATTAGTTTCACATTCATATCTATAATTAAACTATTTGATTTAGTGTCTCTCTGGATGGAGTTTTAAGAGGTCAATAAGTAATTTTCTCCACAACAAAAGCCTTTTTTTAAGAAAATGGATGTTTGGCTATAATATTAAAAAGTACTTTTTAAATATATATGGCATTTTAGGCAGCAAAAATATAGCTTTTTAAGAAACTCAAATTTGAAGCTTCTAAAAAAACGCTTTTTCGAGTATATTTTTCAGATCAATTAATGAGCCTATTTTTAGTCTCTTTTGTCCTTATGTTTTACACATAATTCTTACAATACTTACAAACTCATCTTCACGTTTATTACAATAAAATGCATAATTTATTATGTATTTAACTATTTACTCAACTTGAATATT
>JAOQMQ010000009.1:19076174-19091609 GCA_027563845.1 Erythroxylum subrotundum | reverse complement strand
GAGAAATGCTTC
The DNA here is from genome assembly GCA_027563845.1 of Erythroxylum subrotundum. NCBI lineage: Eukaryota > Viridiplantae > Streptophyta > Magnoliopsida > Malpighiales > Erythroxylaceae > Erythroxylum > Erythroxylum subrotundum. The sequence goes on along the minus strand of JAOQMQ010000009.1, from coordinate 19,091,597 downwards.
GGTAGAATCGAAAGGTTGACGTAAAGTTTGCAGATAAGTAAATAAATAAAATAAATTATTATAGATAGATTTTTCTCGATCTCTTCTTAAGTTTTATGTATTATATTTAGCCCAAATATTTCTTAAGTTTTATGTATTATATTTAGCCCAAATATTTGATAAGCAGTGCTTTTCTCTTACTTATTTAGTTTAATTTTTTTACTTAGCCTAAATATATTCATTATAATGATTTATTTTTTTTATTTACTTATTTGACTTCCTTTTTGTTTATATATATACATTTACTTATTGTATTTCTTATTAATAACTTTTTTATTAATTAGAAGTGAAATTGTTTATTATTAGATCTTCTCAAATCTAAACACGGGGAACTTTCTTTGATGGTGTAGAATGGGTTAGAGTGACTTGTGTTACGATCTAATTGTCCCACTTGCATATGCTTCAAGAGGACAACTGGTTTAAACATTATTTAGATTGATTATATTAATTAATTTTAATTTGTTAATTAATTAAATAATGAATTTAAATCACATTATTTGAAATTTATTATACATGTATTTATTGATTTATTTCATAAAAATCGAAAGATATTAGTTTCACATTTATATCTATAATTAAACTATTTGATTTATTGTCTGTTTGGATGGACTTTTTGGAGGTCGATAAGCACTTTTATCCACCACAAAAGCTTTTTTTTAAGAAAATGAGTGTTTGGGTGTAATATAAAAAAGTACTTTTTTTAATAGATATGACTTTTTTGACAGCCAAAATATAACTTTTTAAGAAGCTTAAATTTGGAGCTTTTCAAAAAAAAAATTTCGAGTATATTTTTCATATCAATTAATGAGCCTATTTTTAATCTCTTTTGCCCTTATTTTTTTACACATAATTCCCACAATACTCACAAACTCATCTTCACGTTTATTACAATAAAATGCATAATTTATTATGTATTTAACTATTTACTCAACTTGAATATTTATTTAGAATTTATATAATATTATTTGGCTTTTTATAAGTTTTAGTATTTATATTTTATATTAATTTTACTTATGTTATAATATATATAAGATTTGGTTAGATATATTTTCGGTTATATTTCATATGGTTCAAAATTATATAATAATTAATAAATTGTGCTTTGCATATTGTTTAATATACTTTAAATAAAATTTATATGCATAAATAATTTTATTACAAAATAAAATATATTTAAAATTAAAAGTGCTTTTTATTTTTATGTTGCCAAACAGTCTACTATATGAAATTTTTTTCAAAAAAACTCTTTTTTAGATGACAGCCGAACAGTTAACCGACTTCTTATAAAAGTTCTTCACAGAAAAAGATCTACAGAAAAAACTCTACTAATATAACCCAACCAAACAGATGCTTAGAAGAATGTTTTTACGAGAATTTCACATTCTAATCATTGGCTTTAATTAGCCCATTGTATCATTTGTTATAGTTTAGAATAAAGGCTAGGATATGTCTTGGAGTAACTGGTAAAAGTTTTTTTTTTGTGATCACAAGATTACAGGTTCGAATCACGGAAATAGTCTCTTTATAAAAATGACATAGGAAAAGTTGAGTACATTAGGATACGGATAAATGATTTCGCACAGAGAGATCTTTCTCATTCTTGTAAGTTTCTTGGAAATTGTTTCTTAAGTTTTATGTTTTGTATTTAGCCTAAATATTTAATAAGTAGTGCTTTTCTCTTACTTATTTAGTTTAAATTTTTTTTACTTAGCCTAAATATATTCTTTATAATGATTTATTTTATTTATTTACTTATTTGACTTCTTTTTTTATATATATACATTTACTTATTGTATTTCTTAATAATAACTTTTTTATTAGTTAAAAGCAAAATTGTTTATTATTAGATCTTCTCATATCTAAAATTGGTGAACTTTCTTTTGATGGCGTAGAACGGGTTAGAGTACTTTGTTCTTATTAAGGTGTTTCAATTTTGTGCTATTTAATCTAATTTATATATTTAGATCGACCTCACATAAATATATTGATAAGATTTAATGAAATGGACGTGAGGATAAAAATCTGTGCAGAACAGCGACTAGAATTGTACGTTGCTTATTGCAACTTGTATCTCTCATGCTTATCTAATTTATATATTTATATCAACCTCACATAAATATATGGATAAGATTTAATGAAAAGACGTGAAGATAAGATTCCGTGCAGAACAACGACTAGAATTGTGCGTTACTTATTGCAACTTGTATCTCTCATGTTGCAACTTGTATCTCTCATGCTTATCCCAAAGTTAAGAATCGCTACACGTACATTCCATCTTTCTAGGTTATGAGATCATTTTGTCCGGAGCTAGAAAAAATCTAGTGCATAACCAATCCGTGGGTACGTAAGTGGTGACGCCGGCATAATAGTGTTCGCTCGAAACTAGAAAAAATCTAGCGCACAACCAGCTCGTCGATGCCTGGGCTGCGAAGCGTAGTAGAATGTTACGATCTAATTGTTCCACATTGATAATAAAAGAGACTGATGTAAGATTTATATACTTATGGGGCCCCTCAACCTTTAAGCTAGCTTTTATAGTTAATTCTCCTGTAAGACCTTTAACACTTTGTTCTTGTTAGGGTATTTTAATCTCAGTGCTCTTTAACCTAGTTTATATATTTAAATAGACTTCGCATAAATATACGATTAATATTTAATGAAACGGTCGAGAAGATGAGATTCCATGCAGAACAGGGGCTAGAATTGTAAGTTGCTTACTGCAACTTGTATCTCTCATGCTTATCCCAAGTTAAGCATTGCTATCCGTACATTCCATCTTTTAGGTTCTGAAATCATTTCATACTCCCTTTTTCTCTCGTCTTATCGTTTCACAAGTGCGTTTGGGACGTCCTTCGGAACAACTTGAGCCGTTTAAATTAATTAATTGACTATTTTTTAATACATTTTTTAGTTGTTGTCATCGGAGAAATACTTGGGTAGAATCGAAAGGTCGATGTATGGTTTGCAGATACGTGCAAGCAATATCTATTATCCAAGACTTTGTTTCCTACTTTCCAGTTCTTCTTAGACAAAAGAGAACAGTTTCCTTTCGTAGCAGTTCACGTCAGCAATCGGATGGTAATTATATATATATTGTTATTACGAAGCTTTTACAGTGTAATCATTAATCATCACTCGTCTCTATCTATTTATATTAAACTTGTTAAGTCTAAGTAATTAATAATTAGGATTAAGCACATTGCCTAATGATAATATATTACTATTCTTCAAGCTCCCTATGATTTGTAATCATGCCGGAGAGTGATTTGATCAATTTTTTAAAAACTAAACCGATTCGATCAATCTGATAATGAAAATTTTGAAATGTCCAATTTTTCGGTTCAATTTATAATTTATTAGTTCAATTTAGTTTAATAACTTTTATTAAAATTTCAATTTTTATAAACCAATTATTTTATTTAACAGTCTCTTTTCTCAATGAAACTTTAATTTTTTTTGTAACTAAATGAAAAATTTTTAAATCTTTAACGGATTTTAAGACCGTTTGATACCGATTAAATCTTTTAAACTTTAAATCTACTATCTTACCAATTTAACCTTTGATATGGTTTTGAAAACATTAGATTTGATAATTAATTAAATAAACTCTATTTTAACTACTTATTCATAATTATTTGTATTATAAATTTGCCAACAATCATAATTTAATTTATTATAACCTACAAAAGAGTTTATTCGATTATTTATCAAATTTTCCATATTAAGACTTAAACTAAATGGTTAAGAAAATGAGAAAGACCCACAACTCCTAACTGTGTGTATCTGGAATAGGTTTCCTTGTGACAGCTAAGTGGAAAAGGTCAATTTTGGGATGGATTTCCCAATAATGGAAGGATATTTTCATTTTGAAAACAACTTCTCAATTAGTTAGAGATTTAGAAGTAAGACTGCGTACTATTGGATCTTCTCAAATTCTGCGTGTTAGTGAGATTTTTACTGAATGTTGTTGTTGAAAGAATATTTTCAGTTAAACACATAAAATTTAATGTTGCTTTATTAAAAAAAATATTTATTACTTTTTGTTGAATGTGTATTGAGATAACAATTTTAAAAGTGCCAAATCTTCTAAAATTTTTCAATCTAATGCCAAATTTTCTAAAATTTTCAATTTCAAAACTAAAATTTCAAATTTTTTATAAATTAGATTAAAACATCATTATTTACGAATGAGAATAATAGATAGACATTTACGTGGCATTTAGTAGCTATGTCATATCGGTAAAAACAACCTTTTATTAATTTTATTTATACAGTTCTAAAAATTAGTTATTAAACTGAAATTTTTATTAAAAAATTGACATTAAAATTAAAAAATTCAAAAGATTAAACACTTTTAAATACATTATCTCTAAATTATTTATTCTAGTGAATTATTTTAAAAGTTAATAATATATAATATATTCCAACTAAACATATGTCCAAGTAGTCTTAAACGAGTTCCAGATTGTTGCCGACTCAAAATTCGTTTCCAACCTGTGTTGTTTATGTTCTTTTTGGTTGTTACGTCTGATCAAGGAATTCTTAAACCAAAACATGATATGTTCGATGATGATAATCACGCGCAGTACCACAACTAAGTTCTACAGTTAGATTACATTACAGTCAACCAAATGAACTCTGTTTGACCTGCTAATTAAGAGACTATGATCATGTGCCGAAGCATATTGACTCTCCAATTGGTAAAAGTCGTGGACGTGTATCATACCATCATAAGTAGGTAGTTTCAGGAAATGGGTCAGACTCGGAGATGATCGACTGCAATTTAGACTCGCAACTGTGTTACATGTTTTTAAGACAAACTTAGCTCGTCAATGGCTCCAATTTACTTGTTTCCCGTGGAACTTGAAGACCTAGAAACTCAGACTATGTTAGTCAGATTTTATACAGGAATGCAAAATCTTTAAAACGGGTCACTCCCGTATGATATTTGCGCTTAATCTTATCTTAAAAGATACTTAAAAAAGAGAAGTTTGTCGTACATTTATAAGTCATGTTAACATTTTTTATTTGTTTAATATGAGATTCTTATAACACATCCTTCAATTCAAAGTAAGACTGGACATATTGAATAAAGGGCTGCATCAAGCTGAGCATCACCCCAAACTATTTCGACAAGTTTAATCTCTGATATCTTAAAAGGGGACATTTGTCGTACATTTATAAATTATTTTAATATTCTTTACTTGGTCGGGTGAATTCGTGACAATAACATTCTTTACTTGCTTTTAAATAGTCTCTATGCTCCATACACAAGAATATTAACTATGTTCCTAATACTAGAACAATATCATAAACTTAATGAAACTTTTTGTTACGTGCAGTGTAAGTTAAAAAGATCAAGTAAGGAACTTTGATTTATCCACTGTAAAATGTCTTAGTCACGTAATCCGTACTGATGATAAGGTATCGTGGACACGTATCGTAAGAACAAACTTGGTTACATATTGAGATTAAGAGACCTCCATGAACTCCAAAACTATACGAACTCATTTGTCATCTCCCGACAATGCTGCAAGATACAGCATGTGAAGGATCGATGCAAATCGACAACCAACTTTAGACAAAAGATGTTCTTCTTCTCTGTGGGTCAGGGCGGTTTCAGCAGACACTATACGACGAGGGCTTTGAAAGCTCCAGGTACTGAATTTTGGTGCAAAATGGTATCGCAGTCGAGTTAGTTGCCACTTGTCATGCCAGATAAATAATTTGAGTATTATATACGTAATATGGGATGAAAAAAGTGAAACAGAATCATGAAGCAGACATGATGTATTGAAATCGAAAACGAGGATGTTTATTTCTTGCCTAAAAATGTACACGTGTAAAGGCCAAAATGACATGGAATCGAATAATGTTCCGGTACTTAATCTTTCCTCAATACTTTCTGCAAGTTCTAGCTATGAACATGTCATGATTCCATCACCAGACGTCATGTTTATGTTATTATCTGTTTGTTTCATATCCATACGCCAAACCTAACCAATGAGTATATTCAGAACCAGAGGTGATGTGATTTGTTAATATTAATACAGTGAATCGGGACGAAGGTAAAATTATGAGTAAGGGAGGATGTTTTTAACAGTAACTCATACCTACTTATACATCGGTATGAATTAAGTAGGTATCATACTTCCACCAAAATACAAGTTCTTGAAAGTTACTGTTAGGTTGGACAAGTTGCTGACAGAAGAGCAAGAGTATAAGAAATGACCATTAATATCGATTACTTGAATAACAGATGCCACGATACATTTGACTTTGCAAACAACACAGAGTACAGAACAACTTTCTCACACTAACATGGAAACAGCTTCTTCCCACAAAAACCCTAATCAATGGGAAGAGAACGACATGACACACAACTACTCCTAACATGACTTGTTTGATAGGTTCTGAAAGGAAGAGAAATTCCAGGAAGTAAACCAGAGTTTCACTTCCTTGTCTATGGAATGGAACTTGGATGGAATGTTTAAGCTTTGATAATGGGTGGCTATGGAGGTGTTGTCTAGAGAGATGAAAAAACTACTGAAATGGTAATCATGTAGCAGTAACACATCTCTTGCTTATGGCGTCTCCTCCAGTACTAAGTATAAACCTAATGAAGAAGTTATATTATATGCAATCTGCTAAGAAATTTTCTTGTGCAGATTCGGACAATAGGTAGAGTTCTCTGGCAATTATTTGCGTGACTGAACAGTAACCATTTCTTAGGTCATTGCACGAACAAGAGGGGATTGAGGAACTGGTGAGTGAGGAGACATCATATGCGGCGTTCGGATTCCCTCTTCAAATCTACTTGAAGTGAAACTAAGTCTTAGGTTCTTTCTCCATCGTTTGTTTGCTGGTTTGTCTTCTTGTTTTCGTTGAAGAGCAAATGCTTGTATTCTCTGCAATGCAACTGCTACTGTTTCATCATCCATATTGGCGAAGCACACCCTGAACCAACCAGGTTCGCTGCAATGAAAGGAAGATCCTGGAGAGACATTGAGCTTCACGTCATTGATAATCACACGCCATAGCTTCATTTCCCCTTCAATTGTTGGTTCGTTAAGAAGATGGCGTAAGTCCATCCAAAAATAAAGACCTGCATTGCTCTTCAAGCAACTGATACCCACTTGTTGTAGTGCCTCCGTCATGATCATGTGCCTTTTCCCCAACCTTTTGGAGCTCTCTGACAGAAAATTTTCGACGAACTCCTCATCAGAAAGCATTGAAGCAAGTAGAAACTGAGTCTGCGAAGACACCAATCCAAAGCTTGACATTTTACGGGCACAGTGCACAACTTCATCATTGTACGAGTAAACAATTCCAACTCTGAAGCCTGGAAGACCCATGTCCTTGGACAAACTATAAACAATGTGAAAGAGATCCTTGTTACACTCCATCTCATCTATAACCTCAGCAATGCTCGTGAAACCAGGGGACCTGAAGATAGTTGCAGCATATATTTCGTCGCAGACAAAGTGAATGTTCCTCTCATTAGTGAACCTGGCAAGGCTCATCAGGGACGCTTTGTCGGAGATAGTGCCTAGTGGGTTAGACGGGTTTGCCAGGATTAAACCTTTGACATTGATTCCAGATTCCAGGGCTTTGTCGTATGCTGCTTCTAATGCTTCCCTTGTAACCTGGAAATTGTTAGAACTGTCGCATTCAACTGGAATAATCTGAACTCCAGTACGCCACCTCAGGTCTCGATCAAATCTGATTAGAGAAAGAGCACTCATTAGAAGTATTCAAGAGAAATTTATGGAAAATTTCCTTATTCCACAAATATTATTCCGGATTATGCTGTGGTCCTGGAGTTGATTGAAGACAATGAAGATAGAATTAATTAACGAAGAAAACTCAAACAAGCAAATGAGGAATCATCCTCGTGGATTTGGAAAACTTGGGTTTGAGATTGAAAATCTTTAAAGCATCCAGCTGTCTACCACAATTTTCTTGACACCTTTCAGAGAGGAACTATGGTTAGAAAATCTAGTAGCATGGTTCATTAATGGGATGCTTGGAATTTAATAAACCTCGTAGGCCAACCTTAACGTGCGTCTTTGACATCAGTCGTTGACCCAAATAACTGGAACGATGGCTTTTATAAAAAATTTCGTTGACCTCAGTTTGTCTAAGAAACACGAAACTTTCATTTTGACCAAAAAGTATTATGCAATTTCAAAACCAAACCTGCTTCTGCATGGACTTGGAACCCCCATGCGTTTTGACCAAAAATGTCTTATGCAATTTCAAAACCAAAACTTTCGTTCTTTTGTTGTTATCCTTATGACTAGACTAGCTTTCAAACTCTCTCAATTGAAACTAGCTTTGATTGTTCCGTGTAACTTGTGAAAATAAGAGTTAAAATGGTATCTATATGCCAGGTTTTGGAAGAAGAAGAAGGAGGAGGAGGGGTCCTTACGCTGGATAGTAAGGAGAAGGAACAAGGAAAGCATCTCCAGGATCAGCCAAGCAAAACATGATCACCTCATTTGCTCCTGTAGCTCCACCACCCATCACTACTCGTTCTGGATCAAATGTTACCTTCCCGTTTCTGACTCTTCCCATAAACTTGGCAATCGCCTGAATCGCATGAACACGTATGAATTATTTTTTTTAAAGATGCTACATAAATAAAGTAAGTAATAGCCAAGCATTTGTAGATACCTGTCTAAACTCTGGCAAGCCATGATAATCCTGGAAGTTGGCGATATCCTTGAATCTATTTACTCCTTCAAGAGTGCAGATAGATGCAGATGGGTTTCTCTTGATCCAATCTTCAATCAGATCGAAAGAAAGCTGCATGCAGATAAATAAACATGGTTTAAAAAAAAAGAACATAAACTAAGATAATAACAATATATATATAGGAACAACTTCCAAATATCTCTGAAACAAACCTGGTTCTCTGCGAGACCCATCTGAATAACTCCGTCAGGATTCTTAGTAGGGTGAAACGGGTTCTTGTCATATGCCTTCCAACCATCGAAATACGGAGAGTTCTCTCCATGTCCTTGGTTCGTGGCAATCCTGGACAAAACTGAGCGTGTACTCTTCATTTTTTTATTTTTTCCTCTCTTCCTTTCAAGTGAAGTCAAGCGATTAGAAACTGAATGACAATCAAGTTCTACTCAACTTAAAACGTTAAGAGTTGTCTGGCTATAAAGTGAGGGACAAGAGTGAAGGATCATTCCCTTTTTATAGAGTGAAGTAGTAGTGCACAGGGGACCAAGATAGAAAAGTCCGTTTCAAACTTTGAAAATGTTGGAAAACCGACTTCCATGAAATTGGAGTTCGATAGATATTGCATTTCTCGGTGATGATAATAATAGTGTCATTTTTCAGAGTCAAGCGTAATGGCTTGCGTGTTCTCCACACGGACAAGGGCTTAAACACGTGTAGAAGACTGAAGACAAGAACACCCAAAAAAAGTAAAAACAGGATAAAAAGAGAGTGTCTGTTCCCTCTTCAAGATGGCTTCTCTTCTTCTTGATTTTCCATTTTGTCAATGGTAATTAATGGCGTGAAATCAATGACTTGGAATATCAAACCCAAACCTAGTTGTTATGGTTAGGTGTAAATTCCTTGACTCGGGAACTATTGGTCAGGAACCTGAACTTCAGGTACTATGGTCGAAGTTTCCTTGGAGATCCACATGTTGTCTGAAAGACCACAGGTGTTGTATTATTCCCAGTTCCCAGTCCAACTTCTTTTTGGGCGGTTCCTATGGACAAACGTGACCAACCTGTGCAGGGTGTGTCTGACTTCAAAATGAAACCACGTCCCACGTAATATATATGATTCATGATAATATAAATGTGAATATATAGGTAAGGTGATAGATTATTTTTTATTAAATGTGTTCTAATTTTTATTTTATAACACTACATATCACGACTTTATAAAAAATATATAATATTATTTATTGTTTCTTTTATTTTTTATGTATTTCTATTTTCATTTATTCACATTCGTTTCTAATAGTTAGGAGTAAGGCTGCGTACTATTAAGTCTCTTCAGACCTAACATTTTAGTCGAATTTCTACTAAATATATATTGTTATTATTATTTGTATATTATTATATATTGTATTAACATTGTTAATGATAAAACTTAACTTCATAATATTTTTTGGCATGTCTTATAAAACTTAGTAATATTTGAACTTTTTTATTTTTTAATGTATATTCTTTTCAAAAAAATTTATATGAGATATTTGGAAACAATCTCTCTGTTAGTTAAGTATAAAGCTTTGCACTATTAGACTTCACTAGACTTTGCATATCAACGGGATTTCTACTATATTGTTGTACTGTTATTTCTTTACAATATTAAAAAAAATTCTTGTAATATATTTTTAAAATTTTTGTACATGGGACATTAAATTATTTTAAATTGTAATGTAAAATTTTAAGTCAACTTACAAGTATTCAATTTCTTTGAAATGTTATTGTTTCTTAAATTATATTTATCATGTTTAGATATACCATATTACATTGCTATTTCGACAAAAGACCCACATTTAAGCTCTGTAACTTTGGGTCCGCTATTCCAATCATGATTTTCCTACCTTCAGAAAGAAAGGTCATTCTTTTTTTGGCCGGTTGTGAGCGAGGAGGGATTCGAATTCCCGATACCGTGGTTCGTAGCTATATATTAAATTTCTAATTAAATAGGAATAAAACAAAAGTTAAGAGTAATTTACATAAACGAATAGCCCATAACTTTTATGATCTTATTACAGTCACTCTTAAATGAATGATGTATTCGAAAAATTTATAAATTAATACTAATTTATTTACCACAACTATATGAATCAGCTCGTCGATGTTCTGGTAAGCGTGTATGACGTATACGAGGTGTCCTCATTTTTCTTCTTCTTCTTATGATTTTGAATCGGGTTTTTTCATAAAACATGTGCAAGTCGTTTTTTGCCGCTTAGGCAATGTAAAATGAGCAATTTGGGACTGAAACGGCACCAAGAGGTTTAGCCTCAACCACCTTCGAACTACGTCATTTTACACGCGTGGCCACTGACAGTCCGTCGGGACACATGCGCGTTCCCATGAATTGTCCGTACTTATCAATTGTATGCTTGCCAACAATTAAAATTTAATTACATATATAAGGGTTAATTATTAATAATATTTTAAAATTTTGTCAATTTTTTAATTATAGTCTAAATTTAAAAAAGTAGTAATAAAATGTTCAAATTTTTATTTTTTTTAATTTTAAACCAAACTTCAAAAAGTAACAATAAAATGTTTAAACTTTCAATTTTTTTCATTTCTAGCCGATGAAAAAATTTTCAATTTTTTTTAATTCTAATGAAATTTTTTTTAATTTTTTTCAAACACTAATATTAGGCTATAATTAAAAAAAATAGAAAGTTTAAGCATTTTATTGTCACTTTTTAAAGTTTTGGCTAAAATTGAAAAAAAAATGAAAGTTTGAACATTTTATTGCTAATTTTTAAAATTTAGGTTATAATTAAAAAATTGACGAAAGTCTAGTTTTTTTTAGTAATTAACCTTATATATAAACTATTTGTTTCCCCTTTTAAAGTTGAAACGATTTCGATTTATCTGTTCAGTTTTTTATTTAACTTTTCAATTAAATCAATAATTTATTTTTGAACCAGTATTATTATTTTATTCAATCAGATGAAGTTTCGTTGAGACGTGGGATTTTAGGAGATCTAATAGTACGCAACCTTACCCTTACCTAATAAAAAAAATGTTGTTTCTTATTATTTTATTCAACAAATATAAATTTTGTTTTTTTTTATATTCATTAATTATTAAAAAATTCATGTGGTGAGACACAATTTAAAACGCTGTTAAATTAAAAAACAAATTGTACACGCGACTAAGTATAATCTTAAAAAAAAACTATAATCACAAGAATTTTTACTCATATTGGTTAATATCAAGATAGAAACCAACAACAATAATAACACCACCACCAAATTAGAATCTTGCTAATATGCAACATTTAGAGAGGTTTAGTAATATGCAGTTTTATCCCTAACTAGCTGATAAACGAGGATGGAGATTAAAATACCAAAAAGAATTGATTAATAAATAAATTAAAAAAGCTAGAGGCTTTAATTAATAATTTTAAGTTAATATTTGAGTTAATGGTTATAAAAGTTAAAAATAAAAATATTCATATTAATTTAAATAAATATGAGTCAAAAAAATTTCAAACTTTTAAAATCTTAAATGAGATTATCCGTCTAAGTGATTTTTTTTTTCCTTCTAAGTGTTGTTGACTTACTAAATTAGATTACTTAGTCGAAACCACCTCGTACGCAAACTTGTCATAAGAATAGGTTTTTTGCGACAATCAAAGTCTTGATTTGTCTTTCGTCTGTATATATAATAATAGCTTTGCACGCGCATTTTGACATGAAACATGCTTTGCATTCGTCGAGAGTTTCATCACTTTCAAACTTGTTTTAAGGGTTTTAGTAAGAGTGAAACTTCTAAGAAAGAGTGGTAGCTTTTCTCCCGTCGAGCTATGGAGGAGTAGTGTCCAACTTTACTAATGAAGAAGAAAGGATTAATAATTAAAAAATCTTAAATTTTAATCAACTTTGTCACTCGGTTAAAGTCGTATTAAAATATTAATTTGACATTTTTAGTCCCGTCGTTGACTTGAAATTGAAATATTTTAATGCGACTTTTTAAATCTAAGTTAATATTAAAAAATTGAGTAAAGTTTAGAATTTTATTATAATTTGACTTAGGAAAAAAGTGCTAATAAAATATATACAAAATTAACATCTAATTATTGGTTTATCTTATATTCTATTTGACTCTTGAAATAGACAGGTTTGATTGTTGTACTGTTTAAGATTTACTTGAGTTGCAAGTTCTTTGTTTTTTTTCTTTTTCTCTGGCGACTCACTTTGAAAGGATTGTGTTCAAATGTGTCTCAGGAAACTTGTAAACTTCTTTATTAAGTTCAGACAGAACAGCAGAAAAAAGGCATTGGCCGAAGAGATCAATTTGGAAAAGGTTTGCTCCATGAGTCAATGAAAACTTATCCAATGAAAAGAAAATGTGAAAGAAAGACTATGATTTTATCGTGCCAATCAAGTTAAAAGATGAAAGCCCTTAAAGGCTAGTGGAAGGAAATGACTACATTATGAATAGTCACTGCTTTTGCGAGAACAGATCAAACTCTTAAATTACATGAACAGTATCAGTATGCTTGAAAGTCATATTCTTATCAAATCTCTTATACTTTAGAAAGTGAAATTTCTTTTTGAGAGAGATCTTTAAAGCTTATATCGACCAAATTACATTTTCATATGTTAAGAGCTTGTAGAGGTTAGCTAAATACTACTAGTTTGAAAGGTTAGAAAACTTTAAAAAATATGTACTCATAAGTATGAAGAGGCTCATCAAATTATTACTTGGGATTTTAGTGAAACACTTAAGTTGAATACTTAGAGACTGAACGTAGGCTTGGATTATAAGCCGAACAAATATAAATTAATTGTGTTATTCGTCTATCTTTTTAGTTTTTAAATTTTCACAATATATTGTTTTTGTTTTCATTTTTGCAAGAGACTTATTCATTTTTATAATAAGCTCCTTTTGTTTTCAACCTGCAAGAGGTTCTTTTCAATTATAACATGCGCTTTCTATTTTAAATTGTTTTAACAGGATTTATTGTTCAGCATGCTCTGATCGTCTAACAAGCTACTATCGTTTAATAGGGTTATATTGCCTGACAGACTCCTATTGTTTTTAAATTTTAACAGGTCCCTGTCTTCATACGAATTGAAAGTAACTTGCAAAATTCACCTTCCTCTTGCGTGTGTTTGCTTTATCAAAACCTTCATAAAACCGACTAAAAATAAAATAAAATTAAAGAATTTGAAATGAGATTAAAAGAGATTGTCCTTAACTACAAGAAAAATGCAGTTTAGCGACGGAAATTACCGACAGAATTTGTACACATTCTGTTGGTAAGCTTATTTAGTAATGGAAATTACCGACGGAATTTGTACACATTCCGTCGGTAAGCTTATTTAGTAACGGAATTTACTGATGGAAAAAGGCGTCAAAGATACGGCCGTAGGTAAATTTACGGACGGAAGTTTTATTCCGTCGGTAAATTTACCAACGAAAATTTTTTTCGATCGGTAAATTTACCGAAGGAGAAGGTCTTTCTCTCAAAAAATTACCAACGAATTTGGTTATTCCTTATTCCGTCGGTAATTACCTACGGTTGTTTTTTTTCGTCGGTAACCTACGGTTAATTTTTTTCATCGGTAATTTTTGCAAAAAAATATTTTTGAAAATTTACCTGCAAAATGTTCAGTTTCTTTGGAAGTCACCATGGAGAGAAGTTTGCTAAATCTCTTCCTACCAATCGCAACACTTATTATATTATGGTTCTTGTGGAAAGTTAAGAAAATAAAGAAGGATGTGGCTCCACTGCCACCAGGTCCTCGGGGATTGCCAATAGTTGGATACCTTCTATTTCTTGGCCAAGATATTCATCGATATTTCACAGAATTGGCTAGTGTCTATGGACCTATCTACAAGCTTTGCCTCGGTAATAAACTGTGTCTCATGGTTAGCTCCCCGAACTTGGTCAGAGAAGTTGTTCGAGACCAAGACAAAATATTTATGAATCGCAACCCACCTCTCACTGCTAAAATGGAGAAAAATGAGTAAGGTCTTTGTTCGTGAAATTTTAAGTAACAAAAACATTGATGCTTGTTATGGTATGAGAAAACAAGAGATTAAGAAGACTATAAGGCATGTGTATGGTAAGATTGGACAACCTACAGATATAGGTCAATCGGCTTTTATGACAAGCATGAATGCCCTAATAAGCATTTTGTGGGGACGTACGTTAGAAGGAGAGGAAGATTTCAAAGCTACAATAGAGTTTCGAAATTTATACTTAGAGATGATGGTGGTGATAGGGAAATCAAATATTTCGCACTATATTCCAATGCTTGCAAGGTTAGACTTACAAGGCTTGGAGAGGAATGGCAAAGAAAATCTCTGTTGGAGTTGAAATTTTCCTTAATTCTATAATATGCACATCTTGAACCTTGCTTTTAGCGTTAACCCACTTCCTCTACTCTTGTCCTTCGGCTTTATTCCTAGGGCTAGCCGAAGGACTTCTCTTTACACAACTTTGAAGCTTTTTGTTCTCATAGTCAAGCTGCTTTTTTTATCTCTAAGCAGACTTTCATACTAAACTGCCGTAGATGTCTCATAAATTGTTGGACCCCGTTTCCGGAGCCCAACATAGGACACGGAAGCCAGATTTTTAACTTCACAACTCAAACCTCTACATGCAACTGTTAATAATTTGAAATCCCAAAACACAAAGAAATTTGTA
>JAOQMQ010000009.1:19056282-19066641 GCA_027563845.1 Erythroxylum subrotundum | reverse complement strand
TATATGAGATTTCGACTAGGTTTAGGTCTTTACGTGTGCATGGAGAGTCATCACCTACTAATGGGCCACCGATGCATAGACCTGGGACTGGGCCTAATAAGGCCGACCCAACCAATTATATACTAATTTTATAATTATATATTGTTTATCTCACTGAGCATGATTAGTTCGGATTCTGAATCCATGTATATCTTGACCATTTATTACGCTTTGTCGTTTAGATGGAGGCATCCACAACAAACAGCTAGATAGATGGACGAAAGAATATACAGCATGTGTCGTTGGATTCCAGTTTCCGAAATTACCCACCTTTGTTTATAAGTCTCTCGGCTTGTGGAGGTTAAAATAGTAATAAGGCAAAACTCGATTTTTCATTGTAGTATTCGCTGAAGAACAGTGTTTTTTCCTCGGTCTCTTTCTCACCTAAGCTCGATCTACCGAAACCGAAATCGGTGAACAAGAAGAGGACTCTCTGATTAGTACTGGTCAAATCATCAGAGACAAAGAGAGGTAAACAATTTCACCATTTTAGCTACGTGATCTGAAACTTATGCTTTGCTCCTCATTTGAATTTGTGTTAGGAGGTTAACGGTGGTATTGTAGATTAACTTAATTTTCTAGGGGCTCGTTTGGTTTCTGAGAAAACAGAGAAAACCTGACGAGAAGAGATAATTGTTTATTTGAGGCTATCTTGTCTGGGCCTTGTCGAAAAACTTAATTACGAGCATAAGGTTTGATTCTCTGGGAAAGTGAAATGTTGCTTATGTACTTTTCCGAGCGTAGGAATTTGCTAATTAATTGATGCGTGTCGTGGTGGGATTTGTCTTCTGTATGACTGTTCTTTGATTTCTTTTTCTACTGTTTACTTCATGAAAACTGAGCTGGTTTGGGTTTTCTGAGATTTTTGTGTTGTGCATATGAGCTTAGTCATTTTGTGCTTGAGATGGTGATTTATTTGTTTTTATTTTATGACCTGTGTGAGCTAGATGAAAGAGATTAGAGATGGAGTCAAGAGTGACAGAAGATCAAAATCTTCGTCAGCTGGCTCCCTTCCGCTTATTCTTGATATAGATGAATTTAAGGTATTAACTCCTGCGACATGGTTTTATATTTTTCTCCTCTCTTGCTATTTCCTGTTCCTAATTTGGGTTACTATTTCAATTGGTGGATGGTTTAAATATAGGGTGATTTTTCATTTGATGCACTATTTGGAAAGTTGGTAAATGATCTCCTTCCAGCTTTCCTCGAAGATGATGCAGACTCTGTAGATGGACATGGTGGCATTGGGACTGATACCTTACCTAATGGGCACGTGAGGGCCTCATCTGATGCAGCAAAATTTGCACAAGTGCAAGCTTCACCCTTTTTTCCCGAAGTAGATGCTCTGTTATCATTGTTCAAGGATTCATGCAAGGAATTGATTGATCTTCGGAAACAGGTTGGCTTCTGATTTTACAAGTGATGGACTTTTAAGAATTATTTGATGTCTTTTTGGCTGAAGTTCTCTTCTTTCTTCGAAGATTGATGGAAAGCTTTACAATCTCAAGAAGGATGTTTCTGCACAAGATTCTAAGCACCGCAAGACACTTGCTGAGGTTGTTATGAAGATGGCTTCTATGAATGTTTCATTATGAACTGTAATGAAGATATCAATTTCCTTTTCTAAAATAATTCCCGAAAGGTTGCATAGTATCAGATATATCTGTGGATATTGGAGCAAGTTTCTACTTTCCTTTGATTTAGAAGAACAAAAACTTGCAACTGTGACCTCATGGTGATTCACAAAAGATATCATTTTGGTTTGATGTGCTCTGTGGTTAGTTGTTCAACTGGAAAATAAGTGTAGTTTTAGTTTCATTTGCTGTATTTGTTTTATTGTTCAGCTGGAAAAGGGTGTAGATGCCTTGTTCGATAGTTTTGCTAGGTTGGACTCACGTATTTCAAGTGTTGGACAAACTGCTGCCAAAATTGGAGATCATTTGCAGGTAAATTTTCACTTTTACCTGTGTTTGACCACAACAGTATACAGAACTGAAGAAAAGAAAAGTGGACATATTATGATATCCTTCGTCTCATTTTGCTCATTAGAGTGCAGATGCTCAGAGGGAAACAGCTAGTCAGACAATAGATCTCATAAAGGTATCATAATCAATATTTTGTCCTTCTTTTATGTAGGGATTTTTTTAAACACATTGCTGCTTGTTTCCTACAGTATTTGATGGAGTTTAATGGCAGCCCTGGTGACCTAATTCAACATTCACCTTTGTTTTCTGATGATAGCCGTGTAGCTGAGGCAGCTTCAGTTGCACAGAAATTACGTAAGATGGTCGTCACTTTATGATACCTTCAATATTGAATAGTTATTCAATAATTGAATTGCCTGATGTGTAAAATGATTCCCACCTCCACATTTTGTAATATGAAGAAGTGAACCTCATTTTAGCTCGACTGCAAATTATCAAAGTAGAACTTAGGCTGTATGATATTGGAATTGCTAATAACCAACATAGTTAAAAGGTAGCATGCTATCTTGAAGTCACCACTGACCTCAACAAACACATGCAAATCATTTTCATTATCAATCTACAAACAAGGGCTGATATAGAGAAGGGCATATGATGCCAAATTCTTTACAACTTACTCTTACATCTGAGGAATTCTATGAGTGTAGAGTTGTAAGTCAGCCATATACATGGTAGATTTATTGTCCTCTTTAAGAGCTAGGTGCTGCATGTGACTTTCTCATGCAGTCTCAATGTTTGATTAGTTAAGATACCTGATAGGGGAGTTAATTTGTGTTGTTTGTAGCAATTGAGTGGTACACATAACATAGTTTACTGAAAATTTGGCGGTGACTGACTTTTTAAGGAGATGAATTTGTATGATTATCAAAAAACTTTGCATACATTTCCTTTAGCATTTACATTCTGAAAACCTTGTTTGGGCATACTCATAAGATTGTGTCATTTCATTGCTGATAGTCCATTGTACTATTTACATGTGGTATGTGGCCATAAAGCAAATAGTTATTGAATATTTTTTACGTTGGTGGCTCTTCTGTATCAAAATTTACAACTTTTCTAAGACATGATTTTTTCTTGGTACTTATCTGAATTTTAGGATCATTTGCTGAGGAAGACATTGGAAGACAAAGCATTTCAGTGCCGTCAGTTGTGGGAAATGCAACTGCCAGCAGAGGATTAGAAGTTGCTGTTGCAAATCTTCAGGATTATTGCAATGGTATGGCAACTTTTTCAGTTCTGTGATAGCATTTGGAATGATGTTTTATAATGATGATTTGCTTTTATTTTCCTCTGGATTGTTCCATATAGAACTGGAGAATAGATTATTGTCTAGATTCGATGCTGCATCACAAAGAAGAGAATTGTCAACAATGGCAGAATGTGCAAAAATTCTATCACAGGTAATTATGCCCTATACAATTAGGCAGAGTTCAGTGATAGGACTCTTGGGAATCATTTGCTAATTGTGGGTTTAGCTAGAAAAGCTGCATCTAATATGGTCACAAGTGGTTGACTATTGTACTTAATCTGATTTCTTTAAAGAAATCTAGGAGGGTAGTTCAAGAAGCACTCAATCCTCATCTTCTTTTAAGCAATAATTGTGATGGGAATTTATTAAAAAATGAGGGTTCTGTGCTGCAGTTTAACAGGGGCACTAGTGCAATGCAACATTATGTGGCCACACGTCCAATGTTCATTGATGTGGAGATCATGAATGCGGACACGAGATTGGTTCTTGGAGATCAGGGTTCTCAAGCCAGTCCCAGTAATGTTGCTCGTGGGCTTTCTTCCTTGTACAAAGAGATCACAGGTTTGGAAGAAACCATTTGTTTGATGCAAGGCCTTGAATTACTCAAAGCATATGTTAGTGTTACATCTTTGTTCTATCTTGTAGATACTGTTCGTAAAGAAGCAGCCACAATTATGGCAGTATTTCCTTCTCCTAATGAAGTCATGTCAATCTTAGTATCGCGGGTGTTGGAGCAGCGAGTTACAGCAATATTGGACAAGTTATTAGTGAAACCATCACTTGTGAATTTGCCTCCAGTGGAACAAGGCGGGCTTTTATTAGTGAGTCCTATTTCTAGTGCCAGTTGTGTTTCTTGTATATCTAGATGTCAGCTTGAAATGGCAATCAGATCTTGACATAATTCCTTCTTCATTGAGGGGTCAGTATCTTAGAATGCTAGCAGTGGCATATGAGAAGACTCAAGAACTTGCTAGAGACCTACGAGCTGTAGGATGTGGTGACTTGGATGTTGATGGTAATTTACTCTTTCTATTTTACAGTCTACTTGTAAATATTCACTGCATAAAGCTTTGCAATGTTGAAGCAGATGTTATTTTTGTTTAGTTCTGTTATCAAAGGGTTTTATTTACAGTTGTTATCTCATAAATTGTCTTTAACCAATTAACCAGTAGAGTTTCATTTGTAGGTTGTGTTGTAGTTCTTCAAACTTCCCATCATCCATACATTTCCTTTGTTTTACTTTGGTGTTAACTGTAATCTACATTCATTCAGGCCTCACAGAGTCTTTGTTTTCTTCTCACAAGGATGAATATTCTGAACACGAGCAAGCCTCTCTTAGACAACTATATAAATCAAAGGTTTGTACCACCTTCATGCGCTTGTTTGAATTGACAAATGCATTTGTTTCTCTTCTTTTTCTTTTTTTCTTTTTTTTTCGCAGTGACACACTGATTACCTCTTGCAGATGGAAGAATTGCGCACTGAGGGCCAGCAGCTCTCAGAGTCAACTGGCTCGATTGGGCGTGCAAGGGGAGCTTCAGTAGCATCCTCTCAGCATCAGATATCTGTGACTGTTGTAACAGAGTTTGTGCGTTGGAATGAAGAAGCAATATCGAGATGCACATTGTTTTCATCTCAGGTCATGATCGTTCCTGCACTCAATATGACATACTACAATTCATCATATAGCTAAATATTCATGCATGTACACACATGCCAATTTCTGATTTCTACAAATTTACAGAATCTATCATGCATGATATGATAAATTTACTGTTCCTTTTATGATGTTACAAATTGTAGGGGAACTATTTTTTGACTTCACAATCATTGAAAGTCTCTGAAATTTCCAAAATTTTGTCCAGTTAGGCTGAAATATGAAGATTTAAGTATGGGAATTGTTACTTTACTGTTTTAGATTAGAAATTTGATGGTTTTTTTATTGATTAAGTTTAATATACTTTTACAGCCTGCTGCTCTTGCAACAAATGTGAAGACGGTGTTCACTTGCTTGCTTGACCAAGTAAGTTGTTTACTTTAATTTGCCAAATTAGGGGAATTATGTACCAGTTACTCAAACATGCTATTTCCCAGGTTGCAATATATATAACAGAAGGTCTTGAACGGGCTAGAGATAGCCTGACTGAAGCTGCAGCTTTGAGGGAGAGGTTTGTGCTGGGCACTAGTGTTAGTAGAAGGGTGGCTGCTGCAGCTGCTTCTGCTGTAATTTCCTAACCATAATACTTCTTTCTATTGTTGTGTCTATGTCGATGATTTATGAAAGTGATAAATAACTTAACATAAACGGGATTAGATAAGTAAAATGATATTGGCATGTAGGCAGAAGCTGCTGCAGCTGCTGGTGAGAACAGTTTCAGATCTTTCATGGTTGCTGTACAACGTTGCGGCAGTAGCGTGGCCATAGTTCAGCAAGTATGTTGGGCCATTTGATTTTGCAAAGTTGTCAAAATTAGATGAGATTCTACATTTTCCAAGAACCTAAATTAGTTTGAACTTTTATCTGCAGTATTTTGCAAATTCTATATCTCGGCTTTTACTACCTGTAGAGGGTGCACATGCTGCCTCTTGTGAAGAAATGGCAACAGCGATGTCCAGTGCAGAGGGTGCTGCATACAAAGGGCTTCAACAATGCATTGAGACTGTTATGGCTGAGGTTGGTTCTTAGCTGTTCTTCTCTTGTATTCTATGATAGCCTCTGTGTGGTAATTTAGTTTTGTGTGGTATGAATTTGAAATGTAAAATTCTTAGGTTGAGCGGTTGTTATCAGCTGAACAAAAGGCTACTGATTATCGGTCACCTGATGACGGAATTGCTCCTGATCATCGTCCAACAAATGCTTGCACGAGGTACTTAAACTTGGAATGTGTGTGTTGCGCTCAGATCTCATGTGTGAATTTGACATGGAAGTACTACTATTGTATTATAATATTTTCAGCATTACTAGCATGCTTCTGTTTGCAATACTTGAAATTGACTCATCTCCATGTCTACACATTGACTAGCTGGGAATCCTTTAAGAGGAAAAACTTTAAGTGGACATTATTAGCTTTATTGGAGGCCCTAGAATGCAATGCCCTACCTTCTTATATGTTGGGATGACATGAGAAATACACTTTATACTTATGTATTTGGGAATTAGCATGAAAATTAATCCCAAAATATATTTTATTTGTTTATTCCAAATCATGCTTTTGAATCTGTGGACTAGGGTTGTGGCATATCTGTCTCGTGTGCTTGAGGCTGCATTCACTGCTTTAGATGGTCTTAACAAACAAGCCTTCTTGACAGAACTGGTGAGATAAATTTTCCTGCTATTGCTTCATATAATCCCTTCTCTTTCTGTATAATTTTTCCTAATATTTACTCTTTCCCTCCCGTGTTTTTTACCTAAAAAACTTCTTCATGGCCTTGTTCACTTTTTATGAATATTTATTCTGCAAAATCCATAAGTTGAAGTTGAAATTGCTATGATATAACTTCCACATCTGATTTGTTGGTTTTTTTTTACCATTATAGGGAAATCGTTTGCATAAAGGACTGCTTAATCACTGGCAGAAGTTCACTTTTAATCCCAGGTAATTCTTGATGTAATATTATATGCCAAGAATGTTATATTGAACTATGGGATGCCCATTGACTGCTTGATCTAATGGGGTTGCGTGTTCAAGTTCTGTTGAATTTCATTTCTGTATCTATTCAAAATTGAAATGTGCTCTTGTCTGTAAGACTGAAGATTTCAAATTTTCAAGAAAGCATTATCTCATCTAACTGTGAAATGTTAATATCTTTGGAATATCTGTGTTTTAAGAGACATTTTAAGCTTGTAGCATTACAATATCACTACTGTATAGTGTTTTCAGAGAAGGGAAAGCGTATGATCTGAAACTTAAGATCATTTCTGTAACTTTATTACCTCTGTTACTTATAAATGTAGCCTAGAAATAGAAATCAGATCATCCTTTAGTCTTGGAAGCTCACTCTGGGGGTAGCGTTGGATGTAACTGGGTTGCGTCTGGATTCTCAGAAAGTTGAGTCATTCTTTTAGAAACTTGATTAAATTTAGTGCCATTTGTGAGATACCATTAAGTTTTTTTCAAGTTTTTCTGTACAATTTGTGATCATTTTGTTTCACATAATTCTTTGGCATTATGTTCTCCAATTTTGTTTTGCAGTGGAGGACTGCGGTTGAAACGTGATATAACTGAGTATGGAGAATTTGTGCGCAGTTTTAATACCCCCTCTGTTGATGAGAAGTTTGAATTGTTGGGCATGTAAGTTGCATGATTTTCTGAACTTTCTGTTTTTCCTTGCAGAATGCAATTTCCAATTGTACCAATGATCTATTTCTTTGCAGAATGGCTAATGTGTTTATAGTAGCTCCAGAAAGCCTTTCCACACTGTTTGAGGGCACTCCAAGTATCCGTAAAGATGCACAAAGGTATCATCCAGTATAAACATGGTCATTGTTTCATACAATTAATTTTAAAGCCAATCATAGTTATTTCTGAGTTTTGCATATCGGAATGAGCTCAATCTTTGTTTTGGCTGTGCTATCGTCAGCCAAACATCAAATCCAATCTACTAGAGATTATTAGTACTTCTCTGGTCGGACATCTCTAAAAGACAGACTGCAAAAGCTGCATGAATATTTACAAGTTTCAGTCCAATTCTTGAGGAAAGTTTTTGCTTTTGACAAAGGATAATTACTTGGAAAAGTTTACCACTCTTGGAAATTCTATTCCCTAGGCACCATTTTCATTGGGATTGGTCCACAGATTGGAATATTTGCTCTTAAATGCATTTGAAAGATTACATAAATATGTATAGTTGTTGGTGATATGAGCATGATTCCTTTCAGTTATCGTAATCTGAAAACCTCAAAATTCTTGAACCAAACACTAGAAAGGAAGATCTTTAGGATGGAAAGTTGCATTGTGGAATTACCTATTTTTGACCTTTGTTTGTAACCTTAGCTTCCTGGTTTCATGCTTCCTGTTCTGGAGTGATTTAGTTCAACCAAGGTTGTTTTCCTCTGATGAGTGTTGATGTACTTGGCTGTCGACCAGGTTTATTCAACTTAGAGACGACTATAAGAGTGCAAAACTGGCTTCAAAATTCAGCTCCTTTTGGACTAGCTAGTTGATAACGAAGTGAGGTTGATATATACAGAAGATCCAGCATCACGGTTGGATTCTCATGGTTGGACAGAAATCAAGTCAGTGACTTGTTTGGGAATCAGTTCTGTTCCAAGTACCATTGAGCTGACAAAAGAATCGGGTAGAGCTTTTTCTCTTGAACCTTTTTTTGTTAGTTTAATTTCTCTACTTCTCAATCATAGTTTTATGATAGATGCAATAAACATATGTTTTTGATGCTCCATTTGTATGTTAGGCTTGCGATTTTGTCATCTCTTGGCCTCTATATCCTTGTAAATGATAATTCTTACTTCACATCAGGGGTGAGATTGCTTTGCTCCATATGATGGATGTATCCTTGAATACATAACTATTACCAGTTGAAAGTAGTGAATTCTTGTATTTTTCTCAAATGAACAATTTGCATCATAGTTTCTCCATATACAATACTCCGCTCATGTATGACCTCTTCGAGGGATTTTCAGGATGTTAGTTTCTTGTTTTCATTTTGATAAAAGGATGGAAATTATTAGCAAGCTTCTAGGCTTGGCAAAAAGCCCGATTTGACAGGCTTTGTGTTGGTTTTGGGCCTACATTCAGGCCATTAAAGCTTCAAGTTGTTCCCAAGAGCATTCCATGGTCATGTCCATGGACTGCAAACATCTGAAAAGGGCCACAATAGCAACTCACGATGGAACTTCCACATATAGGGGCTTAAAATTGCCTTGTACTTGCACCAAAACGTCACAAATTGGCAAGAAGAAAAGGTTTACCTAGTGGTGATTAAGACCTCTGTCACCTCTTAAGTTGTGGTGGGTGGGGCGCCTCCTATTTATGCTAGTGTGGCACATCCCTCCACTATCCACCACACACCTCTCCCTCCCTCTCTCTCTCTTCTGGATTCCAATATAGCATAAAGAGATTTGATTGACAAAGAACTCTCAGTGGGGTAGTTCATGGGTGGTTATCTTCTTGGATAGACAAGGTATCTATATCTATCAGTAACATCTAGCACCACCAACCCCATGAAAGGAACTTCTAAGATGTTCAAGACCCACATTCTCCACTATATCCTAGCGTAGTGCCTAATTCATTGTATTGTCAGCGCGCAACCGTATCGAATCTTCCACTAAATTGTAGTTGTAACTTAACTAGATGTCTTCTTCTATCTCATTCGTAGTTAGATATGTAGGAATTGACTTTTGGAGGTATATACTTTTAAGAGCCAAAATGTTTGACCAAAACCAGTTTAAGGTTCCCATATCTATCAACCAAGTCCATACTCTATTCTCTATAATAGTTGGAAAAGTGCATAAATTGCAAAAAGGGCACAAAGGGATGTGTCGATTCAGAATTTGTAGGCGGTGGGTAGTAGTAACGGGTTCTTATCTCTTACCCTTTTTTCAGCTGCTCACATCATCACTACGTCTTCAAACTTCTCTTGCTTTCTTTTTTTTTTTTTTTTTTTGGAGTGTGGTTTTACCATTTTTTCAGTGAAAAGTTGGTGATTTCCAAGCATTAAACACTTGGTTAACAAAAAGAGAAGAAAGGGTTCATCAATTGATGGAGTTTGACTTCTTGGTTCATTATCTCGAGTGTAATTAGGTAGGCTATTAATTGCTTATCGCTTCTCTCTTTTTCATAGCTAATCTCAAAAGTCAACTTTAAAGAAAATTTTGCGTTTCCATCTTAAAATTTGCTCTAATTTTCAAAAGTCGTATTTTTCCTCTACATTTTATGAACCACTTCACTTGTTCCTGTTATTATATTCCATGAAAATCTATCCATTTAATAAATGAGATTTATAAAAATTGAACTACTGGGATGAGATAGAAACAAGAAAAATAGGATTGTTGAGAATAGAAAAACGACATTCCCGTCGCAATTGAGATTATGGAGGGTAAGTATGGGATCTGTAGTAGGCGAGAAA
>JAOQMQ010000009.1:18982181-18997034 GCA_027563845.1 Erythroxylum subrotundum | reverse complement strand
ATATTTAGTTGGTGATTTATTAATAGAATAAAATGGAATGTAATATTCTTTCATCGTTTAAGAGGAAGGTTCATAATGAAATAGAATGGAATGAGATGGAAGAGGAGGGTTTCATATTACATCTCATTCCATCCTAAACAGTAAAAATAAAAAATCTCCGATTTGGGGGGTTCACAATGGAATGTAAAATGATAAACAATTTTACACTATATTATATTATAAATCATTCATCCAATCAACATTTCACTATATTACATTATGAACCCTTCCATCCCTCCCAAACAACAATTTTATAATATTACATCCATTTACGTTTCATTCTATTATAAATTATTCCATTCTATTCTATTTCATTCAATTCTATTAACAATCTTACATCCAACCAAACATAGCCTAAGTCGATACTCTTACGTATATTAGAGGACTTACCCGCTCAATCAAAAGTAACGACTAGGGTTCTTTTTTAAGAATGACAATAGGTTAGATCGAGTTTTTACTTCCTAAGCTCGAGCTCACCTTAAAATATTTTTTTCAAGCTCAAATCTAATTTTAAAATTGGATCGACGCAAAGTTTACGATATGAATTAAAATTTGATTAAACTTAGGCAATTTAAAACTCAATCAAACCTTAGTCAAATATAATTAATTTTTTTAATTTAAAGTTTAAAAATAACGTCATATTTAAATTAGACTTGAGTTCATTTTAAATTTCTAATAATTTTTAAATTAAAATCAAATTTATTAATCAATTTAATTAACAATTCAAATAAAATTGGACTTTTATTCAAGTTTAAAATAAAAAATTTTCAGATTTGGAGTTAGGAATTAAGGATATGGGTCCGGCCTGATCGAACATTATTTATGATTACTGATAAAAAAGATTCCTTTACAACTCTCCCTTGTCCGCTTCTCTATATATACTTATCAGGTTCTTGTTATTACATGCAGACAATATAGAATCAACGCAGTGTATTTTTCATTATCTATATGTTCACACTTCAATGTTGAAATTTTCTATTCCCAACAAGATCTAGAAGACAAGTATGAAATCATTTCAGATTCCCATGTATAAATTTTTCTCTATGGTTTAAATATTCAACTCTCCATTGCTCATAGCAAATTCAAGAACATAATTAAACCAAGGCTAACTAGAGGACAGAAAGGTGGTAAAGAAACAAACTGTTACTTGGTCCTTCTTCCATCAGCTTTCTTTCAGTGTTCATCTATTATCTGGTGAAATTATAAGTAGAAATGATTCAGATTCTTTGAAGAATATCTCAGAATAGTAAAAGTGAGATTGAGAAACGGAAATGGTAACATATGATATCAGACCTATTGATTTCTTGCAATGAAGAATTGCTTCGTAAATTGAGGTTTCGAACTCGAGCTCAGACCAACTATCTGCTGAATGGTATGTTGGTGAATTGCTCCATCTCTTAACTTCCCATGCTCTTCTGTCTATATCATCAACTTTTATACTTTTTCTTGTTCCTCCAACTCCAAGACAGAAAGGTCTCAGATGTCCAATCCACTTCTTCAGGACTCGTTCTGATCGTTTTTTCCATCTTCCAAGAACTTGACATTGAGTATCAGCGACTGGCACGACAGGGCTGTGAGAAAAAGAAGGTGGTGATGGTCTCGTGGAACTGGAAGGTCCTAAGTTCACGGAACTGGAACTGGACCGGTGTAAGGAATTTGGTCTGATGAGACCGTGAGAGAAAAGCTGGTCAGCATGAACAATGGCAGTAGAGGATTTGGTAAATGGAACATCAAATTTGAAGTTTTGGCTGTCTCCTGAAGATCTTTGAAAGGAAGCTGTAGATGGATCACCAAGGTTTTCTAATGAAGAATTGTTTCCTGTTAGCCAACTGTTTGAGAAACTTTCAATAGCCAGAGGCTCTGATGGAGACTCCATGAGCTATAACTACTCTTTCAGGATATTTGGTAATCCAGAGGTCAGGATTTTTGGTAATGGAGTCTTAACAAGACTGAAGAGTACTGACCACAAGTCCAGCTATAAATGCCAAGCAGGAGACATTTGGAACAAGAAAAAAGAAATAATAATGGACCAGATAGACATTACTTGTCATTTTGTTTTATTCAATTTAGTTGATAAGTCATAGTTTATTTAATATTTAATGGTGATGGAAACTCAACAATGGCTGCTTCCAATTGTTTACAGGGAAATAGCCAACCAGAAAACATATCCCTGCAAATATCTCCTATTAAGATTCGATAATGTAAACCATACGAGTCAAGACATGCAAGTGACTTTTCGCCTGAAGACAACAGCTATTTCCGGGGACCGAAAAAAAAAAGAAAGGACTATAAGGGAAAATGAAAAAGGGAATTAAAAATGGTGGATCTCTTCTTTTGTTCATTTAAAAAATATTTTTATGGTTTTAAATTATTAATCATTAATTTATGACAATGAATATTTTAAAAAGGGACTTCTTTTCCAAAGATTGTCAAATTAATTTAATAGAAAATATCAAATAATTAATTATTATGCATGGTATAAAATTTATATAATTACTCTAATTTGATTTTAATAGTAATTTTTATTAAAATTACTAATAAATCAATTAATTTTTTAATTTTAGAGTATCAAAAAATACTTTTAAATAATTTAAAATAATAAAAACTAAAACGTCTCTCTCTCTCTCTCTTCTCTACTAGTTAGAGATAAGGCTGCGTATTATTAGACCTTTCTAGACTCCCACCGAGATTCATACTAAATATTGATATTGTTGTTGGTGTAAAAATTAAAGTAGAGTAAATCTAAAAAGAGTTATAATCGTTTAATCCATAAAAAAAAAAGCATTAAAGCCGGCAACATATCTAATATAAAATTTGATTAATTTATAATAATTGCTCTTGAGGGATTGAAGTTTTCTTTAATCAGCTTCTTGCCCTTCTAATCATGCTCTGGAAGTGATTACATTGTACGTAAGAAAACAAAAAGAAAGCATTGGAATATATCATAAGAGATTGCACTAGAATTTAATATGCTGTTCATTCTGAACTTATTTTCATTTCAAAGAACTGTTCAAGACGTGATCGAGAGCCACGTAACGAAGAAGCAGATTCGTACAATGAGTTCGAGTTAAAAGGCAAGCAGATTCCTCCATAAACATTTAAACTCTTGTATGATTTGAGAGACAGATGCTCAAATTGGTGTCATGTCTTTTCTCCGTAATTGGAGATAGATACCATAAATTTGTTTATTTGATACGACAATTCCTGTCAATGAATTGACAGAAAGTTACTGGTCTTGAAAGAAAAACTAGAAGAGGAAATTAAAGCTTTACGTAATTCAATTCTTACAATAATAAGTAAAATATATTAATATT
Organism: Erythroxylum subrotundum; assembly: GCA_027563845.1. NCBI lineage: Eukaryota > Viridiplantae > Streptophyta > Magnoliopsida > Malpighiales > Erythroxylaceae > Erythroxylum > Erythroxylum subrotundum. The sequence continues at coordinate 18,993,681 of JAOQMQ010000009.1, read as the reverse complement.
GTTGATAATTCAAGTAAAATTTAATTCGTTCGACTCAAATATGAAAATATTCAATTCAGAAGGACGTTAATATAAATAATACATAATCGGCATGTGGTTTAAAACAATAGTGCATGGAGGGCGTGGCCGAAACTAGAATATAGTTAGAAGTTAAGTAGTTATAGGAAAATTACCTGAGGTTGTTGAACAATGGAGAATAGTGTGTGGTAGGCAATTAGAACGTGGTTATGATGAGAAGTGGGTTAGATGTTGAACAAAAATATTTGAGGTAGTTGAAGCTGAGAAAATTATATAAATTCATCCACAACATAATACAAGACACAAAAAAACATATCCACAAAGACAGAGATAGTCATATTATTCCAACAAAAATACCTTCTTGTTATTTCAAGTTTCTTTTGCATTGTATAGTCATCCTTATTATTATCTCAAATTTCCTTTATAGCTTGTACTACACCAGATGTGACGGAAGTTGACAAATGTAGTCGGCCCCTAACTTCTTCCTCTCTCTCTTTTTTTTTTTTTTTTTTTTCTGATGAAAGATACATTCGTCTTTATAAAAGAGGGGATGTTTGTGTTGCACATATGCATCTTAATCCTAAAAATGACCTATATATGGTTAGGTTCCAAGCTCCTAACAAACAAGGATTTGGTTTTGAAGATGAAGCTAATGGACCAAATTACGACTTAGGGGGCATTCTTTATTGTAAATCGTAATCCTATTATTACTCCTCCATAAATGAGTCTTTAAGTTGATATGGAAGTTAGTAAAGAAGCTATTCAAGAGTTGTATGGACCTAGCTTGAGGTAATTTGGTCGTTTAGAGTTTTATAAGCCTTATCTAGAGCATATTGACCACAAAATCCTTACTCTCGTGGCCTTAAAATTTTAGAATTTAATTCATTTTCTAGTGAAGATGGTTGATCAACCATTGAACACATTGTTAGATTCACCATTCAGTGTGGTGAATCGGCTAATTATGAAAATTTAAACAACTTCATGCTTCGATTGTTCTTAAATTCATTAACAGGCATAATCTTTTCCCAGTATGTTTTATTGCTTAAGAATTATGTCTTTTTGTGGGCTGAAATGGAGAGACTATTTCATACTCAATTTTTTAAGACTGAATCTGAAGTCAATATAACTGAATTGTCCAAAGTTACTTAGAAAAGTGGCAATAATACATATGATCATCACTCAATTTCAGAAAATGAGAAGTCGATGTCAGATTGCACTTCGAGAGACCACGTATATGAAGTTAGCTCAAAGGAGTCTTGATATTGAACTTCGAAAAAATTTTAAAGGTATGGAATTTCGTGATTTTTATGAATTAGCAGCAAATGTGTTTGAATATGAACAACTTTTCTGGGAAGAACATAAAAAAAGAGAGTTCAGTTAATACTTATTTAACAAAAGCAAATTCATATGATTTGGTAGTGACCGAAGTTAATATCCATGAAACATGTGTTTTCCCTCTCTTTAACGAAGATCTCTTGAAGTTAAAATAAAAATACAAGTCTCAACTAGTCGCATTCAATATACTTGGACACCTCCAAAACAGAGGAAATATTTATTTTTTTAAGGAAATTTTTATTACTTTATCATCAAAGCATAGAATGCCCATAAAGAAGAAACCAGAGGAAGAAAATACTGCAAATACTGCTATACATGGAGTCACCCAACAAATTCATGTTGAAAATTTAAGAATATAATTCAAGATATGATCGACAAGGAAATTATATTGTTTGCTGGAGATAATCAGACTATTTTGATACATGAGGTTCCATTTCCACTAGTTTCAACTGTTAATGTAACTGAGTTAGATCTATGTCTTTTGCTGGATGTTAAAAGGAAGTTGAAGATTGTGGAAAATAGATTGGCGTCAGAATAATTTCAAGTATTGGTATTTTTGTTCCCAATTATAGCTTAAATGCTCATACTAAGAATGAGAGTCATCGGATTCCCAGAATCCAATAACAAGTAGAGATTGCAAGATGGAATCACAAAATAGAGTTTACTTAAATTTTCAGGTAAAGATATGGTTATAAAACTCCAAGTTTTCAGTGCAGATAACCTCAATTTGTAATACCATATCGGGTGCCACCATCTCATCAACGATAGCAAGTGAGGCTTCCCAAGAATCCGGTAGCATTAATCAGAACTTAAAAGAGGAGATTTCAATGGTAGAAAGCTACTGCTAAATTTAGAAGGAGCAAGACATTACCATTGGAGAAACCAACCCCAACAAAGTCACCATTCGCAAGACTTGCCCTTTTTGAGGAATGTGCTTCAGACCCAAATAACAAGAAAGAACATTTAAAAGTTACCAATGATGTGAAGAAAAATCAATACGAAATCATAGATTAATTTCATAATTAATCAATACAATTAATTAACCCTATAATTGCAACATACTAGATTCAAGAATTGGATTGACAAATACCTGGAAATTGAAGAACAATCGAGTCCATTGTTGTTTTCTGTGAAGCGAAGTGACAGAGACGCAGAAGATTGACTACTGCTATTCCAAACCTGATTAGAAATTCGTACAGTTCTCAATGGAGAGACTGTATTTAAGGTTGGCTAGCAGTAAGGCCTCCCGTGCATTACAATAACATGGGCCAAGCCTACCCATCATAACAAGCCTATGAACACAGGCCCAATGACACGTTAGAGAACCAAGCCCAATTACCTTGAAATCTAATTAATCGGGGTTTGTACAAAATTATGTTTATTATGCTAGTCCACAAAATTATGATAAAATTATATCATTCTCCCACTTGGACAACATAACCTATATCAATGAATAACAGAAACAAATCCCTAAATTAATATAACAATATGTGGCCACAATAGGATGTCAAAGTAAAGCCAACAATCTCTCAATCATAAGTCTAAAATGAGGTTACAAGTACCTTATTAGTATAGAAATCAGACCCGATAGGTGTACTGATAACATATATGCAAGATACCAATACCTCAATGACCTAAAGAGAATGTGTCATAAGGAAATGCACACAAAATGGTGATTCGTTTGTGTAATTCCAAATAAAATGGCCCAAACATCCACCCAAGATGCCAACTGAGATTTAACAAAATATCTCAGAACAACAAAAACAGACTGGGTAAAAAATGTCTTTAACAAAATGCCATATATATACAAACATTTAAATGTATCTACGCAGTATATTAATAAAGTATATGACAATAACAATAATAGCAACAATTATAAGCAAAAGTCTCTAGACTGAATAACAAAATAGTCAAATACAATGTTGCTATCAAAATAACATAAAAAACAGACTCCCACTAATCCAAGGCATCAAAAGATCTAAATAGACCCATACAGGTTGCATGATTAACAAAAGCCTTAACAATCAAGCCTTTGGTTAGAGGATCTGTCACCATAAAATCGGTGGGAACATGCTCTATACGGGTCTGAAACTCCTTAACCTTCTCTCTAACAAACATATATTTTGTATCAAAATGCTTCGAACGCTTGGAGTTCTTGCATATTTGAGAGAAGCCTACCACAACAGAGTTATCACAATATATGGTTAGAGGTCTGGAAACACTTTCCACAAGATGAAGCTCAGAAATAAAATTCCTCAACCGTATTGCGTATCGAGTAGCTTCATAACAAGCCACATACTCTACCTCCATAGTTGAAGTCATTGTAAGTGTTTGTTTAACACTTTTTCAAGATACAACTCCTCCAGCAAGCATAAAGATATATTCTGATGTAGATTTGTGATCATCATGGCAACCATCATAATCAGAATCAGAATAACCTATCACCTCAAGGTGATTAGACATCCTGTAAGTGAGCATATAATCTTTAGTACTTTGTAGATACCTCAGAACTCGTTTCACAGCTTGACAATGACCCACACCAGGGTTGCTCAAGTATCTCCCAAGTACACCAACAACAAAAGCAATATTAGGATGTGTACAAACTTGAGCATACATAAGACTGCCAACAGCAGAAGCATATGAGACCTTTTCCATCTCTGACTTATCTTTATCATTTTGAGGACACTGGCTATTCGAGAGTTTGTCACCCTTTTGAATGGGTGCACAGCAAGGATTACAAAAAGAATTAATTCCAAACTAGTATTCTAATCCTTCATACTGACAATGGTACTGAATACTTGCCGTAAGTGTTGTTGGTCGCTATATGCGTGCACCAAGGAGAAAGCATTTGGAGGTAGTCTATAAGATCTTACGGTATCTAAAAGGTACTCTAGGAAAATGACTGCTATTCAAGAAAGGAGATCAAAGAATAACTGAAATATATACTGATTTAGATTGGGCAAGTTCAGAAGAAGATAGACAGTCAACAACTAGATATTGTACTAGATAATTTTTTTGGCATTATCAGTTTCAGTGATGCTCTCTTTAATAGTCTTCTCCATTGTGTACTTGATGGTCATCTAACAGACCTTGTTAGAACGAACCCATTTATCATATTTAGCTCTATCTGTAGCGGAAGTCTCAGTAATGGGTTGTGCAGGCTCATCCTTAAGGAGAGCAACATTAATATTAGAAACCGCAAAAAAAAAAAGATTCAAGGATTCAAGCCAATCCTCATAATTGGTCCCATTTAGCTTAATCAAAGAATTCAAAGCTGGAAATTGATACAAAGCAGGGAGATTTAGCAAATGTATCAATAACTAGCAAAATTGGGCAAACAACACAGCTAGGTTCTCATGCAATTACAATCCTGCCTAAGGGTCCCGAATTACAACACAGAGTACCCAGAACATTAAATTATGCCCTAAAGCTAATATCGATAGGATGCTGAAAACTGAAAGATATAATTCAATGAATTAAACAAAGCATTAGAAACTACATTGATAAAGACAAACCGATAGGGCAAGTGCATCATTAACATAGTATCTAATGTATGCCCAATAACAACATCACAATAGCACTTTGTAATAATTGGTCTCACGATAGGCAAGTTCACAATTACACAAAATGAATGACAAGAGTCCAATAACACATCCCAAGATTGCCTTATAGGTTCTAGTTAGCACCACAATTGCAAAATTAACCATAGTAATCATATAATATAACATTATATGCATAAACGACATCCAAAATTAATTTTGATGCATAACCACATTAACACCGAGAGTACACAAGACCCCACAAATCCAAATAATACCAGAAACAAGCACAAAAATTTTCAGGAAAAAATTCGGAGAGTACAATATATTTTTATTAATTTTAAAATTCGGGAAAAATAAAAATAAAAATTCTATTATTCACAAAATTCTAGAAAAATATCACTAATCAGAACTGGGCAAGTGGAGCAAACTAGCAAAATTTAGGACAAAACGGTCAAGGGAGGAGGCTGCACACGCTAGCACGCGCCGCCTCCGAGCGTGGGGAAAAGCCAGCCGGGTCGGGCTGTGTCTTCCTCACCCAAAACCTTGCAATTCGGGTCGCCCGACCCGGTTCGTGACCCGGCTTGGAAAAATGGTGATATCTTGCTCATTTTTTATCCGTTTTCAACGAAATTGGTGTCATTGGATTCAGAATTTAACGATCTATAAAACCCCTTAAATCAATTTCATGAAAAATGGCTACTGAATAGGTTTGGAAAATTTCGAAAGCTACGGTTGTTTTCGAAGAAAAGGAATTGTTTTCATGGTTTGTTTTCGGGTTCTGGGGTTTTAAAGAACAAACAGAAAATTCAAAACTAAACCGAAGCAAATCAACAACAACAAAATCGATTTCACATAAAACAATTAACAAAACCAAAAAACTCAAATTCCATGAAAATAAACATCTCAAAAATTACCCAAAATTAGCAGTCACAATTAGGGTTAACCTGGCTCTGATACCAATTGAAAAAAAATCAATACGAAATCACAGATTAATTTCATAATTAATCAACACAATTAATTAACCTTATAATTGCAACATACTAGATTCAAGAATTGGATGGACAAATACTAGGAAATTGAAGAACAATCGAGTCCATTGTTGTTTTCTGTGAAGCGAAGTGACAGAGACGCATATGATTGACTACTGCTATTCTAAACCTGATTAGAAACTCGTACAGTTCTCAATTGGGCGACTGTATTTAAGGTTCGTTAGCAGTAGGGCCTCCTGTGCATTACAATAACATATGGCAAGCCTACCTATCATAGCAAGTCCATGAAAACAGGCCCAATGACACGTTAGAGAACCAAGCCCAATTACCTTGACATTTAATTAATCGGAGTTTGTACAAAATTATGTTTATTATGCTAGTCCACAAAATTATGATAAAATTCTATCATGATGGGCGAAGCGAGACAAAAGAAAAGCACAATTCTATACCTCATAAGAAGCTAGCCCGATTTAAAAGTCAAGAAGAAAATTTAAATGAATTTGTCATGGTCAGAGAAATTCCCATTCAAGTGTCATTCAATATTCCTTTCGTAAAGCTCCCTGCCTCGTTTGCCAAAACTCCTAGGAATAAGGTGGAATCCTTGCCTGAGAAAAGAGAATGCAAAGTATTTGTATTAGTTGTGGGACTGGGAATTCCAGAGATAATGGTGCTACAAAAAACAGCTGATACTATGACTTAACATATTAGACCTTTATACATTAAAGCTTGTATTAATGGCAAACTAACTTCAATTGGGTTGATAATAGGTCGACGGAGATTATTATGCTGACCAAAAATGATGGAAGTTTTGGATAAAAACAATGGAGACTTGAACCCAACTAAGGTGCCTAATACCATATTTATTGCTGACATTACCAGAGCATATGGAATTCTCCCAGCGAGCATCACGGTAGGGGAAAAGTCTTTGTTGACTGCTTTCTTTGTTGTTGACACATGTGCTAGTTATCAAATTTTGTTGGTAGAGATTGAATTCACTACAACTCTTGTATTCTTTCGTCTCTTCATTAACTTATGCTCTTTTGGAAAGACAACAAGGTAGAAATTGTTTGGGCAAATTTTCAGCCTTTTTGTACTAAAGTAAACAGTGTGGAGGTAAAGTCAGTTCAAATTTGAAAGTTATTCCTCCGAGGGTGTTCGGAAAACAAAGAAAAAGAAAAATTTGGGACAAAATCAGCAATGATGATAAGGAATAATTGTCATCATGTTGCCAATGAAGGTTTCAATTATAAAGGAACCTAATGAGCATATTTTTACAAAGGGAAGTTGTGATAGTTGCAACCACATAAGTCAAATTTTGAATGCAGAAGATAATGAAGAATTTTAAAGACCTAGAAAGGTGTGATAATGCCAAGCTAGTTCTTGAGGAGGAAGAATTCCTGATAGAAGATTTATAATCAGCTTTCATAAAGATCAATAACTTTGAAATTCTAAAGGTTTTAATGCATATAGAGGGACAATTGTTATTAGCTTGAGTAAAATTCAACTTATTTAGCCCAAAGATGAAAAGATCTAATTGTGTGAAGATTTTTAAAAGTCTAACTAGATTGTTTGGGAAATTCCTGAGCACGGGCATCAATTAGGAAGTCCAGACAATTGATACATAATTGACAAGTATTTTAAAAAGAATAGGGCAAAGAGGCAATTAGTCAAGACGTAGCCAAAATTAGAAAATTTGAGTAGTTACAAGAAAACTACTTGAGGCTGTTGAAAATTGGAGAATAGCGTGTGGTAGACAATTAGCTAGAACGTAGCCATAATGGCAAGTGGGTTAGATGTTGAGCAAAACAGGCAGTTGACGTTGAAATGATTATATCAATTCACTAGCATCACAATACAAGTAACAAAAAAAAAACAAAACACATATAATTAGACTACTCCAACAAAGCGTCTTGTTGTTTCAAATTTCCTTTGCATTGTATACTCATTCATTTATTATCTCAAATTTCATTTATAACTTATACTTCTTTTTTGCCTAAATCAAATCATACTTTTAGTTCAACTATTGTTTCAACACCTTTTAACATCTTAGTGGCTTATAATTTTATTTTTAAGTTTTCTGAAGCCAACCTATAATGTCGATAAGAAGTCAAGTACAAATTTTGGAAGAATTCCTCCCTATCTTGCTCGAACTCTAGGTTGATCGTATAAGTAACCGACAAATATAATATAATTATGTTTAATATTAAACTCATATATTAAATAAACTAAGGTTAAAAAAAGATCTTCTATTCATTATTGCCTTTAAATCTAAATCTTACCTTTTCACTCAAATAGAATAAATTGATGTGCATAAAAGTGAGATTATTATGTCATCTTGATTTTTCCTTTTAAGCAATTAGGTCGTGAATTAGAATGAAACAAGCCAAAATAGTTTAAAGGTTTAACCTAGTTTTGATACTTAAAAGACTAATTTGTTTAAAGAAGAATTAGTCTTTTAAGTAGAATTTTGCACCTACTAATTTATACATCGCTATTCTTATTACGGGGAACATTCTCTTAATTGGGCCATTAGGAACTCTAAACATAGTAGGCCTAATGCTATTATTGTTAAAGCTGCCTTACTTTCTTTAGAAGGAGCGTGTAACTCTCCTATATTTACTAATCATGAAGAGTGGAAATATCAAATAGTTGATAGGATAATTAATTAGATTAGAGCAGCTTTAAGTGCTAAAAATATTTTCTACTCTCTCTCTCCCGTGATATGAAACTTAGGTGGAATCTATAATGTGGCTTCTCGGGATACTCTACTAGCTTCGTTTCTTACAATTTGTACCTGTATATATCGTCTTTGTTTTGAATTCATTGTAATTGTTTTGAATTCATTATAATGTAGTATTAGTTTTGTCTATAGTTAATGCCATATTCAATTTCCAAAAAAAAAAAAATCCTTTTTTATGCAAGAAAAAAGGAAATGTTACTCGTTAAATTTAATTTCACCTAAAATTTAACAAAATATAACTCGTTAAATTTAATTTCACCTAAAATTTAACAAAATATACCATATATTACAGTGTAAATATAAAATGTAAATAATTTTTCTTCATATTATTATGTGAATTCAATTTAAGGCTTACTAGACAAACTTGTACTTATTGTAATGAATTTATCATTTTAATGCTTAAAATTCATCTAGAATTCTGTATCATGAAGTTTGTATTTCGAGTTTAGATCCTCTGTCCAATATTATTATGTCTTATTCTGTTTCATGGAATCTCAACCATTTATTTTGTGGGATCCACACGGGATCCATGCGGAACCTACATAAATAAATGATTGAGATTTATTGGACACAATAAGACACCATAATATAATATTGGGAGAACATCTAGACTCTTGTATTTCAAAGAGACCACTCGCGAAGATCTTCTGGTAAGCCAGAGTAGTTAGATCTTATTGCAAAGCACAGAGTACTATATACCTAATGAACAAAGAACTACCATAAGTTTTCAGACATGCTTCTTGATTGCAGAACTATAACCATTCTTCAGATCATTATATCTTGACCAAAGCATAACACCTCCATAATTGCGAGACCTTTTAATTACAGGAAGCACCTTGGAAACCAGATCAGGTACCGGAATATACCCACTTCCGGCAGCGTCGACAGGGGAGGCTGGTAGACCCAAGAAAATCTTTGCTTTACGAACTCCTGAGGTCCATTGCTTCCAGGCTGCTATCAGATTGTTTACATTCCCAGAACTGTATTGGCAAGGAGCGTTGTTGTAGAACTGAACCCAAATGTAATCAAATAAACCAGTGGCCAATGCTTTTCCTATCCAAGCGTCAGGATACGGGCACTGAGGAGCTGCTGTCAGGTACACTTTCCTCCCTCTTTGGCTGTATTGTGACAGGAACCTGACGAGATCGTCCCAGTAAAATGTTGTGCCTCCTTCGATGTCCAAGTCCACCCCATCGAAAACAGCATTGCCAAATGGTCGAGACTTGGAGTGCCCACCTAAGAAGTTGTTCCTTATAAGTCGCAACGTTTTTTGCGTCTCGGCGTGAAATTAGAGTGTAGCCTCCCGTAGATCCTCCAAGCGAAAGCATCACCTTAATGCCTCTCTTCTGACATGATTTTATGTCAGAACTCAAACATCTACATTAGTTAGTGTACGGATTACAATGATTCGCGAGGTTTAATGCAGGAGGTTGATTATTTCCAAAAGTCAGTAGAAAAGCCACGTTGACGAATGCATAGTTTCCTGAAGCACAAGCTTTCGCTAAGCTTCCTTCATTTACATTCTGACCCCAGTACACCGCTATTTTCCCTGCATTTCAACATATTCCCAGCATATCAGAAATGTTAAGATGAGAATTTGCAACGTCGATATCTTTTGTACTGCCATTAGAGAGGCCCGTTAGATCTGATCAATGTCACTTGCAATTATGTGCAAAGGAACAACCAAGAGATGTAGAATTCAATTTATAGGAGATGTTGGTGAAGATGGAAAATCTCTAAGTTTCTTGAATTCCAATGCATATTGGTATCCAATTGTACGTATATATATACAGACATCCACTAAAGTTCGAAGAACGTATATTACAGTATAAGGACAGCTGACAAGTTCTTAGAAATTTGATTCAGTTGCTTTTAGAACGTGATCTAATCATCAGTTTATAAATTCACAAGTTGTGACATACAATTAAAACAATATATTCCATGTTCTGTTTTTTTCTTTATTTTTTCTTTTTGGGTCATTCGAAAGAGTTTCTTTCTTAATTATGGATATAGCTGTGTATTATTAGATTTTCTCAGACTCGTCAATTGTTGTTGTTGCTTTTTTTCCATGTTGTTATTAAGATTTCTAACAAGTTAGTTAATATTAAAAACCTTGTGTTGCTAATAATATTATCAATAAATCGAAAATAGAAAAACAAATCAATTAACTTAAAAATGCCAAAACAAAACGAAACATTCCATTGTCAAACAAATACCATTGATCCTTTCATGCTCTATCCGTACGCTTTTGATTCTTAGGAACTTTAAACAAATCTACCTCCAAAAGCTCACTTTTAATACTTCCTGGTAACTTGAATTATCACACAATGGCGGAGTAAACGAAATGCATACTCCTAATTAAGTCCTATGGCAATGTTAAAAACACAAATCATTGTCTAAGCTTAAAACAATGCAAAACACTGTTTCATCAAATAATTAGGACAAAGCTTCGGAAGCTAATTTCTTAATCGCATGTCAGAATAAAATTACTTATATTTGACCACAACATGACTCCTCTGTATACTCGGTGGAATTCTTGATTGCAGGAAGGACCTTGGAGGTTAGATCAGGTACAGGAATAAGCCCACTTCCTGCTGCTTCTGAAGAAGCCAGCAAACCCAAGAAGATCTTGGTGGCTGAAATATCTTATGTCCACTGCTACCGTGCGTCTTTAAGATGTTGGTTTATGCCCTTGCAGCTAATTTTGGTTGTACTTTAATTGTATAAAATTTGTTTTATTCAATAAAAGGCATTCTTTATCTTTATGTATTTTTAATTATTTAATTATTAATCATAAAAATAAAATCCCTGAAATAATTGTTATGCAATTAGAAATTATAATGCGATTATAATTATGAGATTCAAATTGCATTTTA
>JAOQMQ010000009.1:18948645-18982081 GCA_027563845.1 Erythroxylum subrotundum | reverse complement strand
TTTAATAAAATCCAAGGATATGAAAAATAAGATTTTTCATATAAAAGGAAAGATTAGAAAAAATGAGGCTAGCACTTATTACATTTTTCCTCTCAAATTTGATTTGAGTTTTTCTCCGAAAAGATCTGTGGATACCGTTAGAGGCCGGGTGACTGAACGGCTCGTGGAATTGACAATTTCGGAGAAGCAGGATATTGTATCGAGAAATCAGAAAAGGTTAGTTCAACTTTATCAATTTCTTGTTTTATGGTTCGAATTTAATTCTGTTAAAGTTGATTCTGTGGAAAATTTTTATATTCAGTCCGCTGCGCTTAGATTTGATCTTGTGTATATTTTCCAACATAAGATTGTCTTATATCACCACGAGTGTGTTGGCATGGAGGATTATTGTAGAATTGGACCCAAACATAGTCAAAGAGACCTGTCTTCGGTGCTGTTCCTAGCCAAATGTCAGGAATGTAGAAAGAGAAAGAAGATAAAACAATGGAGAAATAAAGTGTCTTTTTATTATTCACTCTCTGCAAAAACTTCATCACAATGGTAATAAATATATAGGCATTAGGTCCTTACAAATATGAAGCACGTAGATCATACTTTTACTGGTAAAACAAATAAAATATTATCCCTAAACAATAGCAACCCAAAATAAGGAAAGTGGAACATGTGATGAGAAAGTTGAAAAAGTAGAAGCTTGAATTAGTCAACATTCTTCCCTTTAATTCAAGCAAGCGAGACAATTCTAATCATGTTACAAAATTTTTGCACTTTATTCTTTGTTAGAGCTTTTGTCATCATATCTGCAAGTTGTTCGTCAATGCTACAATGTAGTAATTCAACATCTCCTTTCGTCACTAATTCTCTTATGTAATGATACTAAGGTTCAATATGCTTGGTTCTGCTTTAGTGTGCAAGATTTTTTGAAAGATTAATTGTGGATTTATTATAACAATAAATCTTTCTTGGCTGCACTTGTTTCTATTTCATATCTTGCAGAATTCTTATTAACCATATTGCTTGACAAGCGGTGGTTGCGGCAGCTATACATTTAGCTTTTGTACTGGACAAAGCAATCACCTATATTGCTTTTTTTTATATCCACGAAATATCTCCACCACCATAGCAAAACACAAATCTAATTGTGCTTTTCTTGTCATCTACTGAACCAAGCAGTCACTATCAGTATAAGCTACAAAATCCTTAATCACATTTTTTATACCTAATCCTATAACTTATTGTACCTTGAATATATCTTCACATTCTTTTAGCAGCCCCAAGACGATGTTTGCTTGGACTAAGCATATAATGAGAAATTAAAATTACTGCAAATATTATATCAGGTCGAGAACATTTAAGATACATCATACCATCGACTAAGCTTCTGAAATACTTCTCATCCGCCTTCTCAACTCCATCTTCTAAGAGGAAATTGTCATTGGCATTAAGAGGACTTTTGACAGCTTTGCAGTTCACCATGCCAAAATTCTTGAGTAAATCTATAGCATACTTCTTTTGATAAGGAAAGATCCCACTTACATCTTGAACAATTTCTAAGCCTAAAAAATAATGTAGGAGTTCGAAAGCAAACATATCAAAAGCCTCCATCATGGCCTCCTTAAAGGTATTCAATAGGCCAAAAGAATTACCAGTATAAATTATATCATCCACATATAAACATATAATCAAATAATCATTACCACAACTCTTAACATACAATGTAGGCTTATTAGCACCCCTTAGGAAATTGTTTATGAGAAAATAGGAATCAATTTTAGCATACCAAGCTCATGGTACTTGTTTGGGCCTGTAAAGTGCTTTATGCAATTTGAAAACCTTGTGTTCAAATCCCTTTACTTCAAAGCCTTTTGGTTGCTCAACTTACAGATGCTCCGCAAGATCACCATTAGGAAAGGTTGACTTTACATCTAGCTGATATATAAGCTAACTATTTTGCGCAACCATAGTTAGAAATATTCTAATTGTATCCAAATGAGCATACCTTTTCATGACCAAGTGAGCTTTGTTCTTCTTCAATGAACCATCTGGATTGAACTTGGACTTAAAAATCCATTTAAGTCCAATAACATCTTTCACTTTAGGCAACTCAACCAAAGTCCAAGTCTTTTTTTTCAATAGTTATCAAATCTTCTTTCATTGCTCTAACCCATTCGTCCTTATCAGCTGCATCTTCAAAAGTATGTTCTATGGCAAGACAAGCAAAATCAGAGATAACATAAAATTTTGACTAACTTCTTACTTTTCTTATAGGAGAATTTGAAGTAGAATCTTCTATGTATTGTTGTTATCTGCATCCAAAGTAGAATTCAAATCAAGAGACTCTAAATCAGATTCTGTAATATCTTTAATGGTATGTGTAGCATCATTTCCTACCCAATCCCAAACATCTACTTCATTAAAGATGACATCACGACTAATAATTAATTTTTCAGTAATGGGATTAAAAAGTCGATAGCTCTTTATCTCCTTGTTATAACCAATAAAAATGCACTTATGCTTTTTACATCAAGCTTCCTTCTTAATTTTGATGGTATATGAGCATAGGCAATTGAATCGAAAACTCGCAAATGGCTAACATTGGGGCTTTTACCAAACCAGGCTCCATAAGGAGTTTTTCCTTCGATGGCTTGTGTTGGTGATCGGTTGAGAACATATATAGCAATAACCACTGCTTCTGCCCAAAAACTTGGTGGAAGATGCTTATCATTCAACATAATTTTGGCTGCTTCAACAATTGATCTATTATTTCGTTTTGCTACATCATTTTGCTGTGGTGTATAGGTTGCTGTTAGTTGCCTCTGGATACAAAAATGGTTGCAAAATAATTCAAACTCTTTGGATGTAAATTCTCCACCTTGATCAGTCTGGAGTTTCATGATTGAACACTCAGATTCCTTCTCCACTTCAACTTTAAATTTCTTGAATAACTCAAGAGCCTCTGCTTTCTCTTTTAGGAAATACACTCATCTCATTCTCAATAAATGATCAACAAAGATAAGAAAATACTTACTTCATTTTACTGATAATGTTTGCATCGATCCATAAATATCAACATGAACCAACATTAAAGGTTTAATGGCTCTCTATGACTTGTCTATTGGGAACCTTTCACGATGATGTTTCCTGAAAATGCAAGGTTCACATTTATAAGAATTCAAGTTTTGTATAGCTGTTAAACCTGTAACCATCTGCTACTTATGCAACATTTATAGTCCACTAAAGATAATATGTGCAAACCTTCTATACTAAAGAATTGTATCATCACTTGAGACAATAAATGCAACAAGATCAAATTGTGAAAACATGATCAGAAACATTTTATTTTCAAATATTTTTACTGAATAGACCAAAATTTTACTCCTTCTTCATAAATCATGCATTCTTCATTGTCAAATATAGTATAATAACCCTTCTTCAATAATTGAACCAAGCTCAAAAGGTAATTACTCAAATTTGGAATATACATTACATCATGGATAAGTGTCCTACCAGTTTTATAACTTACAGCAATTGCGCCAAGATTTCATACATGTGTGGTGATATCCTAACCTCCAGTTTAGTGATAAAGATAAGTTTAGTGACATATTATCTACTTAAGCAAAAGCGTTAGTAAAGTAAGGTAATTCTCTTTCTTGGAAGATATCACAAAAGAGTTATTAGAAGCTAAAGTTTCTAAGGGTCATGCCTATGTAATGGAGGCCTTTATTTATAAACATCCTCATCCCTTCCGAGATATACCTTTATATAGAAATCATAGAAGCAAGTTTTTGATGATGTCTCCCCTTCTTTGAAGCTTTATATTGTACATATATTGTACATTATAGGATGAATTTCTTACACGAGTTTAAGTTTGAGGCAGTGTGTCTGATAGTGCTTCAATGCAAAGTGTGAAGAGGTAATGGAAGAAGGGGTCTCCTTACGTCAACCTTTTGGTACCTTAAAAAAGATTGGAAGGTTCTCCATTCACCATGATGCTGAAGTAGTAATGACACATTTTTTGATCCAATGACTATAGTTATTTAGTAATCCAAAAGTTGTCATAACTTAAAATAGAAAGGTACAACTTATAGTTTCAAATACTTTATGAAAATCAACTTTAATAGAGTAGCTTTTAGTAGATAACTTGTTATAATAATTCCTAAAAAATCTTGATTAATCAATATTGAATCACTAATACCCCTACTCTAAACACTTCTTGGCAAAGAACTAATAAGAGAAATTAATATGCTTTTAATTTGATAGCAAGAATTTAGAAATAATCTCATCAATTGCATTGCAAAAAGAGGATGGATTAAAAGCTAAGAAGTAAGGTAGATATGAGTTTTGCATAGTTTGTTTAACATAACTTTTGTAACTAAATCTCTTTTTTTTACTGTGTTTATGATGAATGTATCCTTTATCAGGAGTTTGAGGTATTATACTCTCACAAATATATGTGCTCATATACCACTTGACCAACAAAATCAAAGTGATCCAATCATATGCTTGGTTGATAACACTCTTCAATTTCTTTATGTATGGGATAGATTTGTAATTTTATTGGCTAACGATTTTATTGATTATTGCTTTGTTGTAGGAACTCATTTATTGGCAATATTTCTATTTTCAAGGAGATTGAAGAGAACATCACTTTGGTTAGTCTTGATTTTGTGTTAGAAGAGTATTTGATTTGATGGAGGATGACTAACGAGTTTAGTGGTGATTTATTAATATGGATGTATGACATGTAGCCTAAGAATCTTGTAGTGATAATGGTTATTACACATTATTGAGGATAAGTGAGTTACAAATTTTGGAATTTGTGTTAACATTGGTATTGAAATTTATTATGTGAATGTAATTAGCTCTTATATATTGTGAATTATAGTGAAGTTATTAACATGATTTCTTTTGTGATGAAGTATGGCTCCACGGTTAAAAATGGTGGATAAGAGAAAAATGAGTCATGCTACTTCTTTTATAACACCACCTCCTCTAAATAGAATGTTACTAGGTTTATAAACTAGGAAGTTGAATAATGATATGGTTATAGATCTAATAACAACATGGTGATTGAAAAAACCATAAGCATTAACATAGAGAGATCCTTAAGGGCTCAAAATAAAGTATTTATTCAGTTATGACTATTTTTTGTGTTTTTTAGTTTTCTTTTTTGGATTTGTGTTTAAGAACTCTTTAGTTTGATAACCCCACTTTTTTGGTTTTGGTTTTATGATTCAATACGGTTGTTAGGTATGGATGCAAACAAAAAAGTGTGGTGATGTCTATAAAAAAGACAATGTAAAACGGTTATACTAACCACTGTCATAACTGTTTGATTATTTATTCATATGTCAAGCTTTTTATGTAACAATTCCTTGAACTTTTCTCCTCCCACCTTTGTTAACATTTCCTTTCCGTTTCATACAATAACATTTTATGAAATTTCAATATTCAAATTGTTGAATATTGATTGGATGCATTATGTTTTTGAGATTGAAAGAATTATATTAACTAAGCTTTAAGCTTATATGAGAATAAGGAACAATGTACAATGGTCAAGCCCCTTAAAGGGGAGGGGCAGGGGAAGCAAGATAGCATATAGGAAAATTTGACTACCTAAATTTTATATAAGCATTATTTAAATTTGACTACCTCTTTTAAAAGTTGAATTACCCTTAATTAATGTTTATGGTAGATAGTAAATGTGAATGGCATGCAATATTCTGTGGTAATAACATGTGGCTTCACTCATACATCTTGAGTCAAACATGGTAGTAATTTAAGATCTCTTTTAATTACTTAAGGTTCCTAGCTAAGATCTTATTCATTGTCTTCTTTGTTTTGTTTTGGTTATCTTCTTTGGTTGTCAACTCATTCTAGCTCCGTCATCTTCTTCCTTTATGTGCTTCAGTGACTTCTTCTGCTTGTCAATTGAGGTAAGTGAGTTTTGTTATTTACTAAGTTTTTGTGTACTTGGTTTAATTTGGGTATTTGTTTGTGGGTTGAACCTCCTGTTTGAACTTCGTGCATTTTTAATGTTAATAGCCTGCACCAATCGAAACTTGTTTGTGGTATGAACTTCTGTTTATCATTGAATTAATATAGGATGAGTTTGACTTATAGTTCTAAATATCTGAATTATGTCAATGGGCTATTTCATTGATGCTCTCTGAAACGATTAGGTTCTCTTTACTTTTCATTTGCGAATCTTTACACGCATCTTTTTTAATATAATAATAATTTACTTCTAAACATATTACATAATTTGTATATGTTACAATAATGTATTAATCAAAGCATTCATATTTTTATCTTGACTTATTATATTTGTTACTAGTACATAATTAATTTAGGTTAAATATCAAACTTCTAACATGAATTTTAAATTTCAAAAACAATATCTAAACCATTCAATTAAATATTCCAACTTTATAAAATTAAGTTAATAAATAAGTTTGATCTTAAGCCATAAACCTTAACCCATAACTCGTGATGTAGCTCCCGTGAGGCTTATCGTTGAAAAATACCACGAGTCTAGAAGTCACAATGAGAACTTGTTTTCTTGATTCACAGGTGTAAACTTTAGTGATTAATTCAATTAGATAATACTTAGGGGATGTTATGTTAGGTTTAGATGTTCTGTAAACTTTGGCGAACATTAGGTATACTAACTATGGAATCACCGTTTAAAATTAACAATTTTGCAGAAATGAGTAATGTTGATAGATCTTGGATGTATAGACGATTAACACCTGATGGTTTCATTAATGCTGAGTTTGTTAAGGGAGTTGAAGCTTTTATTCATTATGCATATTCTCAACCTGCATATATGGATGGCCCAAAAATCATATGTCCATGTAAAAAATGCAGATACATTCGTTTCCTTCCTATTGATGAAGTGAATGGACATTTGCTGAGAAAAGGGTTTGTCCCAAATTATTTTGAGTGGACACGACATGGGGAACCATTGATATATAGCACCTCAAGGGGTAATCAACTACAGTCGTCTGTGAACTTAAATGAGTTTGAAGGGGGGATTATATTTACAACAAATAATGTGGATGCAAATGAAAATCCTTACATGCAAATGGTTTATGATGTAACCGGTTATACCTTTCAAAAAAATATAGAAAATCTTGAAGAAGAACCAAACCCACATGCAAAACAGTTTTTTGAGTTACTACACTCAGCTGACCAAGAATTATGGCCAAATTGTGAGACAATGACTTAATTGTCTTCAATTGCTCGAATATTGAACATAAAGTCTGAAGGGCATATTTCTGATCGTAGTTTTGATAAAATTCTTGAATGGTATAATGAATCATTGCCTCCTAATTATATAATGGTTGATAGTTTTTACAATATTAAGAAACTTATTAGAGGTCTTGGTTTTCCTGTTGGAAAGATTGATTGTTGCAAATTGGGATGTATGTTGTACTCGAGAGATGATGTGGAATTACAAGAGTGCAAATTTTTTGGTCAATCTAGGTTCAAGCCTAGAAAGCATTATATGAAACAGAAATTAGTACCTTGGAAGTAAATGTATTATTTCCCACTAACTCCGAGACTTCAAAGACTATATGCTTCTGATGTTATTGTATCTGACATGAGATGGCATAATGAACACGAACAGGAAGATGGAATAATGAGTCATCCATCAGATACACTAGTATGGAAACATTTCAATGACACTCATTTTGAGTTTGCAGCTGAAAGTCGAAATGCCAGGTTGGGATTGTCGACGGATGGATTCCAACCTTTTGGTCAATCCGACCAGCAATATTCATCATGGCCAATCATAATTACTCCTTATAATTTGCTTCCATGGATGTGTATAAAAGATGCATATATGTTCTTGACAGTGATTGTGCCAGGGCCTACAAATATAAAACATAAAATTTATGTATTCTTACAACCATTGATATCTGAATTGCAACATCTTTGGGAATATGGTGTTCAAACATATGATGTGTCTCTGAAACAAAATTTGTGTTGAGATTAGCTTTTATCGTGGACAATTAATGATTTTTTGACATATGCCATGTTGTCTGGATGAAGCATAGTAGGAAAATTGACTTGTCCTTATTGTGGCAATTATTCTAATGCGTTTTATCTTCCAAACGGGGGCAAAAAATGTTGGTTTGACAATCACAAGAAATTTCTTCCTCCAGATCATCCATTTAGACGCAATAAACAAAAGCTCATTAAGAATAGGATGGTAAATACACCTCCTCCCCCTCACAAAGTTAGTGAAGAGATTTTGCAGGAGATTGAGGAATTAGGTTTACTGAAAGTTACATAATTTAAAGCTGATGAAGTTAATACAAGCATTAGTAAAAACTTTGGTTGGAGGAAAAGAAGCATCTTTTGGGATTTGCCATATTGGAAAACTAATTTGATACGTCATAATCTAGATGTGATGCATATTGAAAAAAACTATTTTTGACAATTTGTTCAGTACTATAATGAACATTGAAGGGCAAACAAAAGACAATGCAAAATCACGAGCTAATTTGTAACTTTTTTGTAGAAGGAATAAGTTACATGAAGATGTTCGCATCGTTAAATATCCGAAAGCATGTTACACTTTGGACAAAAACAAAAGGAAATATTGTGTGAATAGTTGAAAAGTCTAAAGTTTCTGGATGGTTATGTTTCAAACTTGGCAAGATGTGTGGACATGAGAAAGTACAAATTATTTGGCATGAAAAGTCATGATTTTCATGTGTTTATGCAAAGGCTAATTCCAATTGCATTTCGGGAGTTGCTACCGAGTAAGGTTTGGGAAGTAATAATCGAATTAAGTTTGTTTTTCAAAAGTTTAACATCATCTGAAGTCAAGTTGGCTGAAATGGAAAAACTAGAAAAAGAAATTCTAGTAATTTTGTGCAAGTTAGAAGGAATTTTTCCTCCAAGCTTCTTTGACTGTATGGAGCATCTACTTGTGCATTTAGCACACGAGGTAAAACTAGCCGATCCAGTTCAATATCGATGGATGTATCCGTTTGATAGGTAATTCAAGAAAAATGATTGTAATTGAAGTAATAACATGTATTTACAACTAAATTGTAATAACCCTATTCGCTAATATAGGCATTTGCATCACTTGAAGAAAAATGTCAAAAACAAGGCTAGAGTTGAAGGTTCGATATGTAATGCTTAGTTAGTGGAGGAATCTAGTACATTTTGTTCACATTATTTTGAGCCGCATGTTCACACAAGAGAAAGAAAATTTCTTCGTAATGATGATGAGGGAGGAAAGAGTGATGCTGATGGTAACTTATCCATTTTCACATATCCTAGACGAACATAGGGACGTTCAACAAGAAGAATATTAACAGGGGAAGAAATTAAGGCTGCCCCTGGTTACATTTTGTTGAACTGTCAAGAGGTTCAACCTTTCGTGTAATAAGTTGAAATTGATTATTTAGGTTTTGAAATTTAGTGTTGTTCATAACTGAAATACATAATAATGTTTTTAGATTATACAAGGAATTGTTACGCGAGCTAATGCTAGACAAAACACAGGATGATATCAATAAAAAAGTTGGAAGACACTTTCCTCGATGGTTCAAAAAATATGTAAGTTTTCACTTACAAATATTGAAATGATTGAATCATAAGATTTAAATGTTCAAATGACATTATACTATTTGCTATGATAATTTCTATTGTGTAGGCCTTAGAAAATCCAATAGAGAACAAGTTCATATGTGATCTTGTGAAGGGACCTCTGCGAATTGTTAAATCTTATCTGATGTATTTCGTTAATGGATATAAATATCATACAAAATATTATAGTCATAACATGTCAACAATAAATAGTGGAGTTTGCGTACAGGGAGAATTGATGGATTACTATGGTAAAATTATTAAGATACTTGAAATTGAGTACCATGCATTGACAATAAAGCGAAGTGTGATATTTAAGTGTGACTGGTTTGATCTGACTCCAAATGTTGGCACAAAAGTGCATAGTCGATAAAATCTAGTTGAAATCAACAACTGAAGAAGATTGAGACAATTTGAACCTTTCGTGTTGGCAATGCAAGCAATTCAGGTGTATTATGTCCCTTTTCCCAACTTACGATGAGCTAAGTCAGATTGGTTGGCCGTTTGTAAAGTTAAACCTAGAGGTGTTTTTGAATAACATGAAAAAGGAGAATAAAGAATTGAAAGTAAAATGTTTCAGGAAGATGTTTATGAAATAAATGCATCTGTCACATATAACATAATGAACCTTTGAACGATCCATCTAATGACTATGTTGAAATTTCATCTGGAGAGGATGACAAGGGCCAGAGATCTGAAGAGGAGCCTGAGTTTGATTCTTATTCTTCAGAAAAAGAAGATGATTGTAATTTACAATTAAGTGATGATAACAGGGACGGATCCAGAAATTATTTTGAGTGGGGACAAAATATTTAAAGTACTCTTATATTACTGAAAAAGATACAAATATTTGTATATTTGATAAACAAAAAATTGCATCATTGTCTTGAGCTTCTTACATATAACCTATTACAATCGTTTTCTACGAGTCATCATATTTTGATATTGCTGTAAAATTTTCTCATTGTCAATACTATTGAAGATATCTTTCTCAATATATGTGATCAAACAGTCATTCATCAAAGAATCTCTCATTCGATTGCGCAAGCGATTTGTCACTATCTTCATTGCAGAAAATGCTCTTTCCACCGATGCAGTAGCAATAGGCAAAATCAAAGCTAATCTCAAAAGTAAAAACACCAAAAAGTACACAACATCCTTTTTTGTTTCAACTAGCTTCTTGGCAAGATCACTAATCCCATTTAATATTGAAAATTGATCATCAGATTACATATCAACAATATAATTATCAAGTTGATCACCAAGAGTAATAAGCTCTACTTTAGAGAAATCAGAAGGATAAAATTCAACAAGCTGAATCAATTTTTGCTTATCAAAAGCATAAAAAGAGCCACTTGGATTCAAGCATGCCACACACATAAGCAACTTGATATTTAACTCATTGAAGCGATTGTTGAGCTCTTGAAGTTGCATATCAATCAGTGTGTAAAATAATTCCACTTGATAATGATGCAAATTCGTCATTTATTGTGCATTTCGTCTTGACCTTTCTCGATGTACAAAATTTTCATCCATATTTGGAATGGCAATATCATGGCTCTCACAAAATGAAGATGTTTCATCAAATAAAGACTACCACCCATCAGCTCTCATCATTTGTAGTCGTTGTTTGGAAACTTTAATCAAAGAAATTGCATTGATAATGTCTTGATCCTTCCTTTGCAACGCTTGAGATAATTCATTTGTGATGCCCAAGATTTTTTTTCATCAAATGCAAGCTAAACACAAATTCATAAGATTGGATAAAATCAAGCAAAGCATATGCTTCACCTTTTTGCTCTGAAGTTGTGCTTTCTTCCATAATTATCTCTAGAACATCAACTATGGAGTCAAACATCACGATTAAGCTTGATAATAATCCATAATGTGTGCCCCAACGTGTGTCACCTGGTCTTTGAAGAGAAGTTTCTTGATATAAACCTTTACCACTTGAAAGTTCATCATTTTTACGACTTTATATGTTACGATTTTTCGTCTACAATGAGAAATCTTATGTTGCTTCTTCACTAAAAGTCTAAAAGAATGTAAAGATTAAAACTGCACCAACTCTATTATAACTTACAAGAACCCATCTCTAGATTATACGTACTACGCATTCTTCCAAAGAAAAGAAGTGGAAATTTACCTATCAGCAGTAGAACGGGGTGGGGCCTGTGGGAGAATCCTTTCCACAATTGCGTTCAATATAGATCATTGTTTTACGCTTTGGGTATGGTAGTCCTTGTGGAGTTAGGGGAAGAAGAAAACAAAAAGTAGTGTGATGAAGAAGCCAAAAGGGTAGAAACATCTGAACAAAAAAAGTCAATTAAGCATGTAGTTTTTATCTTTCTATTTATAGGCTTTCATTAAAAAAAATCATGGGCCCAAATAATAGTAATCTTAAAAAAAATAGATGGGCTCAGATATTTTTTATTTGATATCTTAATATATCTATAATTATTACTTTTGCATATGAGTCTATCGAAAATAACATTTATATTAAATATGATTAAGATTGTATATTACTGAATTTTTCTATATTTCATGTTGTATCGAGACTTTCAGTGGAAGTTGTTATTGTACTACATGGATGTCCATAGATTGAATACATAAACAAAAATAACGTTTTGATATGATTTATATAAATTTTAAAAGGTTAATTACTAAATTAAAAATTTTCCAAAGTTTGATAAAAATTGAAAAAATCAAAAGATTTGACAATTATGAATTTGTTATCTTTTTAAAGAATTAAAACAAAATTATTTAATTAATTCATAAATTAAACTTGAGTCTTTTCTTTCTTCTTTTAAATATGTTTGTTCACTTATGCAATTGTATTTTCTCTTTGCAAATTGCACGTTTCAGTTCCCCTAGCTTATCCTTTGGACATAAGTGTTCGACTTCAAATGATTGATGAATTCCAAAAACTTGGGATAGATAGGTATTTCACAGCTGAAATAGATTCTACTATGCCTGAGATATACGGGTAAATTTTAACCTTCAATTTTTGTTGTAATATATATATCAAGTTTCTTAGCTTTCCCTTCCATTTTTCTTGTGCATGCATAGATGTTGGCTACAGGTTGATGAGCAAATATTCTCAGAGGTTAATTGCTGTGCGTTGGCATTCTGTTTACTACGAATGCATGGATATCATATCTCTTCAGGTACGTATTTAAATTATGTGATCATCGTTACCATGGGAGGGGCGACAGCTAAGTCCTAATCTAACCTAAAATTAATAAATTTTGTCTAGTTTGACTGAACTTTGAGCTATTTAGGTTTGATTAAGTTCAGACTCTATCCGTATGCTTTGAGTCTAATTAAAATTTGACTGGGTTGGACTAAACATAACTTTTTGGGTTGAACTCAGGCTTAGGTAGAGCCAGCCAAGTCGGATCCATTTTCTAAGTCTGATCAATCTTTTCCCTTAAGTCTTGCTTCTAACTTTTGTTACTACATCAATCTTTCAGGTGCATTAGGACAATACGAAGAAGAGAGAGAGTTTTTAAGCTTAGTGGACTCAATATTTAGAAATGTAAACACAATTCTGGAGTTACATAAGGCTTCTAAGATGTTCATATACCAAAATGAACCAACCCTGGAGACAATTAAGGCCTAGACCGGCGCTTTTCTGAAGCAAGAGTTGCAGAGTGGCAAACTTGATCAGGATAAGAGATTACAGGAAGAGGTACAAAAAAATTCTCCAAGTTCTAAAAGTTAATCAAATTAATACGAAGGCAGAGGCAGAGTAAGGAACTATTATTATTATTTCAGGTTAAATATAGTCTTAGATATACCTATGACGGTTTGGAGCGGCTTGAGGCCAAGAGAAACGTGGAGTTGTTCGACTTAGACAATTTGCAACTTCTTAAAATATCATACAGGTGATTCTGCTTGTTATATTACTGATTGTCAAGTTATAATTAGTAAAATTGAGTAATAATCATGTTCTCTTTTACATGTTATCAGGAGTTCCAACATTAACAACAAAGACGTGTTGTTATTTTCTGCGAAAGATTACAACTTCTGTCAATCCATATATCAGAAGGAAATTCAAGACCTTGAGAGGTAGGTGGTGATGGCTTTCAAGTTAATCTTGTACGAAAAGGGTACACATATCTAATCACTAATTATGTTTTTTTTTCTTTTGTTTATGCAAATGGGTGAAAGATAGTAAATTGGATCAACTGGATTTTGCTAGACAGAAGCTAAATTACTGCTATTTCTCCACTACTGCCATTATCTACCAACCTCAACTCTCAGAAGCACGCATCTCGATGAATAAAAACTGTGTGCTTGCGACGGTCTTCGACGACTTCTTTGACTGTGGTGGCTCCCCTGAAGAACTTGAAAACATGATGAAACTGTTTGAAAGGTGATTGATTGATTGCTGAATTTTCCATCTGTGGTTCATCTGTCTCGAGAAGGCATGATTTTATAGTGCTCTCTGTCAATTTTCACAGGTAGGAAGGAAATTCAACTACAGGGTTTTGTTATAAGCAAGTTGAGATCTTGTTTTCTTCACTTGCAACTATAATCAATGAGCTTGAATCATCCATATCCCAACGACTTGGAAGAAATGTCATACCCCAATTAGTTCAGATAGTAAGAACTGGGTTTCAATAACCAAACACTAATATATTTATATAATTCGTGTCATTGGGATATGACTGATCCAAGTTAATTGATCATAGTTGCAAGTGAAGAAAACAAGATCTCAACTTGCTCATAACAAAACCCTATAGTTGAATTTTCTTCCCACCTGTGAAAAATTGATAGAGAGCGTTATAAAATCATACCTTCTCGAGACAGATGAACCACAGATGTAAAATTCAGCAATCAATCAATCACCTTTCAAACAGTTTCATCATGTTTTCGAGTTCTTCAGGGGAGCCACCACAGTCAAAGAAGTCGTCGAAGACCGTCGCAAGAACACAGTTTTTGGTCATCGAGGTGCGAGCTTCCAAGAGTTGAGGTTGGTAGATAATGGCAGCAGTGGAGAAATAGTAGTAATTTACCTTTTGTCTAGCAAAATCCAGTTGATCCAATTTACTATCTTTCACCCATCTGCATAAACAAAAGAAAAAAAAATGTAATTAGTGATTAGATATGTGTACCCTTTTTGTACAAGATTAACTTGAAAGCCATCACCACCTACCTCTCAAGGTCTTGAATTTCCTTCTGATATATGGATTGACAGAAGTTGTAATCTTTCGCAGAAAATAATAGCACGTCTTTGTTGTTAATGTTGGAACTCCTGATACCATGTAAAAGATTGTCATACCCCACTTAGTTTAGATAGTAAGAATTGGGTTTCAATAACCAAATGCTAATATATTTATATAATTCGTGTCAAAATAGTGCCTAAGCTAATGATTTTTTAGCAATGGCAAGACTTTGTGGTGTCAATGATGAAAGAAGTAGAGTGGACCGGAGAAAACCAAACACCGACATTGGATGAGTACATGGAAAACGGATATGTCTCATTCGCGTTAGGACCTATTGTCCTAATACCCCTTTATTATATGGGTCCAAACTTGTTAGAAGAAATGATATCATCTGAAGAATACCAAAACTTGTTTAAGATAGTGAGCTTAGATGGTCGACTTCTCAACGACCTTGCCTCGGTTCAGGTAGGTGTCATTGGCGTGTTCGTAGGAAGTATTAAGAAATGAAAAAAGGTAACTGAAGTTTCATTCATTTTATAGAGAGAAGATGCTCAGGGTAAAGTAAACAGTGTATCTTTACGATTGATTAATGGAAGTATGACAGAAGAAGAATCCATTAAAGAGACCAGAAGATTGATGGAGAGTTACAGGAGAGAGTTGCTGAGAATGGTGTTGCAGAGTGAAGGAAGTGTGATTCTAAAAGCTTGTAAGGAATTGTTCTGGAGGAAGAGTCACGTACTCCATTACTTCTACAAAGATAAGGATGGATAGTCATGCCCACTTGAGAAGCTTAATGATGCGAAAGATGTTTTGTGAGAACCAATTAGTAATCTTGCATTGTTGAATTTGAATTAGCCATTTCCATAGCTATTTGAAACAGCTTTCATACTTTGATTTTACTAAAGAAAAATGTTATGTCTCATAAAAGTTTGCAGTAAAGGAAGTGCATGCTTCTATTCTGACAAAAAAAAACTTATGTATTAAAATATATGGTATATATCTTATTATTTGGTTTTGTCATTTTTTTGATAATTGGACATCTAAAATAATGTTGATGAGTTTAAAATTCAAATCCAAGTTAATTGAATTTAATTGGATGATGATAGCTAATCAAGTATCTTTGTTTGACTTGGATTCAAAAAGCTATTGGTGATAATCTTAATCAAGTATATTTGTTTGACTTGGATTCAAAAAGCTATTGCTGATAATCTTCTAGTTGTGATAGAGTTCCATCTCTAATTAATGTGTATCTTGGCAAGATGTGTGTTGCATCAACGGTGTAGTGGGCGTTAATTGGATTCCGGAAAAACATAGTTGAGGTAGTATATGTGTTCTAGGTTTACATACATCGTGGGTTAGCTTCTTCTTCTCCAAGTCTCTTGCTTTAATTAAGGAATCCAACTCCTACCAAGAATCAACTTTATGGGTCGTCATAAAATTGATCTTTAACGTATGGGTCAAGGTTGAACTGGGTTTTGTGTGAATAGAACATAGCGCCACGATAATGTATGTAATAGGTGTTTTGTGAACGAATTTAGGTGGTGGTTTTAAGTTGTGATGGTCAGTTTTATGGTGATATTATGGTGGTGGGTTGAAAAGCGTAAGAGGTGTTCATTTACGAGTTAGAGAGTGACTCTTATGACGATGGATAGGTGACAGATGGCAACTTTCTATCCATTCTTTTCAGCCTTGGTGTATGTTGGTCACAGGTGCTTGAGTAAATCACATTATAGTGGAGTGCAAAACATTCAAGGGCAGTGGTAGATTGGCAACGAATATTAATTGATCTCCTTATGGGCTGCATATACTTTGGTTGGTGAATATGTTATCGGTGCAGCTGTGGCTTCGTGTTGGTGTTTATGTGAAATAGCCCATTGTTTTTGCGACGACTTCCAGATTTATTTCAGTGGAGTTGAACCTTTCGGAAAGTTGTTCTTCTTTTTTAACTCAAGTGTATTATTGTTTTGTTCTTAGTTGATTGATCACTTGAGTTGTTTATTTCGTTTCTTTATTATCAAATATTGTTAAGGTTCACACGAGTCGGTCATGTTATTGGGTGTGAAATTCTTTCATGGTAAGTGACGTTAAGAGATAGTGTCAAGGGTTGAGTGGCGTCGGCTCAGTAAATCCTTGGGTAAATATATTATACTTCAGTAAAAGTGATTAAGCTGGGTGAGGGCCCTGCAGACATAGGTAAGATGTGACGAACTGCGTTACCAAATTTCTGGTGTTATTTGTTATTTCATTTTTTATTGTTTTTATTTGTGCTAGAGGCGAACACGGTAAAATTGGAAAGTTTGTGAAACTACTACCTCTACAGTTTTTCAATTGGTATTAAAGCAAGGTCACCGATTTAGAACTCGGTAGCAAGTTGGTGCGAATCTAGGTTTCGCAATTATGGCCATAAAAGAAGGAGCAACAATTATCAGGCCACTGACTGTTCCAATTATCCTACCTGGAAATCACAGATAAGAGTCTTTATGCAGGCACAGGGAATAAGAGCATGGAACTCGGTGTTAGATGGTTAGACACATCCTATGATTACTGACGACAAAGGAGAGATAGTTCTAAAAGATCCATCTGAAAGAACAAGAGCCAAAGAAGAAAGAGCATTTGACAACTCACAAGCATACAACAGCAATTTTCAATGCTGTTGATGAAGGATGCTTCTCTATGATATCAGCATGTGAATTAGCTAAAGAAGCGTGAGATACTTTGCAGATTATTCATGAAGGGTCTAAATATGTGATAGCGTCAAAACTACAAATGTTAGCTGTGAGGTTTGAAGAACTGAAGATGGATGAAAATGAGACTATTGGAGATTTTCATGAAAGATTGCGAGATATAGCGAATTAGGCACATCAACTCAGAAAGAAATATTCTAATTTGAAACTAGGCAAAAAGACGTTGAGATCATTACCTTCGAGATTTATTCCAAAAATTGCAGCAATATAGGAGACCCACGACATTAATGATCTGTCATTGGAGAAGATAATTGGAATTCTTATAAATTTCGAAATGAATCTTTTAAGGAGATCTTCAAGGCATTGGCTATAAGGGTGAGTGCTCTAAAAGGAATGAGGAGAAAAATGATATGTCCAGATATGTCCGAGAAGAAGAAACATCAAGAAAGAATCAAAGATTTGTACTCACGTGTCATTTTTGCGGAGTTATCAGGCACATTAGGTCGAGATGTTACAAGATGTTACAAATGATGTTTTAAAGGAATCAAAACTGAAAATCTAGATACTCTCCATTAAATTTCCAGCAGCAACCCATGGTACCGAAGCACACTTGGACTAGAAAGGGTCAATTACAGGCACAAAGACAATGTGAAGGAAAAACAAGAAATTGTCTAGATTCACAATTAGTTACTGCTTGTGAAGAAACTGTTCCGACAAAGGATAAATCAGTTACTTCAGAAGAAGAAACCGATGACAAAGATAATATAACAAGGAATAAGGCCAGGTTTGAATTTCTTTGAAGGGCACAGGGACTATGTACTTTACATTTTTGAAGTATTTTTTGTGTTGTAAAAAAAATGTAAAAAAAAAGGATTTGTCTGCATTTTCACAGACTAAAACTGATAATTGATTCCTTGACAGGATTTTAGGTCTGAGCTTAAACCTATACAACCATTACTATATGCATCGCAGTGACCTCAAAGGTCCAAAATGAGAGTTTGTCCATTGCCAAAAGTTGTTAGAAAAGCTATGTTGACAAAGTCATAGTTTCTAATGGCAGAGGTCGCAACCAAGGTTCGTTTATTTGTATTCTGACCCAATATACAACTATCCCACCATCATCTAAACCTATTACTAGAATTAAGACTACTAAGGTGATAATAGGCAGTGCCATAATCGATTGAAATGCTATAAGAAGTTAGGCTACAAAGTGAAAAAAAATCAATGAATTATATCTCATAGGTAAAGTAAGCAAGGAATAATACACATAATTTTAATATATTCACCCTTTAATTTGGGCTATGTTTAAACTCCGAATAAATCTTTTTAATTTAGGCTACGTTTAAACTCCGAATAAATCTTTCACTAATGAAAATAACAAGTACAGAGAGTGAAAAATAACATAACAAAATAGTGGACTCACACACAAGATGTTTCCCAATTTACTATCCTTAAGATAATATCCTCACTATTTTGTCGCTCACCCTTTAAGGAAAATGTTTCCTAACAAAACCTGAAAATTCACTCTATCACAATCTTTGGAACACACAAATGGCTCCTTAATAAACTCACTCTCTAACTCACCACATATACATATCATGCACATATCAGAGAAAGAGGGAATAGACCCTCCACAGCCTTAGCAAGTTGTCTCCTAGTTTGCTTAATGCAAGTTGTTAACAGCTTGCTGTCTTTTTTTATAATACAATCTTCTAGAGTGATGGTACCCTATATAAGTCAGTACCAACTTACAATTCTCCATCTACCCACTACATGGAGTTTACTGTCATTCCTACAAATGATCAATAGAACTCAAACTTTTCCCTTGGTAGAACTTTTGTCATCATATTTGATCCATTCTCATCTGTATGAATATTCTCAAGCTACAATAGCTTCTTCTCTAACACTTCTATGATCCAGTGATATCTCACATCAATATGCTTTGATCTTGAATGGAAGGAGGAATTCTTCCTAAGGTGAATAACACTCTGCCTATTACAAAACAGTCGATATCTATCCTGCTGAAAATCAAGTTCATCTAAGAACCTCTTCATCCATAGGAGCTCCTTACATGCTTCAGTTGAAGCAATAAATTCCACTTTAGCGGTGGATAGAGCAGCACACATTTTTTCAATTTCGATTATCATGACACAGCTTCCCCTACACAGATAATTAGGTAACCTAAAATAGACTTTCTCAAGTCATCATCACTGGCCATGTTTGCATCTGTGTAACTAACTAACATAGGCTTGGTAGTTCCAAAACATAAGCATATTTCGGAAGTATCACGTAGATATATAAGAATCCACTTCATGACATCATAATGTTCGTTACCAAGATTTCAAAGGAACCTACTCACTACTCCAACTGTGAGAGCAATATCTAGCCATGTACATACCATGACGTACATCAAACTTCCAACTGCAGAAGCATAGAGGACTTTCATCATCTCTTCCTTCTCTTCATCTATCAAAGGGCATTGCTTAGTACTCAGCCTAAAGTAATTAGCAAGAGGATAACTAACTGCTTTAGATTTATCCATATTGAACCTTTGAAGTACATTCTTAATGTACTTCTCTTGTGACAATCATAATTTCTTGGTGTCTCTGTCTCTGATAATCATCACGCCAAGATTCTGTTTTACTGTCCCCAAATCTTTGGTGGAAAAAGACTTACTTAACTGCTTCTTCAACTTGTTGATTTTGTTGACATTTTGGCTAACAATCAACATATCATCAATATAGAGTAAAACGATAATGAAATCATCATCAAAGAATTTCTGTACAAAAACACAGTGATATGAAGTAGTCTTCTTATATCCTTGTTGCTTCATAATTGTCTCAAACTTCTTATACCACTATTTCGATGCCTATTTTAAACCATAAAGCCTTTTTATCAATCTACACACATAGTCCTCTTTTCCCTTTTTCTCGAAACCCTCTAGTAAGGATGACAAATGTGGCTTGACCCATCCCAACTTTAGCTTAGGTTGATCGAGCCGTAAGCTGGGATTGTTTGGCCCGACGGAAAGGTATAAAACGATGTCGTTTTTTAATTTTAAAAAAAACATAAAGTTGGGCTGGCCCAGCCCGGGCCTCCTGTGGCCCATAGGGCTAGCCCTGGGCCATGAGCCGGTCAGCCCTTGGGTCTGGCCAAGCTGGGCTAGGAGCATCCAGGGGCCAACTTGGCCCATTGCTATCCCTACCCTCTGGTTGCTCCATATATATCTCCTCTTCCAAATCTTCATGAAGAAAGATCGTTTTAACATTCAATTGCTCGATTTTCAAGTCTAGACTTGCTGCTAAACAAAGCACTGAAAGACTTGTCACTCACCCTTTTGAGAAAATGTTTCCTAAACATACCACAAATATCAGTCTCTGACAATCTTTGGAAC
Source organism: Erythroxylum subrotundum (assembly GCA_027563845.1). NCBI lineage: Eukaryota > Viridiplantae > Streptophyta > Magnoliopsida > Malpighiales > Erythroxylaceae > Erythroxylum > Erythroxylum subrotundum. Next base: position 18,961,223 of record JAOQMQ010000009.1, on the reverse strand, counting down.
ACACAAATAACACCTTAATAAACTCACTCTCTAGCTCACTAGTTATACATATCATGCACATATCAGAGAAAGAGAGAGGGAGGGTTTATTTAATGTATATATATATATATATGTAATATCTTATGTAAGTCGATACTACCTTACACAAAGATCTAAGACTTGCTTGGAAGTCTTGAACTATGGAATAATCTGAGCTCCAGGAGAGTGCTTTTTATAGGAAGGATGTGAATAAGGAGAGTGATTTTATATAAGGATGTGAATCATATGAAAACTTGAGTTTTGTCATGTTTATGAGAGTTAGAGATGTCAATGGGTTAGGCCGAGCCTGGGTTACTCTTGGCCAGGCCCGTGGTCTGATGGGCCCGGATGGGTTGGCCCGTGACCTGACCAGTTGCTCGATAGGCCACGCATAGGCCGAGCCAACCTGGCCCATCATATTTTTTTTAATAAAAAATTTTCAAAAACAATGTCATTTTTTAAGTAACAGCCGGGCCGACTTGATCAACTTAGGCTAAAATAGGGCCGAACTGAACGGGTTTTGTCATCTCTAAGGACGGTTCTTCAATGCTTTGCCTGAACTGCTACTTTGTCTGCGCTGCCATGACTAATCTTTCAAAGACATGTCGGTTTTCACGCAGACGGAATTATAGAAGCTAAGGCATATAAGATCTTGAAACTTTGCTTGTCATTTAGTTTTTGTCTCGACTTCCACCAATTTTTCTTCTTCCAGCGGTCAAAAGATCATTACTTGCATTCAACAGCCTTGGAAAAAAGCTACCTTCTTTTATCACTCCAAGGGTGTCTGTCAACCTACGAACTCTCTGTATCACTTTGGCAGCGATTCTAATAAGGACTTATAATACTTGAGTTGACGCAAGTAAGACGAAATTACAGACTGTAATCACGTCTCGAACCACAAGAACATCTCTTATTGTCACAAAACATCAACTCAAGGTGATTCTTGTAATGAAAATTCCTGTAATTAATTCTAAATTGTTAAAATTTTGGTCAAATTTTCTCTAATTTTTTATGATTAAAAAAATTAAATCAATTCATCTAATTTTTATAAATTAATTTATAAATCAAAATTAATTAATTAATTTTAATTTTATAATCTTTCTTTATTTAAAATTATTCATTTTAAACCTATTTTAATTATTCAATGTATTTAATTCTTACTTTCTAATAACATTTAAAATTTTAAACTTTAAATATCTTATCGATTTAATTTCTATTATAATTTTTTCAAAAATAAATTTTTTGTATAGATTAAAAGAAATCAAATTAGATAGAGGAAATTCAATAGTCGATCTTTTTTTTAATGTACAATAGGCATATCTTCGTATAGACAAAAGCCAAAATAGTAATTTATATTTCAATTTTTACACTAAATTTTGAGTTAGATATTAAATAGTGTTTAAAATAAACATTAACATTTAGAAAACGTTATAGGCTTTGATTAAACGGGAATACTACGAAGTTGGGCCTTCGATCAATTAAATACTGACGTGAATTTTTTTTTTTTGCGTATGTGGATTTTTCTTTTTTTTATTAAATGTGTATGATGCTAGATCCTTGGATTGGGATAATGTGTAGTGGAGTTCCCCCACCGTAATCAACTGTTTTGAATCCCAATCTTTCCCATTCTGACACAAACAACGTGGTGTAGTTAAGAGGTGGTGCAAATCGGTCGTCGCCGCTTATCGAATGCTCACCATTCAAGTAGTTCTTGAATTCTACTGACAGTCCTGCTTTTGCTTGTTTTATGAGTTCTATGGAAGAAACAATTGCCGTAGAATCCTTCAGCCAATGGAGGGTCTAAGAGCTGATGGCAGTTTGCGAAGAAAACGAGCTTGACTTCTGTGTTTTGGTTGGAGTACATAGAGAGTGTCAGGTGTTTCCAAACGTTGCTGCTATAACTTCGAACGCAGAACTAGTTTGGCATGTTTAGTCATGCATGAAACTCTTTCTTGAGCTGGTTAATTTGATCAAGGAAATCTCTACATTGGCATGCTCTAGCATGTGGTTGGGCATCGGTGCGGTTCGCAATATAGGCAAAGTCGTGATATCAGATTTCTGGAGAGGGGAAGAAATGAAGTCTCGACACTAAACCAGTGAAATGCTAAGATGATCATGAAAGATAAAACTCATTTACATGCATTTCACAAATCCTCACGTATATATCAACAACATGTGATACGGAAACTTCAAGAAAATAAAGTTCTTGAAACCCTCTAATCCTATTGGATCAAAACCATAATCTTTCTATTCTAAGAATATATTAGAGATTAAATCCTAAATCATAAGTTTGAGACCCAATTTCAAAGAAATCAGAAAACATTTTACGTTGCAAGCACTTACTTATTGATGTAAATCAATTTATTGAAGTAATTATGAAGACATTCACGCTTCACTTGAAGAATTCAACTCTGAAATTTTATTGATCATCCAAATCTAGGTTACAAGGATATAATAAGGTATAAATACCCTAGACCAAGTCTTAACCCTAATAGGAATGGGTTTGCAAGCCCATTTAATAAAAACTAAGCTAATCCTAACAATTCTAAAAGTATCTAGCCCATTGAACATAATTTAATCCAAGTCCTTTTAGGAATGGGCTAAACACATTAAAACAAATAAGTCTCAAAATAGTACAAACAAACAAAGTACATGCTACTAACTAAAAGAATAGCCCATAAACAAGTCCTTGGGTCTAAAATAAGAGATAATAAATAATAAGCCGAAACTGCTCCCCAAATAAGACTTGAGCTTGTTTTCCAAAATGGTTAAGTACTAGCCTCTTCCAACGCCTCCTCTAACAAAGTCACAAGATTAGGCGTGTCTTAGCGTTCTTCCATGGATGTTTCAGCCTCCTCATGTACTTGCCTTGTGATTTGAGCTTGAACAAAAGCTTGCATTGCTTGTTTAACCTTGAAGCTTGTTGCATTGTAATTGGACCACTTAGCATATATAGCTTGTCAGGTTGACGTGTAAGGCGTGGAACTCCATTGCAAAGGTTGGTTGTATCATCCCCTCCCTCCTCAAAAGGATTCATCCTCGAATCAGACCCTACATTATTAAAGAGAGAGAGGTCAGCAACATTAAAAGTAGCGGACACTTGATACTTACCTGGCAAATCAATCCTATAGGCATTATCATTAATTCTCTCAAGCACTTGGAATGGCCCATCGCCTATAGGATCCAACTTGGATTTCCTTTGCTTAGGAAACCTCTCCTTCCTTAAATGCACTCAAACCCAATTTCCAGGCTCAAACCTCAACAACTTGCGCCCTTGATTAGCCCTATGCACATTTGCTTCATTCCGCTTCTCTATTTGCTACCTTGCTTTCTCATGAATGCTCTTCACTAATTTGGCCTTGTGTTGTCCATCCCTGCTAGATAACTCATGTAATGGCAAAGGACACAAATATAAAGGCGTCAAAGGTAAATCCATAAATTATCTCAAATGGTGAATAATCAGTAGTAGAATCAATGCTCGTATTATATGCAAATTCAATTAATGGCAAACATTGTTCCCAAGTTTTAAGATTTTTTCCTATAACAGCACGTAAAAGAGATCCTAAAGTTCTAGTGACCACTTCAGTTTGGTCATCTGTTTGAGGATGACAAGTAGTAGAAAACAAAATCTTAGTTCCTAATTTTCCCCAAAGAACACGCCAAAAGTAACTCAACAACTTTACATCATGGTCTGAAACAATAGTTTTAGGAACACCATGCAAACGCACAACATCCCTAAAGAACAAATCAGCAATATAAGTGGCATCATTAGTTTTATGACATGCAATAAAGTGTCATTTTACTAAACCTATTAACAACCACAAATATGTTATCCCTACCTTTTTTTGTCCTAGGCAGCCCCAATATAAAGTCCATAGATATGTCAGTCCAAGGATGCTTAGGCACAGGCAAAGGAGTATACAAACCATGTGGATGGGTCTTTGATTTCGTTTGTCTACATGCAACACACCTAGAACAGATTTTTTTCAACATCTTTTCTCATGTTAGGCCAATAAAAATGGTCACAAAGTATATCATACGTCTTTTGCACCCCAAAGTGACCCATCAATCCACCACAATGTGATTCACGCACAAGTATTTCACGCATAGAGCAAATAGGCACACAAAGTTTATTCTCCTTAAACAAGTACCCATCATGCCTATATAACTTTTGAAATGCATAATGCTCACACACACCATAAACATTCCCAAAATCAGAATCCGAAGCATACAAATCTCTAATAAACTCAAATCCAAATATTTTAGAACTCAAAGTATTGATTAGAGTGTACCTTGTTGATAGTGCATCAACCACTACATTTTCCTTACCTTGATTGCACTTGATCATATATGGAAAAGTTTCAATGAACTCTAGTCATTTCGCATGTCTCTTATTCAACTTACCTTGGCCCTTCAAATGCTTAAGTGATTTATGGTCAGAATAAACCACAAACTCCTTTGGCCATAGATAGTATTGCCAAGTTTCCAATGCTCTTACCAAAGCATATAGCTCCTTATCATAAGTGGAATAATTCAGTTGTGGCCCACAAAGCTTCTCACTGAAGTATGCAATGGGACGCCTACCCTGCATCAAAACAACAATAATACCTAACCCAGAGGCATCACATTTAATCTCAAAAGCTTCATTAAAGTTAGACAAACTTAAAACAGGTGCAGAACATAACTTATCTTTCAAAGCATTAAACGCAAGTTCTTGTTCCTCGCTCCATTTAAAACCAACATCCTTTTTAATGATTTCAGTTAATGGCACAACAATGGTGATAAAATCTTTCAAAATCGCCTATAAAAGTTAGTCAAACTATGAAAACTACGCACATCACCAACAGACTTAGTAGTAGGCCAATCTTTGATAGCCTTAAACTTCTCCTCATCAACATGAACACCATGGGTAGAAACAATAAAACTAAGAAATACAATTTTATCCATAAAAAAAGAATACTTTTTAAGTTTAGCATAAAGTTTTTCACACCTAAGTGCCTCTAGTACAAATTTAAGATGTAAAACATGCTTATCAAGGCTTTTGTTGTAAATGAGAATATCATCAAAATATGCAACCGCAAACTTGCCAATAAATTCACGTAAAACATGGTTCATCAATCTCATGAAAGTGCTAGGTGCATTTTTCAAATCAAAAGGCATGACCAACCATTCATATAACCCATATTTAGTTTTAAAGGCTGTTTTCTATTCATCTCCTACTTTCATCCTAATTTGATGATAGTCACTCATAAGGTCAATCTTTGTAAAGAAACAAGCACAATGTAATTCATCAAGCGTATCATTTAATCTAGGATTTGGGTGGCGATACTTTACCGTTATCTTATTCACTGCCCTGCAATCTACACACATGCGCCAAGTCCCATCTTTCTTTGGAACTAATAACACTGGAACTATGTATGGGCTTAAGCTCTCTCTCATGTGCACCCTCTCTAAAAGTTCCTCCACTTGCTTTTGAAGCTCCTTTGTCTCCTTAGGATTACTCCTATAAGCTGGGCGGTTTGGAATTTGAGCTCCTGGCACAAAATCTATCTGGTATTCAATACCTCTCAAAGGTGGAAGTCCCTTCGGCATCTCATCTGGAAAGACATCTGAGTATTCATGCAAAACAAATTTAATAACACTAGGTATGGAAGAGTCAAGGTCAGCTTCATTATAAAGAATTTCTCTATAGTTAAGCAAAATTAAAGGCTTAGGTGTGTACAACACTTGTCTCAAATCTCTTGATTTTGCAAAGAAGGTACTCTTTTTTCTTTCACTCTTCTTTTCACTCAACTCTCCTTTTTCTATTGCACTTCCCTCTACTTTTTTCTCAATAGTGCAATCTCTCTCAATTGGACCTTTATTTTTATTTTTTTGAATGGCTTCTTTTCCTTTTTGTTTTTTTAAACTCTCGGTCTCCCTTTGTTTTTGTTCTTCCATGGCCTTTGCAAGCCTCATTTGATCCTCATGAACCTCCTTTGGTTTTAGAGGAGCCAAAACATAAGTTTGATCTCCATCTTGAATGGTACCTATTCTTGTAGCCATCATAGATCACATGCCTATCATATTTCCAAGGCCTCCCCAACAATATGTGACCCGCCTGCATTGGTACTACATCACACAAAACTTCACCGGAATACCTCCCAATGGAGAATGCAACCTTCACTTGCTTATGTATCGTTACTTCCCCATACTCATTGAGCCATTGTAGCTAGTATGGGCTAGGATGTTTAATAATAGGCAGCCCCAACTTCTCCACCAAAATTGTACTAGCTACATTTGTGCTGCTCCCTCCATCAATTATCATACTACACATCTTATCATTGATTAAGTAACGTGTGTGGAAGATATTTTCCCTCTACTCATCTACTTCTACCTTCTCCTGCATATTGAGAGCACGCCTAACCACAAGGGCTTCGGCTTGGACAGGTTCCTTTACCTCCACATCATTGCAATCCTCAAGCTCTGGCATTTCTTCTCCATCACTATCCTGGGACTTAATTCCCCCATCATCTCTAAAAAACATAACCTTTCTATTTGGGCATTGTGAAGCAATATGACCAGATCCTAAACACTTAAAGCATTTAATATCCTGGTGCTTAGTAGATGTATTAACAGTATTTGGGTGAGAATTCATACCTTTAGAGGTTGTCCCCTTATCTTTGGACTTGTCCCTATAGTCATTGGACTTGTCCTTGCCCTTTTCTTCCTTCTTAGGCCACTTGGAACTCCAAGAACTTGAAGAACCAGATTTGTAAGCCTTGTTGGAGCTTTTACTCTTCAATTGATTTTCAATTTTCATGGCCATGTTGACCATTTCATCAAGCTCCACATAGGGATGCAACTCTACAATGTTGGCTATCTCCTTATTCAAACTAGCAAGAAACTGAGCCATAGTGGCTTCCCTTTCTTCTTCAATATTAGCCCTTATCATAGTCATTTCCATCTCTTTGTAGTAGTCCTCAATGCTCTTAATACCTTGTCTCAAAGTTTGGAGTTTTTGGTGCAACTCCTTGTAGTAATAACTAGGCACAAAAAGTCTCTTCATGATGGACTTCATCTCCTCCCATATTTCAACAGGTCTATCTTTAGCCCTTCTTCTATTCAGAAGTAGTTGGTCCCACCAAACAGCTGCATAGTCAGAGAATTCAACTGCTGCTAACTTCACCTTCTTTTTTTCTGAGTAGTTGTGGCAAGCAAATATCATCTCTACTTTCCTTTCCCACTCCAAGTAGGCTTCTGCGTCATTCCTTCCTTGGAAAGATGGAATCTTCATTTTGATGATTCCTATGTTTCTATCAACCCTCTCAACTTCTTCCTCATCTCTGCCCCTTTCAACTCTCCCCCTATGGCCTCCTCTATTTTGGCCTCTATCTCATCTTCCTCATTTTCCATAGTTTCGAACTTCATGCCACCCCCTCTCATCATCTTCTTCATAATCAGCAACTTCATCTTCATAGTTTTGGGGATTTCAAGCTGTAGTTGAAGCTCTTTCTCTTGGTGCATTATTAATTGAAAACTCTTGCAAAGCTCTGATCAATCTATCTTGTCTTTCAAACTTGTCACTGACATCTCTAAACATGTCCTCTATCCTTAGAAATTGATTTTGCATAGCTGCTAAAGTAAAGAAAGTCTTATTTTGTTGTTCATTGTCACTTCCTCTTCCTTCATTAGACTTCCCATCACCATTACCATCCTTATCATTTGTCTTAGACATGGTGTAAACCTGCAAGAAAATGTTAAAAAGGTCCTCACAATCACTCCCTCACGTGTTTCCCTCAAAATTAGATTGTACACTCGTGTTTTCACACAATATTAATGGCTTTTCAATATATAAGCTCACCCTTTTGCCTTTTACCTCTCAAGTGATGTCTTTAAAGTTACTTTTAGGAAACCAATTCAACAAAACTAAGCAAATAGCAAGCAACACAAATTAATTGGAAAGAACAAGTAAATCCTAATAAGAAATAAAATAAGAACAATTTTAGAAGCAAAGTAATGCACGGATAGAAATAAAATAGTATGCTAATACATGGATTGGAAAAGATGTGTATGCAATGATTTTTGTTTATAATTGAACAATATGAATGCAAAATTGTCCAATTCAATGTAATGGAAGCAAAGAAAGGCACAAACAAGAAAATAAACTGAGAATCAAAGAAAGACACTCAATATATTATAAAACTCAACAAAAACCAGAGAGCTCAAAGAACAAATTTCAAATCTGCCCAAGGTTTAAAGTGGGTAACTCAACATGTTTTCAGGGGGTTTTTTATTGCTACTATTTATCTTTTTATTTTTTGCTACAATTCACTCTTTTTTTCTACTGTTCACGATTTTTTTCTAGCTACTGTTCATGATTTTTTCGGTTACTGTTCACGAGTTTTTTCTGCAGTATTCACGGTTTTTTTAGGCACTGTTCACTTTTTTTCTTGCATTGTTCACTTGTTTTAGGTACTGTTCATATTTTTTATAAAGCAACAAATAAGAAAAACACAATAAAGATACGTATGAGTTCAATAGAATTAAGACAAAGCTCTGATACCAAGATGATATGGAAACTCCAAGAAAAAAAGGTTCTTGAAACCTCCTAATCCTATTGAATCAAAACCTTAATCTTTCTATTCTAAGAACATATTAGATCAAACCCCAAATCATAAGTTTGAGACCCAATCCCAAAGAAATCAGAAATCAATTTACGTTGCAAGTACTTACTTATTCATGCAAATCAATTTCTTGAAGTAACCATCAAGACATTCACGCCTCACTTGAAGAATTCAACTCTGAAATTTTATTGATCATCCAAATCTAGGTTACAAGGATATAATAAGGTATAAATACCCTAGACTAAGTCCTAACCCTAATAGGAATGGGTTTGCAAGCCCATTTAATAAAAACTAAGCTAATCCTAACAATTCGAGGAGTATGTAGCCCATTGAACATAATCTAATCCAAGTCCTTTTAGGAATGGGCTAAACACATTAAAACAAATAAGTCTCAAAATAGCCTAAACAAACAAAGCACATGCTACTAACTAAAAGAACAGCCCAAAAACAAGTCCTTGGGTCTAAAATAAGAGATAATAAATAATAAGTCAAAAATGCACCCCAAACAAGACTTGAGCTTGTTTTCCAAAATGGCTAAGTACTAGCCTCTTCCAACGCCTCCTCTAACAAAGTCACAAGCTTGGGCGTTCCTTAGTGTTCCTACATAGATGTTTCGACCTCCTCGTGTACTTGCCTTGTGATTTGGGCTTGAACAAAAGCTTGCATTGCTTGTTTAAGCCTTGAAGCTTGTTGCATTATAATTGGACCACTCGGCATATGTAGCTTATCAGGTACATGTGTGTATATATATAAATAGGTGGAAGCATAACTGAAACAAATAATACATCCAGCCATTGCATCCTGGAAAAACTTTATCCACTGATTAAATCCCACAGCCAAAATGAAATGTTTTTAAATCTTCTAACCTCTTAAACTCTCAAGTTAATAGTGTAAACTTTTCTTAAAAACGAAAGCAGAAAGTTCGGGACCGAAAAATAGCCCACAACTGTCCATATATTGCTCTGACCATTACAGAGACAACAGACAGCAACAGACCATCACAATGTTTCCATGGACCACAAGATTATTCCAACATTCTCCCACTTAGTCCATATAATTCAACATTGACTTTATGGAGAAACAAAATATATGAATCATGGGATAAGTCCTCTTACAACGAGTAATATCTTCCATATATTACATTATATTACGTCTCTACACATAGTCCTTCAACTTAATGAATAAACCATAAGTTTATTTTAGATTCAAACTTAATGAAGATTCTCAGTATAACAAAATGAATATCTATAGGTGCACAAACCATATGAAAAATATCACATTGAATAAGAGTTTTATGGAAAATAATGTACATTCAATAACATTATTTTACATAACCTAGTCCTATTTGTACTATATGATCCTTAAATTGCTTAGGTGGCACGCCTTTAGTCAAAGGATCCACAATCATTAACTCAGTGCTAATGTGCTCAATGACCACTTTCTTTTCCTTAACACGTTCTCTTATGGCTAAATGCTTAATATCAATATGTTTACTTCAACTTCCATTCTTGTTGTTTTTAGCCATAAAAATCATCGCTGAGTTGTCATAGTATAACTTTAACGGCTTAGAATATAACTTTAACGGCTTAGAAATAGAGTCCACAACTTTAAGCCCAGATATAAAACTCTTCAACCATACATTATGCGAGGTGGAATCAAAACACAATACAAACTCAGCTTTCATAGTAGAAGTAGTAGTCAAGGTTTGTTTGGCACTTCTCGAAGATATAGCTCCGCTAGGTAACATGAAAATATAACATGAGGTTGATTTTCTTGAATCAATGAAGCCAACAAAGTCTGAATCGGAGTTCCCAACTACTTCCAGATTTTCAATTCGTCTGTACATAAGCAAGTAATCCTTCGTTCCTTGAAGATATCTCATCACTTTCTTTGCAGCCTTCCAGTGATCAATACTTGGATTACTCTGATATCTTCCTAACATTCCAACTACGAATGCAATGTCTGGTATGTACAGACTTGAGCATACATGAAGCTTCCAACTGCTGAAGCATATGGAATGTTCTTCATGTGTTACCAGTCGAGCTCATTTTTCGAGAATTGACTCAAATTGAATCTATCACCCATCACTATAGGTGCTACACTCAGTGCACAATCTTTTATCCGAAATCTCTCTAAAATTTTGTTGATATAGGTCTCTTAAGACAATCCTAAAATGCCTCGACATCTTTCTATATAGATCTTAATGCCAATGACATAAGATGTCTCGCTCATATCTTTCATATCAAAATTCTTTGAGATAAATTGTTTAACCTCACATAGTAAACCCTTATCATTGGTTGCAAATAAAATATCATCCACATATAGCACAAGATAACAAATCTTGCTTCCACTAACCTTCTGGTAAATAAACTAAACCATAAGGTTCTCTTCAAAACCAAATGAAGTGATGACTTCATGAAATTTTAAATACCATTGACGAGATGCTAGTTTTAAGTCATATATGGATTATTGAGCTTGCAGACCAAATACTTAGTAGCACTAAGGGAGAATCCTTTTAGTTATTTCATGTAAACCTCTTCCTCTAATTCACCATTGAGGAACGTTTTCTTTACATCTATTTGATGTAACTCAAAGTCAAAATGGGCTACTAATGCCATAATTACTCGAAGAGAATCTTTCTTTGATATAAGAGAAAATGTCTCAGTGTAATCGATTCCTTCTTTTTGAGTAAATCCTTTAGCAACAATTCTTACTTTATATTGCTTAATGTTGCCTTGTGAGTCTTTCTTTGTTTTAAAGACCCATTTATTCCCAATTGGTTTTACACCATTAGGCAATGCAACTAGATACTAGACTCGATTACATACCATAGAATTCTTCTCATCTTTCATGGCATTATATCATAAGTCTGATTCTTTAGAACTTATGGCTTGCGAAAATGTTTCAGGATCATGTTCAGCTCTAATGTTAAAGTACAATTCTTGTAGATACACAATATAATCACGAGAGATACCTGATCACCTTACTCTAGTAGATCTCCTTAATGTTGTTTCAACATTCTCCTTAGGAGCATGTTGTTCAACTGGTTGATCAACAATTTCTTGTTGTTCCTTATCAACAACTTGATCTATTAAATCGGTATCAGTTTCTTCTAGAATTTCAGCAATTGGTTGTCTAACACCCATTGATGCTTGAGGGGTGTGAATGACAATCAATCTATCACTTGAGCCAAAGCGATGAACTTCTTGATTTTCCTTTTCTGAAATAACATCTCGAAATCGATCACTCCCACTGATCAAGTCATTCTCAAGAAATTTTGCATTTCTTGATTCCACAATCCTAGTGCTGTGAGATGGATAATAGAATCTATACCCCTTGGATTTTTCAGCATATCCAATGAAATGACCACTCATAGTTCTCGGGTCTAGCTTCTTTTCTTGTGGATTATAAATTCTCAATTCAGACCGGCATCCCCAAATGCGTATATGTCGTAAACTTGGTTTCCCTTTAAATAACTCAAAAGGTATTTTTGAGACAGCCTTAGTTAAAACTCAGTTTAATATACACACAATCGTCTTTAATGCTTCAATCCACAATCGACATACTTCTCACCATGTCATTTAATGTTCGATTTCTTCTTTTTGTCACACTATTTTGGTCCGGAGAAGCAGGCATAGTGTATTGGCAATAATCTTATGTTCTTGAAGAAACTTAGCAAATGGACCAGGTGTTTGTCCATTCTCTGTGTATCTACTATAGTACTCTCCACCTCTATCTGATCTCACGATCTTAATTTGTTTTCCACATTGATTTTCTACTTCAGCCTTAAAAACTTTAAATGTAACACCCCATGTTAGAGGTTAGAAAATTTAAGAATTTACAGTACATTATATGCTTTGAATAATTGAGTATTCGTTAATATATGCATATGAATTTTGACTTATACAAATAATTGTACATGCATTCATTGACATTTTCGGGTAAATTTTATAA
>JAOQMQ010000009.1:18916264-18932739 GCA_027563845.1 Erythroxylum subrotundum | reverse complement strand
ATATGACCAAGGATACAGTGCTGCTATTAAGCCCAACGTGTAAGGGAATTGCTCTATAACCGTGTTAAGCAACAGAGAAAAATAGCAATAAGGATGCATTTATCATATGTATTTGAATAATGAAATATCAATCTTGTTACCACCTGTTGTAGAAATTTTATATATTAAAGGAAAGTAATTTTATTGTTCAATAGCTTTCTACATGTTAAAATTGATATTTGAATTATAAAATGGTATTAACAAGTGTTTTAAAAATTGGATTAGAAGTTAAATCGGTAAGACAAAAGATTTAAAGTTTTAAAAGTTCAACCGGTAGTCATAAAATTGATTAAAGATTGAATAAAATTAAAGAATTTAAATTGTGATCAAAAGAAATTATCTCTATACATTGAAAATTTTGAAGTTTAATTAAAAAAATTGTTCAACAAAAATTAATTAATTAAATATAATTTATAAAAATTTATTAATTTAAGAAAATTGATCGATTACCTAAATCTTCTCTTATTTTTCTTATCTTTTAAGTCAAGTTATGACAATCAAATTCTTGTTGAAGTTACCTATAGAAGATTGAATTAGCTTTGTTCCCAGATAGCCACGGCCACACCACAACCTCCACACATCTTCTGTTCAAACAAATTGGCCTTATTTCTTCCTACAGTCTGGCATTTGACACATCCACATCCTTTGGCTATTTGTTCTAACGAGTCAAATTCTGATGGCGTAATCAAAAGCTTTGTCCAAGTGAAAATGGCGAATTCACATTAGTTGCAGTTGTGAAGAGAAAAAGAAAGTCAGCATAACATTTAGATGTAACTAAGCACATCAAAGCTACATGTACATAAAAACAAGGTCGGTCCCGCCTGAACCCGACCTAACCAATGTAAGAAGTCAGACATGCAATTCCACGAGGCCAAAATATCTACAGGTTTACAAAATTATAAATGGAGGACCATAGGCTAAAGGGGTACGCTAAATTTCAGTATCAACCATCTTCAAGTTATGGCAACTAGACTCTCTTCAAATCCTGTAACTTGCTGCTTGTTTCTACTTCTTGCTCTGTTTCCAATCTTCAATGTTCTAAAAAGGACTACTTCTTTTAACTAAGAATAAAAGAATTAGTCATCAATATTCATTCATATCACTAGAAGTAGCCGAAAATTTACTCTAATGTTGATTAAAGAAAAGAGAAAACAAGATAACTCTAAGAAGCTGAAAACATCATCATCATCATTAGATGCTTTGCTCCTTCATATCTTTGCTCTATTTATAGCCTTCAAAACTCATGTAAAAATCTTGTGGATATCATACTTTAGATCATTCAGATCATAACTTAATTGATTTTACATAAAATGACAAAGATAAAATTTTAAACCACTTTTAACATATTTTTCTCTCGCAGAAGTTTGGAAATAAAACGTTTTGTTAATCCAAATCTTCCTGATTCAACTCTTGATTATTATTGAGATTGCTACTCCATTTAAATTTTCAAATTTGGATTGAGGCTTAATTCTTTTTGCACTCAACTGACATCTTTCAACCTTATCCCGCAAAAATAAACTAAATATTAAGGTCTTGCTTGGTAATTAGGAGTAAAGATACTAAGATCCTGTTTGGTAATTACGAATAAAAAGGTAGGAATAAGAATACAACCTTTATTTCCTTACTTTTACTGGTAATAGATAAAATAGGGAATGATAAAATTGGAATGAATCGTTCACAGCCTGGAATCAAAAATTGAGAATAAGATATAAAAGATAATATTAAAATATTATCAAATTATTATCAATATATTATTAAGATATTGATTCTTATCATAATATTATCACCAAAATCACATATTATGATATTTTCAATTATTTTATTTAATAATTATTTTATTTGGTTTTATGGATACTTTTATTCTTATCATAAAAATTATTCATAATTATTTAAAATTAATAATTTTATAAATTATTGAAAAAAATTTATTAATTATTTATAAAATATAAACTATTTTAATTAATTATGTACAAAATAAATTAAGAGTAAAAAAATTTCTTATTATCATTTTTAATATTTAATACCAAATATTAACATAACTATTAACTTTGTTTAATACTATACCAAACATGCATAATTAGTAATTTCATTCATATTCCGATTCTTACTTTTTATTCTCATTCTCATTTTTTTATTCCAATACCTTCATTATCGGTCACCAAACGAGACCTAAGTTTTAAACATATTAAGATAGATCATGGAAGATTTTAAATGTTAAAAATAAGGTATAATTATGACATATCAAATTCTCCCATATATTGTTGGACCCCGTTTCTGGAGCCCAACATTCGAAGTTACAAAACATGAGCAAACTCAATCTTCTATTTCAGAACAGATTTTGGGAAACTTCCAATTGGAATTTCAAGTTAACTTCTTCAGAACATTTGTTCCCCGTTGTCTTAAGTTTCTAATGACACCAAAAACATTCAATTTGGTTTAGAAATCTGAAAGTTATAGCCTAAACATTTTCGGACTATTACTAAACCAAGACTGCACACTATACTCGAGTTCCATCCAAAAATTGAAAGTCTTAGAGATTGAATTAAAATTCAATCCCTTCAGATAATTTGTATCTCCATGTCTCTAGTTTATTTAGAAACAAGAATCGTCTCATTTGGAGCTCTACAAATCAAGATATCCCCAAAATACTGGAGTATGTTCATTAAGAATATCCAACTCATTCTCTTTCAACCGATCCTCTCACCTTGATTCAATCAATCTTTTTCAAATTAATACCAAAAGCTCTAAATTTTTATGGAGAGATAGAGGAATGTGTTAGGAATCCATTGCTTCAAAAATTGGGTCATTTGTAGGTCGAATAACAAAGTTATGGCCAAAAGAGTGAGAGATGTTCAGGTTTGGGGTCGCGATCGCGACTTCCACGCTCCTGTGCAATGTCGCGATCGCGATAATTTCCGCAAAGTGTCGCGATCGCGATTTCCTCTTTTCTCTTTTCTTCCTCCGACCTATTTTAGTAAAAAAAAAAGGCATAACTTTTATTAGGAATATCGGATTAAGGTCATTCAAAGACTGTTTCGAAGAAGACTTCTATACCTACAATTTTCATGAAAACCTTAAAAACAATTTTTGCCTCTATAAGGTTAAAATTTCCAATCAATGTAGTTGTCCCGAAAGTCTACCCTATACAGTATCAAAAACTTCAAAAGATCATAACTTTCAGCTCCGATATTGAAAAATTTCATACTTTATATCGTTAGAAAGCTAGAAAGATAAGCTACAACTTTTATGAAGACAACTTTGGCTAATTCTACCTAAATCGATATAGTTTTTCCTTGGAGTTCCGATCACAACCTCTATACTTATGAAAGCTTACAAAGTGCAATATCTCTTCATATCAACCCACTACTAGGTACCTTTCGATAACCCTTGAACCTCACCTCAATTAATTCATCATATACAACCTTTCCAATTTCTAACATGCTATTCTAAAACAAACACCCATTCAAAATTTTCAACAAAGAAGAATATGCATATAGACATTCCTCTTCCACAACTATCGTACTCAAGTTACAAAATAGCATACTCATACACAAAAAGGAAATCCTTAAATTCTCATTCTCATTAGTAAGCAAAGTACATATTTGAACAAGCTTTATTTACATATCAATATACACATCACTAACTTAACACAAGATACAAAATACATTAGATGCTCAATGTTTGATATGCTTATAAAGCTATCCAAAAGTCTAGTCACTAATTTAGTTACAAAAGTCTCTAATATCTTGGAGTTTCTGATGCCTTGCAAGGTTCAACACTCGTCTTGTTTTGAACCTGAGGAGTGGAAAAATGTGGGATGAACTACAAAGCTCAGTGGCTAATATATTTATAGCCATCATCTATTTCCACAAATTCAAGCATATGCGTTTAAATGTCTAGCAATTCAATCATTCACCAATTTAACTCAAAAGTCATAATTAAGCAGTTAATACATAACACATAACATAAACTATATCCATTAAGCAAATCATTCAAATGCATCATCCTTAACGATTTAAAGATGCAATGCACAACTAAATGGCTCGAGGGGTCCCATGGGTACGAAATGGAGAAACCGAAGTTTTCACCATAAACAAAATGAGTCCATTTTCGGAGCTCATACGCCACAATCGGGCAGCCGGGAGAAGGCTCTTCTCTACGTGCACGTGACGAACGAAATGGTTCCCCTCTCGCCCAAACAAAAGCACATATTCATTTTATCATATGCTCACACTTTCATGCTTTTTCCTTCTTTTCATTTAATTCAAAGTGTTAAAACCTCTTTCAAGGTATAACATAATCACAATGCATCATATATTTCCAATCAAGTCACAACAATTCAATTTCAATCAATCAACATTCACACATATAAGCAAGAATTTGCATAATCACACAATAGCTATAAATAAATTACCCACCTAATTAGCTTACAAAATCCAAGTCAAGCTTGCCTTTCCTTTTGCTCTCGGATTGGATTCCCTTGATTTCCTAAATAAAATCAAATTTCCCATTCAATCAAATTTCCAATAAAATTCATAAAGCTTTGAAATCACAAAAAAATGAAGTAATTGCTAAATTAAACTTAGCACTAACTTACTCATGGTCTATCTAAGTTAAAAAGACCAACACCTAGTTTAGAAATCCTAAAAATCAAATGGGTCTCTCAATCATCTTCTTCCTCCATTCATTCCCAACAAAAAACCCATCTTTTATACTTCCCTTTTCAAACCAACAAGAAGAAAATAGCATGGAACTTACCTTAACAAGATGATTTCTCTTCTTTTCTTCTTCTTTCTCCCTTTTCTCTCTTCTTCCACGATTTTTCTCTTCTCTTCTCTCTTTTCACGTTTTCTCTACTTTCTCTTTAGCTCTCACGATACTCTCCTCTCTTATTCTTAAAACAAGACAATTTTATGTCTTGTTTTTCCAAGTATACCCCTCATTAGTCTTGTTCTCCCAATTTTGCCCCTTCTTCATTTATTTTGTTTCATCCACTAACTCCTTTAACCCATTAAAACACCATATTAATTCTAACACTTTATTCTAATTTCTAATTTCTAATTTCTATTCATACTTGCTAATTTAATGACTCAACTCTAAAAATAACAAAACAAATAAATCAATAATAAATAATAATAAAAATTCGGGGCCTAATATATATAATCCTTGCACTGTCCCTAGGCAAATGAAAGATTAACAAAACAAAATGAGCAAATAGTTTTTACCAAAACACTTCTTACGATATTAAACCATGCATACTCCTTAAGTCTTAGACTGAAAAAAAGCTAAGCATCAACACAAATCAAGTTGATTTTGACTAGAAGATATGAATAGAGACTATTAAACACAATCTCAATTAAAAGTATGCACAAAGCCTTGGTAAATTTTCTTCCGATATTCACTCTTTCACACAATTATTTAGACTTATAGAGCATTTAGTTCACCTGCAAGAATAGATAAGGAATGAGATAATGATTCTTTAGGAATAGAATAGAATATGTATTATTTAATTTAGTTGATTCCCAAGAATTTCTAATGATAATGAATGTCAATGTTTGGTTTGAAATTATAAATTTGGAATGACAAAGGAATAACTAACAAAAAGATCAAAATATCCATTAGTTCCTACTAACTACATCATGATGATGATGATTATTATTATTATTATTATTGATGATGATGATGTTGATTATTATTATTATAGCTAAGTAATTATGTGGATTCCTCAAGGATATTTTTGTACAGTTAATTCTCATTTTTATTCCCAACTCACTTGGAATAGATAAAGATAGGGAGGAAGATGAGTTTACTTATTCTCCAAACTCAATGAATAAGTAAACTCTTGGATTATATATTCTATATGTTTTCTTTAATCGAACAAGGGAATAACCTATTATCAAGAATAGATCAGGAATGGAATGATGATTCCAGTAAATCAAACACCTCATTAAGTATTTACTCTTATACTCTTCTCACGAGGAATATACCACTCAAGAAAAATGAAGTTTAGCCATGGAAATTATCAACGGAAACCTACATATTTCATCGGTAAGCTAAGTTAGCGATGGAATTTACCGATGGACTAATGTGTCGGAGAAACGCCCGTAAGTAATAATTTGTGATGAATCACAGAATGTCTGTCGCAAATTTACCGATAGACATTTTGTGTTACCATCAGTGAATATACTGACGGTTATTGTTTCGGTCGATAAAGTTACCGACGGAAAAGATTTGTCCGTTGATAACTTACTAACCGAAGTGGTTATTTAGTCGGTAAGTTAATGACAACATTACCAACGGTTATTAGTTATCCGTCAGTAAATCAAATAGATTTTACCAACAAACTTTGTCTTTTTGTCGGTAAATTTACTAAAACTATTTTTTTAATTTCCCTGCATTTAATTTTATTTGACGAACAGTTATGAGTTATTTGTTGATAATATTTTGATTTGTTTCTACATTTAATTTGTTAAAACAGAAAGTTGATTGATGATATAAAGTAAAAATTATCTTAATTGATAACTACAAGTACGTTATTCATTTGGTGACCGCGGATGCTCTGATTGTTGCGATAAGGTGCTACCCCTCCCCTTCAACTCATCCACCTCATTACGAAGATGACAAAACTGGAATGAATCTTTCACAATCTGGAATCAAAAATTGAGAATAAGATATAAAAGATAATATTAAAATATTATCAAATTATTATCAAAATATTATCAAGATATTATTACGATATTGATTCTTATCATAATATTATCACCAAAATCACATATTATGATATTTTAAATTTATTTATTTAATAATTTATTTATTTTTATGGAAACTTTTATGGATACTTTTATTCTTATCATAAAAATTATTCATAATTATTTAAAAATTAATAATTTTATAAATCATTGAATTTTTTATTAATTACTTATAAAATATAAACTATTTTAATTAATTATGTACAAAATAAATTATTTAAAAATTAATAATTTTATAAATTATTCTTTCAACTAAGAATAATTTAGTTAGCAATGATCATTCCTATCGCTAGAAGCTAAAGACAAATAACTCCAATGTTGATTAAAGAAAAGAAAAAACAAGAGAACTTTGAAAAGCTAAAAATGTAGCTGAAAATTGGATGCGTTGGATACCCCAAATTATAACCTTATTGATTTTAAGATCACGTGAGACTTTTTTATCAAATTTTACTTTGATATGATCTCAATCTGCAAAATGAAACATTTTGTTAGCCCAAATTTTATTTATTCACTCTTGATTATTATTCAAATTGTTCCTCCATTTAAAATTTTATATTTAGATTAAGGCTCAATTCTTTTTCCACTCAAATGACATCTTTCAACGTTATCCTGTAAAAATAATTAAAATAATAAGTTTTAAACATATTAAGATAGATTATGAAAGACTTTGAATGCTAAAAGTAAGGCATAATTATGACACATCAAATTCTCCCATACCTAATCTTTACTTATCCCTAAACAAATGAAAGATTAATAAAACAAGGTAGGCAAATAGTTTTTACCAAATCATTTCTCCTTAGATTAACTATGCATACTCCTTAAGATTTAGAAAAAAGAGTTAAGCATCATCACACATCAAGTTGATTTTCACCAAAAAAATATGAACATAGGCAATTAAAGATAATCAAAATTAGAAGTATACAAAGCCTTGGTAAATGTTCTTACCATATTCACTCTTTCACATAATTATTTAGGCTTAAGTATTTACTCTCACACTCTTGTCACAAAGAATACACCACTATAAACTTGCACGTACACCAAATTTTTTTCACTATAAACTTATAAAGGCATAAATCAAAAGGAATTTTATTAAAATGGGGACAGGGTTAAAGTTTGGTCAAGGAAAATTATAAGCTAAAGCCACACATATTCAATAAGGCATTCAAATAAAATATAGGGCCATGAATGTGACCAAGTATTCATCTATCTATATAATATGGTTGCAAATATTCTATTCTTAATTTTTATATATTTTTTATTTCTTAATTTTTGATTTTATCGAAAATGATCATAAATTGGTAATCATATAAAAAAATTAAACTGAATACAAAATTAGTAGCTTGGAAAACAAAAGTCACATCAAATTCCACAAATAGCTTAAGATACCTTATTAAAAATGTGTTGGGTGATAGGATATATAATAGGATAGGTTGTGATATGACTTTAAAACAAAAAGAAATGAATTTTAAAAATGAATCAGAGGGCTGAACTAAGGATAATTAAGTAAGGTGGCTTTTTAAATTAAAGTGGCTAAAACAAGAAAGACCTTTATCATATTTAAGTATAAAAAATCATAGTAATTCGATTGGTTCAATGTAAGTTCTAGAGGTATCCAAATAAAAAAGAATCAAATACCAAAAGAAAATGGATAGATATAAAATGCGTCTATCCTTTAAGACTCAAATACTTACATGCTTCAAACAAATTTACCTAATCCTCATGCAATACTTTATCAATAATTGGCTCCATTTATCTAAGTGCATATCCCAATTATTTTGACTTATCAAAGTGTTTAGCCCTTATCTTGATTAATTTCAATCTCAATTTGCAAACATAATCCAATTCATTCAAAATGGTTTAGCAAAAATTTCTTAGACATTTTATTTCATCAACTTGTAAAAGCATTAGGCATAAACAAGACATTAAAAGAAACTACTCAAACATCCTAAAAATGTTCAAAATATCCACAAAAGCATAACAAAGAAGAATATCCACCCCGCACCTATTTAAAACATTGTCCCCAATATTTAACGGTAAAGTGAAAAAAATATAAGGTAGGAAATGAAAGAGAAAAGAAAAAGGCATTGCCCTATTTTTCTTCTTTTCTTTGGATGGGAAATTTAGCAAGATTGCATAGTGGTTAGGTCTGTTATAAGTAATGGGTGATGTTATTGGCTCATCGAGGTGTGATTTGAGTGGCAAGTGTATGAAAAGAGGAGATTTAGAGTTTTATAACCGTGCCCTTTAATTTTTCTCTTAATGGTCACATATTTACACGATTGCAAGAGACATACACAGTTTGGATACCTGGGTGTGTAAATTTTACACATTTATAGTTTGATACACTCTCCAGGGATATAGGTGTGTCTAGGTACTTACATGGGTGTGTCAAATCCCACATGACTGTGTATCTTTGCGAGTTAGCTCCTCCAATATCACAATAATTTGTTACATGAGCAAGATACATGGGCATGTGCAGGTACTTACAAAGGCATATGAGTTCCCACAAAGCCGTCTACCTTTGAAACATCTTGCATTCCTTGGTTTTCTTTCTTGATTCATCTGAATTCCATCCCTTTTTTGTCTATAAGGCAAGTAAAATATACAAAACCTAAAGAAAATTGACAAACATAAATGAAATAAAACAAAACAAAATAATAGATAAGCTAAGGGTGCCTCCTAAGAGTGTTTTCATTTAACATAATTGGTTCAATGGTGTAATCATTCATTCGTCAGGATTAGTTTCCTTTATCTTAAAAGCATCTTGTGATAACGAATTAATGAAACCAGTTGAAAATATAGGACACTCTATATTAGGAGATTTAATAATATCATGATTTTGAAATTTAATCATATCCCCCATCAAACTCCATTGTTATAGCTCTATTATGCACATTAAGTTTTGTCCTTACTATTTTCATAAATGGTCTCCCTAACAAAATGGGTGCTGATTAATCGTCATTTTCTATATCCAAAACATAGATTTCAGTGAGAAAAATTAATTTGTAACAAGCACAAGAATGTCATTTACTAACCTTTTGGGATATGCATTAGACCTATTTGTCAGTTGAATCACCACTCCTGTCATGTCCAATGGTTCTAATTTGAGAGTTAAATAATTAGAATAAGGCATGACGATTATGGATGCACCTAGATCTAACACTGTCTTTTCTATTTTAGTCTCACCAATAGTGCAAGGGATGAAGAACATACTTGGATCTTTGCACTTCTCAAGAAAATTTTTTCGAATTACTGTTGAAACATTTTCATCTACTTTAATTTTCTCAATTCTTTTTAGCTTTTATCCTTCCTTTTATTATACAAAGTTCTTTCAAGAATTTAGCAAATCTAGGTACTTGTTTAATTGCATTCAAACGGGAGATATTTACCTCACACCTTTGGAATGTCGCATATAAGTCAACATCACGCTCTCGTCTCTAGTTATCCTTTAATTCTTTTAGAGAAGGAGGAAGTATAGCCAGGGGAGGAGTATGTAACTCATCCTCAGATTCTAGTTTAGCTGAATCAGTTGTTGGAAATAGATTTTTCAGCTCCATTTTGATCTCTATAGGTGCAAGTTGCATATCACATTTTGTCCCTACCTCCTTGCCACTTCTTAAAATTACAACACTCACATTTTTTCTAAGATTCATCACTATTTGGAATGGTAGTTTGTTGATGTTTTGTGCTTCTAAATGACTAATGACAACGAACATCTCTCCCGTTTGAGTCTTTAAATTTTTTATACTTGACTGAGTCTCTTGTTGAAATTTGAGAATGTTAGTAGCCAAGTTTTTAACTATTTCTTCAAGAGTTAATTTGAAGCTTTAACTGGAAGTGATTGTTGTCTTGTTTGGTTGGAATATAGAGAAGGCCTATATGGCTGATTATATGTGGTTGATTGGTTTGTTTGTCCATCTCCCCCACCTTAAGTTTGGATTGTTTCTCCAACTGGGGTTATATGTGATGGTAGAGGGATTATAATTATGTTGAGGTTGTCCCTGAAAATTAGCCATGTTAACTTGCTCTGTGAAGCCATCTTGAAATGTCAAAACACATGTAGGTTTGATGTCCTTTAACTGAAAAAATCTCATATACCTTTGCTGCTTCCATTTTTCCTTTTTCTAATTGATGAACAAGTGCAGTAAAATCATTCATATGTTTTTCAATAGAAGAAATGTTTACCTCGTTAACATGTTAACTTGAATAGTACATCCTAATATTGAATTGTTGGTAGTTGGATGCCATATTAGTGATCAATGTGTGTGTCTTATTGGTGTTTTGTCAACAAGTGCTCCTCTACTAGCGGCATCGATTATAATCCTTTTAGTGGGTAAAAGTTCTTTGTAAAAATATTGAATTAGGAGTTGTTCGCTAATTTGGTGGTGCAGAATACTAACACATAACTTTTTAAAACGCTCCCAATATTCATATAGTGATTAGTTATTATGTTGGCAAATGCCACAAATCTCCTTTATAATGCTCGTAGCCCTTAAAGCTGGAAATAAAATTTCCAAATATCGATTCTTCATTTCGTTTCATAAGGTGATACTAGCAGGTCGTAAATAGTATAACCAATCTTGGGCATTATTCTTCAAGGAGAATGGGAATGCTCCCAATTTAATTTATTCTTCAATAACACCATTATGCTTCATTCATATGCATACGACATGAAAATTCCTAAAGATGCTTATATGAAACCTCACCTGCAGTACCACAAAAAGTTGGCAACAGATGAATTAAACTAGATTTTAATTCAAAATTAACATTTGCATCAAATTAGGAAAAGTTGTAATGAGGTTGTTGGTTTAAATCTAGTTTGATGAGTTATAATAGCATTCGATTGTTCACCCTAATTTTTGTTGTTTCAGTGCTTGTAGTGTTGCACTATTTTCGAATCTTTATTTCTTTCCTTAATTTTTCTTAGTCTTTTGGATCTCTGGATTATATTATAAATTAGCTTCATTCGAAGATATTGTAACGAATATACAAACTTAGAATTCCCTAGCAACCATGCCAAAATTTGGTAGAACTGTTGTAGGAACTAGGGATGGTAATGGGCCGACCCATGTCAAATTTTTAAAAATTAAAAGTATAAAACAATATCTTTATTTAATTGAGTCCGGGCCTAGGTTGCCCATTCCCAGATCGTCCTAAGACCTAACTCTTCTAAGTAAAATGATGATGTTCTGCTTAGAAAAGTTGCGCCTTAAGCTGGTCTAGGCCTGAACAACCCACGGTCTTGCCCAATTGAAAACACTTGAGTATGGCCCATGTGCCTATCCATTGTCATCCCTAGTAGGTACCCAAAATTAATTCTTAGGTTCTTGTAATTAAACAAACTTAATATAGAGAAGTATGAGTCTATCCCATAAGGAATTCTAGCTTGCCAATCGTTACGAAAGGAAGTAATTAACAAAGGAGGTTGTGAAATTTTGTAATAAAGAAAATAAAGGAAGTAATAAAATGAGAGTTTTTAATAAGCAAACCTTGGTTTACCGTTACTTTCACCCTTTGGAACTACGATTGATCATTGATACCAAATAATGATTTTATCAATCATAAATTTGATGTGATACTAAATATCGATCTTTTTTAGGGTTAGTTAATCGAAAATACATAAGTTAATTAATTTTTATTGCTTAACAACCTTAGATATGATCTAAAATTTAAATAATAGCTTTAAGAAAAAAATTAAAGCAAGACAAACACAACATTTACCATATCATTTAATCTAGTTGATGCTTTTTCTAAAAGAACTAATTTCTGACGCAACAAATTAAAACTCCTAGTTGCTACGGGTGATTAAAAGACTTGAACTTTGACCTATTCAAACTTTTATTTAGTAAATGATTATTTTAGTCAATAAATTAATAGCGTGCATTAGACATTAATAAATAATAATAATAAAATAAAAGTATAGAAAGCAATTTAATATTTGAGTAAATGAAATACTTCATTATTATAATCAATTTCCTCCCATTTTTCAAAGTTCTAAAAAGGGCTTCCACTTCCTTCAATCAAGAATAAAAGACTGCGTAGGAAGGAATTTTCTTGGATTTTGATCCAAATGCTGCGTATGCAAGACATTTTAACCTTGCATTAAGCACTAGGTCGGTAATGAAAGTTGGACCTGGTTTTGGTTACAACTGGGTAGACTATAGTTCACTTATTTTGCATCCTTGTATTCGGCATTTGAGTAATAGAATTCCTCTAAATCTGAGGATCTCTTCCCTTCTTTGTGATGGCCAATGACAGGGTACTTTCAAAGGTTTCAAAACTATGACTTCCATTTTACCTTCTATTCTTGATGTGCTACAAGATGATACCATCTTGTGGAAGTTGGAAACTAGTAGGCAGTTCACCAATAAGTCTTGTCGTCTAGTACATACCCGAGGATTAACTAAGGTACCTTGGTCTTCTCTTTTATGGCATAATTCTATCTCTCCTAAGCTGCCCTTCATATCGTGGCTCGCTATCCTCAATAGACTCAAGACTAAACGTCGTTTGAATGGAAATGTCGACAATACTTTCTCTTTGTGTATATAGGAAGTTGAAGATCGTGATCACCTCTTTTTCTTGTGTTCATACTCAAAAGTGGTCCGGAGTATGATCCTACATTTGTTATCGGGAACGGGCTCTCCCTACTTTTGGGACCACGTTTTTTCTTGGGCTATTAGATACTCCCAGAGGGTTATCCTAATGCTATCATCTATCAAGGCGCCTTTCTTTCTACCATCTACGACCTTTAGAAGGAGCGTAACTCGTGATTATGCTCATAAGGAAACTGGAGTCTATCGGGTTACGGAGAACATAATTAATTGGATTCAATCTTCTTTAATAGCAAAAAATCTGCACACTACCTTAATCTTTAAATAAGTTGTGTTAGATTTGCTTTCTTTTGTTATGCATAGTCTTGAACTCATTGTAATGCTGGTTTAGATATATATTTTCCTTTTATTTTTCAAAAAAAAAGAATAAAAGACTTAGCCAATAATAGTCATTTCTACCACTAGAAGTTGAAGAAAAAATACTCTAATGTTGACTAAAGAAAAAAGAAAACAAAATGGAACTTTGAGAAATTGGAACACGTAGCTGGAAATTGGATGATTTGCTCTTCACATCTTGGATCTATTTATAGCCTTCAAAACCCATGTGAAAAGCCAAATATGGCCAAGATAAGGTTTTAAACCACTTTTAATATGTTTTTCTCTTGTAGATTCGAAGTCTTGAATTTGCAGTTTTTAATGAGTGTGCCTATGCTTAAGATCACATCATACTGTTTTTTCTATATTTCACTTTGATTCTCATAATTTGATATCAATCTACAAAATAAAATGTTTTGGTAGCCCAATCTCCTTAATTCCACTTAATAATTTGTGATTTTGCTTATTTATTTTAAACTTTAAAATTTGGATTAAGGTTTAATCTTTTTCTTAAAAGAATTGAATTTGAGCACACTAAAATAATATTGTAAAGAATTTTAAATAACTTTTATTGCTTAACAACCTTAGATACAATCCAAAATTTAATTAAATAATAACTTTAAGAAAAGAAAGACCATTGAAGCAAGACAAATACAACATCTACGGTAACATTTAATCTAGTTGAATGCTTTTTTTACAACAACACCCAGTAGAAATTCCGCTGAGACGTGGGGTCTGGAGAGGTTTAATAGTACGCAGCCTTACCTCTAATTAGTAGAAAAGTTGTTTCCAAAGTTGAATGCTTTCTCCAAGAGAAATAATTTCTGAGGCAACAAATTAAAACTCCTAGTTGCTATAGGTGATTAAAAAACTTGAACTTTTAGATATTCAAACATTAATTTAGCAAATGATATTTCAACCAATAAATTAATCACGGGCATTAGACATTAATAAAAATAATCATAAAATAGAAGTATAAAAAAGCAATTTAATATATGAGTAAATGAAATACTTCAATATAAGAACTAATTTCCTCCCAATCTTCAAAGCTCCAAAATGGCTTCCACTTCCTTCAACCAAGAATAAAAGATTTAGTCAACAATAGTCATTCCTACCACTAGAAGCTTCAACTCTAATGTTGACTAAAAAAAAGAACTTCGAGAAATAGGAAAATGTAGCTAGAAGCTGGATGATTTGCTTTTTCACATCTTGGATCGATTTATAGTCTTTAAAACCCATGTGAAAAACCCAAACCTAGCCAAGATAAGGTTAATCACTTTTAATATGTTTTTCTCTTATACATTCGAACCCAATTACACTTGGTAATCCAAAGTTACCCCTTTTTTACCCCTTTATTCTTATTTAATAAAAATATCCTTACTTTATCTTACCACCATAATTACTAAAATACCTTTAATTATTAAAATTTCTATTTTACCGTAACATTTTTTATTATTACTAAAATACGCTAAGAATTAAATTCTAATTTTACCCTTAAATATTTAAATTTCCTATTTTGTCCCTTAATAAATCTTAAATTTTCCTAAAATTTTCTTCTTCTTCTCCCTTTTCTCTTATCCTAACTCCTCTTCTCATCTTTTCAATCACTTTTTCTCCATTTTTTTCAATTTCATCAAAATTGTTATCACAAACAATCAGAATATAATTACAGCTAGAAACTAGTTTAAGATGATAAAAAATCACTAATAAAAGGGAAGTAATTTAGCTAAAAATCTTACCTATATAAAGTTTTATGCCTTTCTAATGGATTTTTGCTAATCTCTATAATTTTCTGTCTAACCTACTACAAAATAAACAAAATAAGGAAACAGAAGAGAAAAGCTTCACATGAAGGAGAAAGACAATTACCACTTGAAAATATGGAAAAGAAGAAGAAGAAAAATGGAACATTAAATTTGATCAAATTCAAACTTTTCAGCCAATTCAAAGCTCAGTTAAGATTAGATATTTTAATTTCACCCCTTTCGTATATTGATTTTCAATTGTTACTAAAAATTTTCAATTAACTATAAACATATTAAAATTTAATAAAATATATTTTGTTTTCTTTAATATAAATAAATCCTTATCATAATAATGTGAAATTTTTAATATTTTATTAAAATTTCAAAACAAAGATACTTTTATTAATACATTTTAACATTAATAATTAAATTTATAAATACTATAATATTCCATAATTTAATTTTATTCAGAAAAGTTTGGAAAAGTTACTAATATCTATCTAGCATTTGGGGCCAAGGCTCCCGGCGGTCTACACCTGACTGGAGTTCATAGTTCATGGCTTGTAGTAATTCACGGCTTGGAACTAGGAAGGTTCTATGCTTTGGGCCTGAATTCATCATTCAGAGACCCTGCATCTTCAAACCTGAAATGCAGTTCAAACCCCCGTATACGCCGGTATTGTATTTCTTTAATATTGTATGACTTTCAATGTGAACTTATTAAACATTAGCATAAATTTCCTCATTTTTGACCAAACCTACAGACAACTTAAAGAACTTGGAAATTTCTCAGCTTGACGGATTGACCGAGTGGGGACAAGTTCAATGGAAAATTTAGTCGAACAACACGTAAACTTAGCTCAGATTGTGCATTATAAAAGGTCTTGTGGATGTCCCACAAGTTATAAAAAAGTGCCCAAAATGCACGTCTTGTAGACTTTTCCCACAAGTTTATTTCCACAAGCTTCTGGCTAACCTGAGACATCCTTCTATAAATTAGTGAAGAAGATCTTGAA
>JAOQMQ010000009.1:18898795-18916164 GCA_027563845.1 Erythroxylum subrotundum | reverse complement strand
AGGGAGGCCTTATAAGACTTGGAGGGAGGTGATCAAGCGTGATATGTCAGAGCTGGCACTCACCGCCGCAGTGGCTCAGATTAGAACAGTCTGGCGCGATAGGATTAGAGTAAACGACATACCATAGTTTTTTTTTTCAGGTCTATGAGGCGATTCATAAGCTAGACATATCCTACCGTAGGCTTGCCGCACTCTCAGGACCCTGATCCGGGAAGGCGCATAGCACAGACAACAACGAGACAGGATGGTATTTGGTATTGGCAAGGCAACAGGTAATAGCAGATTTCTGGTGACCATCAGGTATATATATTTACAAGTAGTACCAATCTTTATGTATTTTATTTTCCTTGTATCCTACATCTCTACTATCATGCCACATATGCATATGGGCCTACTGGAAACAGCCTCTTTACATTGTAGGGGTAAGGCTGCGTACTATCTGGCCCCCCATACCCTGCTTCAATGTGGGACTTCAGGGTATGATGATGATGATGATGGTCACTTTGGCGACTAACAAACTATTCTAAATTACCATTATGTCATGTAGCACATGCATCATATAATAGGAAATTTTAATTCCAAATATTACATAATATAAAATAGTCAATGTACCAAAGAAATATATACTATGGCACTGATTTCTAAAATTATATTATACATAAATCAATTATGAATTAAATAATCCATTATTATTAGGTCATAATTATTTATTAACTCAATCTTAATCTTTAATGGCCCAAAAGCCCAAAACAAATCAGTCCATAATTTGATTTTCGGCTTGGAAGTCCATCTGGTGCATGCTCTCTGCCAGCAAAAAGGCAACATCTGGCGCATGCAGTGCACGCGCCAGTATCTGCCTTTCCACTGCCTCTTGCGCACACGCCAGATGCTATGCCATCTTCTTCCTCAGACGCCTGTGATTTTTTTTTAAACTTCTTTATTTCATGGAGTCTTCTCCATACTACAAAACATCCCAACGTCATTCTTCCATAAGTTTTTTTTAATCATACCATAGAAACATATTAGTTCAAGAACATCATGGTAATAAACAACCTTTAGTTTCAAGAACCACACATTTTTGTTTCTATTCAACAACCATAAACACATGTAGACGATGGCATCATTCCATTTCATCAACACATGGGCATAGAAGAACAGATCAAAACCATAAAAAACTTGTGCATCGTATGAAAGAAAGCAATACAAAAAAAAACAAAACAAAAACCACATTCCAGAAACGCAACAAATATTACTAGGTCTGATACCAATTGTTAGCATTTTATGGATCGATTGATGTAAACATTGTAAAACAAACCTGAATCCATATCTCTGAAATGTTATTGCAAAAACTTTATTTCCTCTCTTCCTTTCTTTGTCTTTGTTACAGATTTCTCCAATGGTTAAGATAACCATCTTCCATGATTTTCTAAGATAACCATCTTCCATGATTTTCTAACATATACGAAAATCATTCAAACAACATGTCTTTTGGACCTAACAATATATCTTTTGGGATAATTTAAAGAGAGAGGAAAAGGGTCTGGGACCCATTTGAGCCCAACTCTTTGAGACCCAATAATCATGATCTTGGGTTCTTTCCAATAGACTCAAATCCATAACTCACATGGGCCACAAAATATCTTACAAGAATTGTTTAATTTGAAAAATCAAAACTAAAAATAGAAATAAAAAAGTTCAAACAAACAGACAATTTCTTATCAACTTCCATTTCCTTTCCATTTCACCAAACTGCAGAATCCCCTTCTCTAACTGATACGCTTTTGCTGACTTACGTTGTTGCTCTCAGCTTTAATCGTCACCTTGTTTTTCCCTTTAGGATTTCCTGAGCTCTTAGTTGGCTATAAAACTTCCCCTCTTAAAACTTCCACTACTACCCATTTTCAGTGAAGCACATCCTCTGTGATTAATCCGTTCCTAGCCTCAACTCTTTCTTCTGTTCTTTGTGCAAATCATGTCTACAATTATCCATGCTCCTGTTAAGTAGAACCGCAGGTGGCACTTGGACTTTCTTGCCATCTATTGCTCCAGAGCTCTATTCTCTCTAGTGGTCAATAAGGCCACAAAGAAGAAGGTTAATGGTCGTTGTGTGTCTTATGCTACACTTGATGTTGCACCAGAAGTAGGCCACTTTAGTATTGATCAAACAAGTCTTTCTCAACTCATGAAGGAGGAAAATGTCCAGAAGCTTAAAGATTATGGAGGAGTCGAAGGTGTTATTGTAGCTCTCAGAAGCAGCGTAAAGAAAGGGATTAGATGTGATGATGAAGACATTTTCAACCGAAAAAAATCCTTTGGTTCCAACATATACGAGAAGCCATACTCTTATTTTACGACGATGTCTATAGAAAGTAATAAACTTGTAGAAGATGAACTGAGAAGAATGAATTGAGATTATTTCATTTGATCTCTTCTACATGTATTTATACATTGCTGTCAACAAATATTAACAGACTTTAATAGAAAAAACTAACTCTAACTATCATAACTACTTTTTTGATCTTCTTGACTACTAAGACTCCAACATACTCCTCCTGTCTTAGGAGTCTTGTGACAGTCCAACCTTATTTCGCAGATACTCAAACCTCCTTCCTTATAATGCTTTAGCGAATAGGTCTGCAACTTGTTCTTCTGTTTTGCAGTACACTAATTGAACTTCTCCTCCTTATTGTATATCTCGCAGAAAACAACACTTCAACTTGAAGTGGTTTGTTCTCCCATGAAATACTAGGTTTAGTGAAATTGCCAATGCAGCCTTATTATCTATCAATACCTCTATACTCTTCTCTAGTGAAATATACAGCTCTTCCATCATTTTCCTGAGCTAAATAGCTTGATTTACAGTAGTAGTAGCTGCAATAAGCTCTGCTTCAGCTATAGATTGAACTACCACACTTTGCTTCTTTGAACCCTATAAGAAACCCTGATCCCAAGCTGAAACAATAACCAGAGGTGCTCTTTATATCATCTGAAGATCCTCCCCAATCACTGTCAGAATAACCTTTTAACTTCATGCTTCCTATTCTGCCATACTTGAGACTAAAATTGTAGGTTCCTTTGAGATATCTTAGGACTCTCTTAGCTGCTATCATATGAAGTTCAGTTGGTGCAGCCATGAACCTTGAGACCATGCTTACTGAAAATTGAATATCTGGTCTTGTAGAGGTTATGTACAGTAAGCTACCAATGAGGCTTCTGAAACTACCTTCATTTGTAGTATTGCTTCCATCCATTTTCTGCAATTTTTCTTTATAGTTCATAGGTGAACTTGCTGGTTTACACTCCAACATGTTAAATTTTTTAAGCACCTCTCTAATGTACTTCCTTTGGAAAATAGAAATCCCTTTCTGATCTTGACAAATTTCCATTCCTAAGAAGTATGTCATTAAGCCCAAATCTGTCATGTCAAACAAACCCTTCAATTTGAGCTTAACACCTTCAATCTCTTTAGCATTGTTCCCTGTCAACAACAAATCATCAACATATATAGATATGTAAGTGAGTCTGTCCTCCTAATTTCTCACATAGAGAGTGAGTTCACTCTCACTTCTAATGAAGCCAACCTGCTGCAAGTAATTATCAAGCTTATCATACCAAGCTCTTGGAGCTTGTTTTAGCCCATACAAGGCTTTCCTCAATCTGTGTACACCTTCTCCTCCTTTCCTACTACTACAAAACCCTCGAGCTACTCTACATAGATCTCCTCTTTCAGCTCTCCATTGGGAAAGGTTAACTTGACATCTAATTGGTGCACAAGCTAACCTCTTTCGACATATAGGTTCAGAATTAGTCTGATGGTCTCCAACCTTGCTACAGGTGCAAAAGTGTCAGAGTAATCCACTCCACTTATCTGTGAATACCCCTTAACTACTAATCTGGCCTTGAACTTGTTGAGAGTACCATCAAGATTTAATTTGGTCTTGTAAACCCACTTTACATCGATAATCTTCCTGTCAACTGGTTTCACTACTAGTTCCCATGTCTGGTTGTTTTCTATCATGTTGATCTCATCCTGCATTGCCGCTAGCCATTCTTTGCTCTCTTTTGCTTCATTGAAGCTTGCTGGTTAATAAAGAGTAATATTGCAAGCTTGATAAATGTCAAAAAGGAGTCTAATACCTCTTTTTGGAATGTGATAAACCTGATCTTCAAGATCATCATCAGATTAGTTTTTTTGTATAGACTCCTCTTCACTTCCGTATGAGTGAGCTTCCTCTCCTCATATTGTTGTACATGCTTCATCTTCAGACTCTTCTTCTGATGGAATTTCGGGCAGATTAACTCTTCTTAATAGCACTCTTTCTATCTTTGTACTGTCTTCTTTTAAACTTGACCAATGTCATACCTCATCTTCTAGGAAAGTCACATCCCTGCTGACCTTGACTTCGTTCCTTTTGGGAATTAGGATTCTATATCCTTTAGTCACCTCTGAGTATCCAATGAAGACTCCTACAGTGGCCTTGGAGTCCAGTTTACTCCTCTTTTGTTGGGGCATATAAGTGAAACATGGAGAGCTAAAGATTTTTATATTTTTCAGGTTTGCTTTCCTCATGTGCCAAACTTCATAAGTTGTCTTCTTCTCTAGGGCTTAAGTGGGAAGTCTGTTAAGAAGAAACACAGCAGTTGCTGCAGCCTCAGCCCAAAGAAACTTAGGTAGAGACTTTTCTTTAAACAAGCATCTGACCATCTCTAAAATAGTTCTATTCTTCCTTTAACTTAGGTAGAGACTTTTCTTTAAACAAGCATCTAACCATCTCTAAAATAGTTCTATTCTTCCTTTCACTCACCCCATTCTGTTGAGGTGAGTAAGGCATTGTCAGTTGATGCACAATGCCACAGTCTTGACAGACTTCTGAGTGTCTTGATCCTCTTCCCACTTTGATTTTCTGCCATTTGCTTGAAATTCTCGAATTTTTCTAGTACTTTAACCTTGGACTTTATGAAATAAATCCAGTAGTACCTTGACTTGCCATCAATGAAAGTGACAAACAATTTGCTTCCATTCAGGGATTCAACTGGCAAAGGTCCGCACACATCAATATGGATTAATTCAAGTAGCTCAAATGCTCTCCACTTGCTATCCTTAAAGGGTTCTCTAGCCTTCTTCCCTTGTATGCAGGTGGTACACACCTGTAGAGATTCCTTAAGAATTGAAAATCCTTGCACAAGTTCTGATTCACTCAGCTTTTTAAGACCCTTCTAATGAGGATGGCCTAGCCTCTTATGCCAGAGACTTACATCTTTAACACTTGCATTGAGTGCTACTTGATGTTATTCGATAAGGTTCAGTATAAAGATTCTGTCCTTAGCCATTATTTTGAACAGAATTCTACCATCTGAAGCTGAGATTGTGTAGATACCATTTTGAAAAAAGACTAAATACCCTTTTTCGATCAACTGTGACACACTGAGGAGGTTCTGCTCAAGTTCTGGAACAGAGAGAACATCTTTAAGTGTCCTTGGACCATTCATACTCTCAATGAAAACAACTCCTTTACCCTTAGCATAAATCGAGTGGCCATTGCCAATTTTGACTATACAGGTGTTCTTCTTGTCTAGGCTTTTGAAGATACTCAGATTGCTTGTCATGTGATTGGAGTAGCCATTATCTACAAGCCAACTATCTGCAGAAATGCTGGTGTTGTGACAGGAAGCCACAAACAACTGATCCTCCTCCTCCTTGGTAGCAATGTGGGCTTCTCCAGAGTTCTGCACCTGTTCCTTGCTCCTGCAGAACTTGTCAATATGTCCAAGCTTCTTGCATTTCCTACACTTAAAATCAGGCCTCCTCCAGCATTTATAATGAGGATGGTTTGTCTTACCACAGTGTTTGCAGGGATCCTTTTGGGACTGAGCTGAAGATGTTGCAGGTTCTTGCTTTTCTTGTTTCTTGCTATCTGAACCACCCTTGGTCCAGGACCTCTTCTTCCCCTCACCACTGATTTTTTGACTTACCCTGAGTGCACCTTCAGTCGCTTCCCCTAATCTTAGTGCTCTCCTTTGCTCTTGGGCTTGCAGGAAACTTAGAAACTCTGACAACTTCAAGTCTGCCATATCTCTAGTATTTTCCAAAGATATGATAGTTGCTTCGAATTTTTCAGGGAGGGAAATCAACATCTTCTGGACAATCTTCTCATCTTCAAATCTGCTTCCAAGAAGTCTAATCCTATCCGCAAGATCCTGCAACTTCCCGGTATAGACCTTGACATATTCTTCTTCTGTCATTTGGAGTTTATCAAACTCCCTCATTAGGTTGATAACTTTCGTACTCATCTTTAAAGTATTCCCATATTTCTTTTAAAGATTTTAAATGCATAATTATGGTAAATAGAGAAGGACTTACAGTATAATAAAGGCAAATTTTAGCCCTTGCTTTTCAGGTGAGTCTTTCCCTTTGGAACTTCATCTGGTTCATGGTTGCATTATCTGCCAAAGGTTCAACCAGGTAATCTTGCTTAACTGGCTCCCATAAGTACAGGCCTTCCAAGTACGTCTACATTTTCACAGCCCAAACTTGATAGGATTCTCCATCAAAGAATGGTGCTTGCATGCTTGGAACTCCCTCCATTTTGCTGTCTAAACTCCTCCGAGGTTTCACCGGTTTCTTGTTCAGATGAAGCTTCCAAAAAATGCTCCATAGATCCCTTGAGATCCTCTTAAAAATATGATCTGATACCACTCTTATTTTACGATGATATCTATAGAAAGTAATAAACTTGTAGAAGATGAATTGAGAAGAATGAATTGAGATTTTTTCATTTGATCTCTTCTACATGTTAACAAAAAAACTAACTTTAACTTTCATAACTGCTTTTTCGATCTTCTTGACTACTAAAACTCCAACACATACAGAAAGAGCTTCTTCAGATTTTAGCTTAAGGCAATGAAAGATCCTCTCGTCATCCTCCTGATGGTCTGTGCAACCTTTTCTCTTGGTTTTGGCATTAAAAGGAATGGGATTAAAGAAGGATGGAGTAATGGAGGCAGCATATTTCTTACCATTTCTCTAGTTACTACTGCATGCTCCACCAGTAATTGGTGGGCCAACAGATACGTCAACATCATGTCCAAAAGTAATGACAATGCCACGGTGAACGTTGTCAGAAATGAAAGGTGTCAGAAGATCCCCATTGATGAACTTTTTGTTGGTGAGGTTGTCAACCTGAGAACTAGGGATGAAGTTCTAGATGATGGACTGCTATTAGACTATTGTCCGTTGCAAGTTGACAAATCAAATCTGGTGGATTGTACTGACCATATGAATCTTATCAGCACCCAGAATAGATTTTTCCATTCAGGTTCCATGGTGATTAAGGGTCGGGCTCGCATGCTTGTTACAGCAGTTGGCATGAACGCGACATGGACCGAAATCCTAATGAAGAAATGGAAGGATTCTCATAAATCAACACCTCTACAAACTCAGATCAACAAGATGGCCGCAGTAATTGGCAAAGTTGGCTTGTCAATAAGTTTTCTTGTTTTTGCAGTTTGGTTGATCCGATACTTTGTGGGAAGGCGGAACGGGAATTTCTGGGGCAAGCCAAAATTTGGATGAAAAACCGAAGGGAGTAGTAGTTCCACAAACTTTCTGATTCGTTGCTAACAAACAAAAAAATCAGAAAATTAAGAGAACCAAAAATAAATCAATACTGAAAATTTTGTAACGCAGTTCGGCACACTTTGCCTACGTCTGCAAGGCCCTCACCCAGCTTAATAACTTTCACCGAAGTATAATAGATTTACCCAAGACTTTACTGAGCCGACACCACTCAACCCTTGACACTATCTCTCAAACTTACTTCCCATAAAAGATTTTCACACCCGATAACACGAAGAACTCGTGTTAACCTCCTTAGAGGATTTTTCTAACTACTTTCACTCAAACAACATTTAATAAAAAATAACTCAAGTACTTAATCAACTAAGAACTGAAAGACAATATACTTGAGATAAATGAAAGAACAACTTTCCGAAAGGTTAAGCTCCACTAAAATAAATCTGGAAGTTGTCGCAATAACAATGGGTTGATTCACATAAACACCAACACGAAGCCACAACTACACCGAAAACACATTCACCAACCAAAGTATACACAGCCCATAAGGAAATCAATTAATAATCGTTGTTGCCCAAACAAAAACCCTTGGCCACACCTTTAAAAATTCCAGCAACGTTATCTTTAAGAAGATCTAATAAAGAGGAGGCCATATGGAGTCACAGAGACTGGGAAGCCTTAATGTTGTGATCTATAATCAATTGAAGCTACTCTGGTTTGCATGATCATGATGCAGGCAACAAGAACGCATTTAATGCTTCATTGAATTTTTGCGTAAAAGAATTATGCCTTTAGGTCTTTAGCTTTTCCAGAGACTATCCCACATAAATACTTCATAAGCTTTCCATTTATGCCACAACGTGAGTGCCTTCCATGATACTCACAAAATTCACTTTTAAAGCCCACACCACTGTTACTTCACTCTATGCTCATATAAGATTTTTATCAGCTATAGATGGAGACGTGCACATATACTAGAGCGAGAAGAATTCCACTACATTATTAATTGCAAGACTCCCACACCAGATGCCCATCTTCTATCGATAGAATCATACATGATATTCACCAGCACATCTTGCCAAGATACACATCAATTAAAGATAGAACTCTATCACAATTAAAAGATTATCACCAATAGCTTTTTGAATCTAAGTCATTATCCAACTAATATCTTATATGTCCAATTAATAAATAAGATGCCAAAACTAAATAAAAAATATATAATATATATCTTAACAATCTCCCTCTTTTTGGCATTGTTTGTCACAAATATAAAACTCCCATAAATAACATAATTGGACATATAACCATCAAATACACAAATCCATATGAGATGAAAAAAGAACTCCCCCTTAATCAAATATCAAGTTCCAAAGAACATCATAATTATCCAATCATCCAGATTTCTCCCCCCTTGGGACAAAAAGATGCCAAAAAGCACGACGAATAATCACGCATATATCTTAAAATCTTCCCCTGAATGGAACATTTACCATAAATAATCCAATCTCTTGGGACAAAACAGTATCAAATGCATAATCATAATAATCAACAATAGGTGCAGCAAAAGAATCATAAACATGCTAAGATGACAATTTACCACCAGTCAATACACATGCCAACATATCATTACTTACTTCAATTCCATCTTCATAAGACAGATCAAATTCATAAACCCAAGCAAATAAAGATGAGTGTTGTCAGTGTAGTGAGTGAGAAAGATACCCAAGAGAGAGACTCATATGGATGAGAGAGCTGAAGAGTCTTCGGTGGAGCCAAATAGAAGTCACAATGCAAACTACTAAACAGATGAGACGACAATGGCAACATAAAAACTAAAGAACTAAAAAAGAAAAATCCTTTTTTTTACGTTTCGTTTTTTTTACAATGAAAAAAAATACTTCAAAAATTAAAAGCACACAGTCTATGTGGCTCTCGAAAAAATTCAAACTTGACCTTATTCCTCATCATATTAACTTTGTCATCGGTTTATTTTTCTGAAGTAACTGACTTGTCCTCTGTCTGAGCAGTTTCTTTAAAAATAGTAACTAACTATGAATGTAGACAATTTCTTGTTTTTCCTTCACAATGTCTTTGTGCCTGTAATTGACCCT
Source organism: Erythroxylum subrotundum (assembly GCA_027563845.1). Classification (NCBI taxonomy): domain Eukaryota; kingdom Viridiplantae; phylum Streptophyta; class Magnoliopsida; order Malpighiales; family Erythroxylaceae; genus Erythroxylum; species Erythroxylum subrotundum. The sequence continues at coordinate 18,906,477 of JAOQMQ010000009.1, read as the reverse complement.
TTCTAATCCAAGTGTGCTTCGGGACCATGAGTTGCTACTGGAAATTTAATGGAGAGTGTCTAGATTTTCGATTTTGACTCTTTGAAACATAATTTATAACATATTGTAGCACCTCGGCCTTATGTTCCCGATAACTCTGCAAAAATGACACGTGGATACAAATGTTCGATTCTTTCTCAATGTTTCTTCTTCTCGGACAGATCTGGATATATCATTTTTCTCCTCATTCACTTTAAAGTACTCACCCTTATAACCAATGCCTTGAAGATCCCCTTTAACCTTACCAATTTCCATTAACTTTTCTAGTTTTTCTATGCCTCCATTCAACATTCTCAATCCCTTTTCGGTACTTGCTAATTTTATTCTAGCTTCACCAAGCTTATCTGATGTCAACATCAATTTCTTTTCTAACTCTTGTATGGTGTTCTTCATGGAGAGATTATCTTCCTTCAATCTTTCATTCTTTCTACATGTTTGGACCCATTTGCCATACATTAACTCATAGGCTTCATAAATACCTTCCTTTTTATCATCTAAAGTACTGTCATCACTGTCATAATCTGATATTGAGCTTTAAGCTAAATCGTCTACGTTTTTCTCGAAATTTCCCGATTTACACACTTTTTCATCTTCAGTTACTTCCTTCTCAGTTACTGTTAAACAAGTAACTGGACTTTTGCCATACAAAATAACTAACGCAGTAGTATTCACAACTTCTTCTTCACTTCCGAATTCGTTATCACTCCAAGTGCTCGTATAGGATTTTCCTTTTCTCTTCTGCAAGATGTTAGCACACTCCGCTTGAACATGTCCGAAACCTTGACACTCATGGCATTGAATTCTCTTTACCTTTCTTTCTCCCTTTTGAGTTTTGGCTTGTTGTTTGAAGTTATTGTTCGATGAGCTCCCGCTGTTTTGCCTAAACTCGAGTCTGTCCTTTTTCATTCTCTCCAGCCACTTACTAAACTCTCATGTTAATAGCTCCATATCCTCATTCTCATTAGATTCGTCTTCTACATCATTCATACCTTTTCCAATTTCAACTTTTAGTGCCAATCCTTTGCTTCTTTCTTGTTTACCCCTCAACAAATTCATTTCAAAATTGGTAAGAATTCCAATTACCTTCTCCAATGACAAGTCATTGATGTCATGAGCCTCCTCGATTGCAGCAATTTTCAAAATAAATCTAGGAGGTATTGATCTCAATGTCTTCTTGACTAGTTTCAGATTGGAATATTTCTTCTCGAGTTGATGTGCCTGATTCGCTATATCGTGCAATCTTTTAAGAAAGTCCCCAATAATCTCATTTTCATCCATCTTCAGTTCTTCAAACCTCACAACTAACATCTGTAGTTTTAACACTATCACAAATTTAGACCCTTTGTGAATAGTTTGCAAAGCATCCTACACTTCTTTAGCCGATTCACAGGCTGATATCATTAAGCAGCATCCTTCATCAACAGCATTAAAAATTGATGCATTGCTTGTGAGTTCCAACTGCACTTTCTTCTTCTTCAACTCTTGTCCATTCAGATGGATCCTTTTGAACTGCCTCTCCTCTATTGTCAGTAATCATCGGATGCGCCACCCATGTACTACCGAATGCCAAGCTTTTGTACCCTGAGCTTAGATGAAGACTCTCATCCGTGATTTCCATGTAGGATAGTTAAAGCAGTCCAACAGTGGTGGCCTGATAATTGATGCTCCTTCTCTTATGGTCATAATTGCAAAACTTGGATCTGTACCAACTTGATGTACCAAGTTCTGAATCGGTGACCTTGCTCTAATACCAATTGAAAAACCAAAGGGGTAGTAGTTTTCCAAACTTTCTAATTCGTTTCTAGCAAACAAAAAAATCAAAAAAATTAAGAGAACCAAAAATAAATTAACACCGAAAATTTTGTAACACATTTCGGCATATCTTGCTTACGTCTGCAAGGCCCTCACCCAGCTTAATAACTTTCACCGAAGTACAATAGATTTACCCAAGACTTTACTGAGCCGACACCACTCAACCCTTGACACTATCTCTCGAACTTACTTGCTATGAAATATTTTCACACCCGATAACACGACCAACTCGTGTTAACCTCGTCAGAGGATTTTTTTAACTACTTTCGCTTAAACAACAATTAATAAAAAATAGCTCAAATACTTAATCAACTAAGAACTGAAAGACAATATACTTGAGATAAATGAAATAACAACTTTCTGAAAGGATAAGCTCCACTAAAATAAATTTGGAAGTCGTCGCAATAACAATGGGTTGATTCACATAAACACCAACACGAAGCCACAGTTGTACCGATAACACATTCACCAACCAAAGTATACACAGCCCATAAGGAAATCAATTAATAATCGTTGCTGCCCAAACAAAAACCCTTGGCCACACCTCTAAAAATTCCAGTAACGTTATCTTTAAAAAGATCTGATAAAGAGGAGGCCATGTGGAGTCACGGAGACTAGGAAGCCTTAATGTTGTGATATATAACCAATTGAAGCTACTCTGGTTTACGTGATAATGATGCAGGCAATAAGAACACATTTAATGCTTCATTCAATTTTTACGTAAAAGAATGATGCCTTTAGGTCTTTAGCTTTTCCAGAGAAGATTTTCTATCCCACATAAATAATTCATAAGCTTTCCATTTATGCCACAACGTGAGTGCCTTCCATGATACTCACACAATTCACTTTCAACGCCCACACCACTGTTACTTCACTCCACGCTCATATAAGATTTTTATCAACTGTAGATGGAGACGTGCACATATACTAGAGCGAGAAGAATTCCACTACACTGTTAATTGCAAGACTCCCACACCAGATGCCCATCTTCTATGGATAGAATCATACATGATATTCACCAGCACATCTTGCCAAGATACACGTGAATTAGAGATAGAACTCTATCACAACTAGAAGATTATCACCAATATCTTTTTGAATCCAAGCCATTATCCAATTAATATCTTATATGTCCAATTAATAAATAAGATGACAAAACTAAATAAAAGATATGAATTAGCTATGAAGGCTGGAAGTACAATATTTGAAGAAGTTTATTACATTCCAGAGCTTGATCAGAACTTGATAAGTGTTGGTCAGCTCTTGGAGAAGAAGTATAAAGTCTACATTGAAGATTAGATGTGCAGAATTTTCAATGCACAAGGAGAGCTGGTGCATAAAATTTCGATGGTAAACAGAGTTTTCAGAATCAAAATGACAGAGGTTAATGGAGCATTTGCTACTATTCTAGTGACTGAGTTGACTCAGTTGTGGCATAGAAGGTATAGATATGCAAACTTAGATTATATTCTTGAAATGCAAATAAAGGAATTAGTTCATGGAATACCCCAATTGCTCAGTAAGTTGAAAACAGTTTGTGAAACATGTGCAAAGGGAAAAAGTCATATTTTACCTTTTCCAGCTAGTGATTGGAGAGCTACTGAGAGTTGCAGTTGGTACATTCAGATGTTTGTGGTCCAACGGATACACCATCAGTTGGAGGAAATAGATATTATGTGGAGTTCATTGATGATGTATCTAGATATTCATGGATTTATTTTATGAAAAGTAAAGACCAAGTGTTTGGATTTTTTTTTAAAGTATGGAGAGCAGAAGCTGAGAGCCAATGTGGAAAGAAGGTAAGATGTTTGAGAAGTGACAGAGGAGGAGAGTATATTTCAAATGAAATGAAGGCCTACTTTGAGAAAGAAGGGATTTTTGCACCAATTTTCAGTACCATACTCACCACAGCAGAATGGTGTTTCTGAAAGGAAGAACAAAACCATAGTAGAGATGGCGAAATCAATGATGTTTGGAATGAAAGTACCTAGAAGATTTTGGCCAGAGGCATGCTTTACTGTAGTTTACTTGCAGAACAGAATGAAGACTAGAGAACTGAAAGAAAAAACCCCTTTCGAAGTTTAGTTTAGCGTTAAACCGAAAGTGCAACATTTAAGAGTGTTTGGATGCATAGCCTATATGCATGTTCCTGATGTTAGAATGACAAATCTGGATGAGAAAGCAATTAAGGGAGTTATGATGGGATATAGTGCAGAATCTAAGGGGTATAGAATTTATAATCCAAAAATTCAGAAAATGTTTGTGTCCAGAGATGTGAAGTTTGATGAAAATAAAGGATGGAAATGGGGAGAATCTACTATCAGAAAACCAGGAGGAGTTGGAATTGAAATGTCATTAAATGAACCAATCATTAATGAGAACATAACTGAGAATTCATATCAGGAGATGACAGCTGCAGACAATTTAGACAGTTCAGGAGATGAGAGATCTGACCCTCAGACAACTCAACAGTTGAGATCACGCTCACAAGGATCTCAGGAGGAGCAGGAGGAGACATCTCAGTCAGAACCACATAGCTCAAACAGTACAGGTCGTGATGGAACTCAGGAGGAGTCACCTAGCTCTGAAAATGATGAATTGAGCTCAGAATCTCTAGAGGAGATTTCCAGTTCTGACAGTGCTCAGGAGAGGGATCTGGCCTCAATTTATAATGAAACTAACCCCTTGTTTGATTTCAGGTACAGTGATGCCGATGAAGAAGAAACAAATGAAGCATTAACAATTGCAGAATATGCATTGCCTGCAGGATCTGAACCAAAAACTTACAAACAGGCTATCAAGCAAGGAGTATGGCAATATCCAATAGATGAGGAGATAAAAGCTATAGAGGATAATGGAACCTGGTTGCTAGTTGATTTACCAAGTCAAGAAACTAAAGTTGTGGACTCTAAATGGGTTTATAGAGAGAAGCTGAATCTTGATGGATCTATTAACAAATACAAAGCTAGACTTGTTGTAAGAGGATATAAGCAGGAATATGAAGTTGACTACACTAAGACATATGCACCAGTAACAATGTTAGATACAGAGAGATTGTTGTTGGCATTGGTAGCAAATAATGGTTGGAAAGTACCCCAGATGGACATGAAGAATGTTTTTCTTAATGAATGCTAGATGAAGATGTGTATATGAAGCAGCTAGAAGGATATGTGTTACCTGGACAGGAACAGAAAGTTTACAAGCTGGTGAAGGCTCTATATGGGCTGAAACAACCTCCAAGAGCCTGGTATTCAAGAATTAATGGTTATCTAATGTAGAATGGATTCAAAAGAAGCAAGAGTGAAGCTACACTGTATGTAAAAAACAGTGATGGAGAAAAACTGATATGATCTTTGTATGTTGATGATTTACTGATAATAGGAACCAAGAACGAGCTGATAGAAGACTTCAAGGATCTGATGAAGTCTGAATTTCAGATGACAGATTTAGGAGAAATGAGATATTTCTTGGGACTGGAAATAGATCAAAGAAGTGATGGAATCTTCATTCATTAGAGAAAATATGTAGAAGAGTTAATTAAGAAGTTCAGCTTGAAGGATAGTGGTGGTATGACAACTCCTATGGAGCATCAACTGGAACTGGAAGCCACAAAACCAAGTGAACAGTTTGATACAACTTATTATAGAAGCATGATAGGTTCTTTAATGTATCTAAGTGCATCTAGGCCTATTTCTTGTGCTATAAACATTATGGCTAGTTTTAATCATAATCCCTCTAGACAACATGCCATATATGCTAGAAGGATACTTAGATACGTTAAGCACACTGTGGAATATGGAATTTGGTATGGGAAAGGAGAAAAGGTAGAATTGTACACGTTTAGTGATGCGAGTTAGGCTGGAAGTGATAAGTGCAAAAGCAGAAGTGGTTACTGTTGTAGTTTGGGATCAGGAATCTTTACTTGGAGCTCAAAGAAGCACAAGAGTGTTGCTCAATCAACAACAGAGGCAGAGTATGTGGCAGTAAATTTGGCTGCTAAGCAAGCTCAGTGGGTAAAGAAGATTCTGTTTGATGTAGGAGAATTGAAGGACAAATGTGTAACCATCTACTGTGACTTTAGTGCTGCAATTTCCATGGCAGAGAACCCTTCGGATCATATGAGAACCAAGCACATGAAAGTTAAGTACCACTATGTCAGGGAACTAATCGAAGAGAAAGAGATCAAAATGGCATTCTATAGGTCAAGCTTCCAACTGGCTGACTTATTCACCAAAGCATTGTTGAGATGGAGATTTGAAGTATTGAGAAAATGATAGGTATGCAGGCTCCACAAAACAAAGGAGGAGCTATTGAATTATGTTGTTTTATGTTGCCTGTTGTATTAAAACCTATGGAAGAATTAGCTATGTCAGTCAAAGTGAAGAGGAAAGGAAGGTTGAAGAAGAAGCTGAAGGTTCGCAGGTTTCTAAGGAAACTAGAGAAAATGATCTTAGGAATAATTCAGAAGTGCACGAATCAAAGAAATAAAATTTAGATGATTGAAGATCAAAGCAGAAAGAATGAAGGAAAAGCTTAAACAAGTTACAGTGGAGACCTTAAGGATGAAGAACCAGAACATGAGAAGCAAATGCAGAATTTGGACTTTTCAAATCAGTTGAAGGAAGAAAACCTGAAGCAGAATCCAATGGTTTCAATGAAGCTATGAAGAAATTTTAAAAAATCAATGAAACAGAAGAATTCAGAACATAATGTCCATCATCATCAGAATTGATCAATGTTTGTTCAGTCCGTACTCCATGCAAACAATTTTGGTCCCTACAATCATCAGAGCATTATTTCTCTGCAGCCTCCAATACCATTAGCTGTCATTGTGTGTCCGATTTTGTTATGCATTAGACAGTAATATTTCCTTTGTTGTTTTTTTCTGAACGAATGAGAGCAAGAAATAAGTCAAAATCTTGTTCCTCAAATCAAATGTTTATTTTTATTTTCATTTTATTTTCAGCCATTGATTTAAGGTGACTGGAAAATTTTGTAAGAGCTGATATAAAAGCTCTTCTTCTTCTTCTTGTATTCGTGTGTGGAAATATATATATAGAAGAAGTTTGTTATCATTTTTAGTGAATGAAATTAGATTATCATTTTGTGGTTTATTTTGAGATGATCATTTTTTGAAGTTGCATTAGAATAGTGTTCTACAAAAAAGAAAAACAGATTTTCTTCTGTGAGATTATGATCGAGAGACAACCAAATTTCCACACAACAACACCAAAACATTAACCAAACACTTAATCCTTGAGAAGAATCTTTAGTTTACAATCTTCCAAAGTCAGTAATCAAACAAAACTTTCATATTTCTGCTGTCAACTTTTCTTCCTTGGAACAGAAGAAACCAGTTCAGAAACTGTCTGAAGAAAAGCTTCAACCAGAAAAACTATTGATACTATGTTCAAAGTGTAGGCTGTGTAGTTGTTAGCTTTCCAGAATTTTATATCAGTTGTTCATGTTCTGAAATGGGGAAGGACCATGTTCAACCATCTTCAGACCTTTACTTAATTTCAGATCACGGTAAGCATCACTTCTCTTGTGATTGACCTTGTCACAGCAGTTTCAGCTCCAAAACCACCTAGCATAAACATTGTTGCACCATTTCATCCGGAGAAATCCCATTTCCAGCACTTCAACTGTTGTGGGTCAAGCTAGTTATGGGTACACTGGCTGCTTTAGCTCTTACTCTAGGGCAACCCACCAAAAGGTTCATGAGGCGCCCCGTAAAGAAAGACTATCATAACGAATATCATGTGGAGGAACATATTAAGCCAGTCTATGTATCACATAGCTGTCTTATTGACCCTACAGTTCAAGGGCAA
>JAOQMQ010000009.1:18877593-18898695 GCA_027563845.1 Erythroxylum subrotundum | reverse complement strand
ATCAATATGGACTATTTTGCAATTTTTAAAAATTTTAGGGACTATTTTATAAATTTAAAAAATATCCCGAAACGGTATCCGGTACCGGTACAGTTCCGTTCCAGAGTTCAATCCGGTACTGAGCCCGATACGGTATTCATAATAGGTACTGGTACAGTTCCGTTCTAGAGCTCAATCCGGTACCGAGCCCAATACGATATTCATAACATTGGTTTTGATACAATAAAAGTTAATAATATCCATAATGGCTGTTCAAAAATAACAGCTATGTTTGATGTGCGTTATTGTCTAATAAGAGTGGGGTATAGCTGAAAAAGTTGGAACAATTAATACCAAAAATCCAAAGCAAAAGGGGAATGCCGGAATTCTGATTAGAGTTGTAATAAATAAAATCTTGCTCCTTTCCATCCACTTCATGTTCTACCAGTAAGAGACTAGGACGTACGGATGGATTTAATAAAGTTGTATTTACAATTTCCGACATATTATGTATTTTTAAGTGTGTAGCAACTAGCAATGGTCCTCTTGAATTTAAAAATTATTTTAAAAACAATTAGTTTCACTACTTACATCACCTCGTAAACAATTTGACATATTATTTTACTCATTTTAATAATTTTTTTGGGTATATAATCTAATTAATTTATTCAATAAACTCATAAATTTTAAATTAAATATATGTGGTTAATTTAAATAATTAGTAATTAACTTTATTCCAAATTTGTCTCTAAAATAAAGTTTTTGATAAATTTCAAAAATTAAATATGAAAATTCTTTAAAAATATAATAATAATAATAATAATAATAATAACAACAACAACAACAACAATAATAATAATAATACTTTCGTCCATTATTTAAGGATTTTAAATTTTAAAGAATTTAATTTAATTTCTTTTAATTGTGAGTTGTTTTCTATTTTGATGATATAATTTGTATCAAGATTTAACTTAACTTTAGGTATAGAATAGAAGAAGGGGAGAGTACCAATTAAATTAAGACATAATATTTCTTAACTTTTTTCCATGTACTTTATACACAGATTAATTTGAAAAGATTATACTTAATTATATTAAGAATAAGTATTTTTTTTTTAGGAATTCATAATAAGAAAGAATATTACGACCACCGTCGCTTCAAAGAACAAGTATTAGTAGATAATTTATGTACTTGTTGACAAGAAACAACAATAATAATCTAGTAAAGAACTCTGCTCTGAAAGGTGAGGTTTGGGAATGTTCAGTAACACAGAACTTTATCTCATAATTAATAGAGAGACTATTTTTAAATACTTATTGACAAAATATATTGAGAAATTATCAATCAAAGGGTAAATATACTATTTTTGTTTAATTTTTAATTATTTATAATCTTTTTATTATATTTTGTTATTAAAAATAATATATTTTTTAAATTTTAATTATGACATCATTTTAGAATTACAAATAAATAAACTTTAATTAAAAATAACAGAAACGAATTATATGTTAAGTCCATAATATCAATAAATTATATCATATAAAGATCTAAATCATTAAATAAATGAACTTTTTGTAGGCAAGCCTATCAGTCCTCTTTATTAGTTATCACGCTTAGACTAGGGTTAGTTATGTAATAAACTTGTACAGGTGAAAAGCCCATAAACCCTACCACCTTGTCATCGGTAAAACGTCACCGTGGTGTCTGTTTCTTCTCCACCGCCGTTACAACTCGTCTCCGTTCCTCTCAATCTCGAGACCAATACGATATTTTCTCAAGGATTTATAGTTGATTCAGTTCTAACTAACGTAGCCCATCTCAGAATTAGGGTTTTAGAGACCTACTGAAGCTATGGGAAGAGCCAAGAAGGGCCCGAAGTTTGCTGCGATGAAGAAGATGATCACTTCTAAAGCAATTAAACAGTTAGTTCTTCCTCTTCTCTGAGCCTTTTCCTTTCTTTTTTTCCCCTTAATTTTTGACCTTTGAATATAATCGTGTAATTAGACACAAAGAGGAGGTTTTGAATCCAAAGAAAAAAGATCTTTCCAAGTTGAATTTACCGAGAAACGTGTAAGTTCTCTATATCTCGAATTTTAATTCTATTATTTCTTCTTCGTTCATTTATGCATGCCCTCTGGGGTTTATGGTGATATAGGCCGCAAGTTTCTTCGGCGCTTTATTTCAAATACAATACAGCTTTGGGGCCTCCATACAGGGTTCTGGTGGATACCAACTTCATAAATTTCTCCATTCAGAATAAAGTAAGAGTTTGTTGTTCTGTGTTGTTTTTATTTTAAGCTGGTTTTTTCTCATTATGGTCCAGTTTGTTTCATAGTACATCCAAATATTTACAGTTGCACTCGTTCTATTCGTGTACTTATGTTAGTCTCTTACGCTTGCTTCTTGTTTCTGTTTTTCTTCTTTGCTTTGTAGTTGGACTTGGAGAAAGGGATGATGGACTGCTTGTACGCGAAGTGTGAGTATAAGAGCGCAGTTTCTTTTCTTTTCTTTTTATCAGAACTAGGAGATTTAGTATTTATTTCTCAATTTTCTGATTGCTAATGTTTTGGTAGTGGATAACCTTGAGTTTGTAAATAGCGTTTGGTAATGCCTCTGCTTTTGGATCATAATTTTAGGGAAATCAAAGTCCTATTACCAAATTGTGAAAGATCAGTCGATTTATGGGAGAAATTATACACCTTCTCTGTTCTTGTTTTATTGATTCCATCATCCACTGGGTGTCTACAGGTACCCCATGTATCACAGATTGTGTGATGGCGGAGCTTGAGAAGCTAGGCCAGAAATATCGAGTTGCTCTTAGGTATTTAACTCTTGGCTTTTCCTTTGACATTGATCACTAATTTTCATCATTGTTTTTTCACTTGGTCTCCTTTTTCTGTAAATTTTCTTATGAAATTATCTCGGATTGCTAAATCCTTGGCTGGTTTAGAACTTGCGTTAACCCGCATTTTCATTTTGACCACCTCTTATGAGCATATTGTTAGTATTCATCTTCTATTTCCATCTGATTTGCATTTTCCCTTGAACAGGATTGCAAAGGACCCTCGGTTTGAGAGGATACCCTGTATTCATAAAGGGACCTATGCAGATGACTGTATAGTAGATAGGGTCACTCAGGTGGGTTTTTATGAGCTTCTCCATATTTCTACGTGTTACTAATTTGAATTATTTTAGCGTTATTTATATGGTGGTTCGTGTGTATTGTGTTGCGAACTGTGATATGCATTTGTTAACATTATTCATCATTATGGAAACAGCACAAGTGTTTCATTGTTGCTACGTGTGATCGAGATTTAAAACGAAGGATACGGAAGGTACGTTCAAATAGATACTGCTTTATGGCATTGTCTGTTTATCTCTGCTTCCGGGGGCGTAATGTGATTTGTCTAATTGCAGGTTCCTGGTGTGCCAATCATGTACATCACTAAACATAAGTACTCCATTGAGCGGTTACCTGAAGCAACAGTCGGTGGAGGTAGGTTACATTCATTTATCATAGTTTGGAGTAGTAATCCCAATTCAAAAATGCCTTTTGGACTTGAAGACCTTTTCTTTTTATGAGAAGAGCTATCAGATGAGGCATCATTGCTGTCTATTTGACTGTTGTGTTACACTTGTCTTGTTCTTTGAAGTTGTAATTGCATTTTATTGAACTTGGAAGATTCTAACTTACTGTGAGTTTCTGTTGCAGCCCCGAGATTTTGATATGTCTATTAAGAAGTGACGCTTGTGAAAAGGTTTTAATACTCTGGAGAGATGGAGATCGAAACAGAAGATGTCAGTATATCTTTTAGTAAGAGAGATTTGAGAAGATTTTGATGTATATTGTGATGCCTAACCTTCACAAGGTAACGAAGATGAGAAATTATGTATTGTTATGGATGTTTTCGTTTATTAAACCATTTGATTTCTTTCTTTTTTTTCCCCCCTTCCCTTTTTTTGTCTTTAACCAGGATGTATCTTCACAAGTTCATTACATTTTTAACCGGTCATGATATTAGTCCTTTAGCTAAGAGCAAAATAGAAACTTCCTCCTTATAAAAGTAATTTTAGGGTTGTTCATAACACAAATGTCTCTCTTAGTCGGGACTAAAATAATTAACATCATCCTTGTAAAAATAATTGGACTTAGTCAATGATTTAAAAACCGAACTTGTTTAACAATAAAAATTTTGAACCGGACAATTTTTCAGTTTGGTTTTTATTTTTTGATTTGATTTAGTTTAATAATTTTTGTTGTTAAAAATTGATCAATTTATTAATTAATCCGTCAGTTTTTGTAAATTAATTAGTTTTTATAATTTAAAAGAAATTAATTATTTTTTATTTAATAATTTTTATTAAACTTTAATTTTTTGATAAATAAAGAAAATTTTAATTATTTTAAAATTTTTAATTTTATTTGATTTTTAACTAGTTTTATAACGGTTTAATATCTGTTAATTATATAGTTATTGTTTGACTGGTTTTTATGGTATAATGATAAATCAGTTTAGGTTCATCTCGAGTTGATTAAAATTTAGGTTCGGTTTAAGTTTGAGATGATCACTTTTTATTTAGTTTCAACGGTCTGAATTGATTTTGTCAAAATAATGTTGTTTTGTCTAATTCTTGATTTCATTGACCAATTTAGTTGTGCATAAGCCGAATTGTCTAAAGCTTGATCTTATTGACCAATTGGGTTGTGTGCGTAAGTATGATTCTTTACGGATATGTTTGCTTAGCTGTTTCGGTTAAGATGATTCTAAGATCTGGTTCAGTTCATTGGTTAAGTCAAAGATCGTTTTTGTAGTTAAAACGACGTGCGGAACAGAGTTAGAATAGGGGAAGATGTGATCCTTACCTGGCGTGTATCATATTAAAATAATTAATATCATCTATTTTATTAAAATTATAAATTACAAGAGATATCATATATCTCTTACAAAATATTTTATCGTCACTAATACAATTTTCTTGAGTCCAGTGTCAGTCAAGCCGCTTCCAACGAGGCAACGCGTGATATTTGTAATCTAATCCACAAAGTTGTAATTGAGTGAAGCTACTTTGGTGGTTCTTTTAATGGATTGAACATTGGGGGTCGGGAATAAGATGAATCAAACTAGCAAGTAATTACTTGGCGCCATGGTTGTAACACACAGCCAGCCATTGACAACCTCAAAATAGAGTACCATCAACAACCCAGATGTACATGGCCACACCACAATCCGCACATGCATTACGTGCCTTCTGTTCAGACAAGTGGGCCACTGACTAACTTACTTCTTCATACAGTTGTTCTAACGAGTTAAATGCTGATGGGGCAATCAAAAGCTTGGAGAAAGTGAAAAAGACAAAATTCAAATCACTTGCAGGTGTGAAGAGAGAAAAAAAACTATGAATATTAACCGGTTCAAAAGATGGAAAAAAAAAAGGGGGGGAAAAGTGCCCAGCATTAACATTATAATGAATCAAAACCATCAGGAAACTGATCACAAGAAAATGCTGGCCTGCAACATGGTTTTCCAGGCATGGTGTATCATGTTAGCTCTTAGTTCTTTATCCACATTAGGAACACAAGCGAGTGGCCAGACCAATGTTTATCTAGCATGTTAAGTTGAGTATCTTCATTACGATTTTTAGATGTACAAAATGCTCATTATTAAACCCAAATGAAAGGAACTGAAACAAAATATAATTTCAAGCAATTTGACTAACTAGTTACTAAGAAAAGTACTCACATCACAAGCATGGGAGACATTTACTGGGAACTCCATATCATAACAGTGGAGGTCAGAAAGTCAGCATATGCGATTTGTTTTGTTAGGATTCATGAGACAGGAGCAGCCTTCAGCTTTGATGCTTTCTGTTTAACAAAGAAAGCTGATATCATGCTTTTACTACGAACAGGAGCTCGAACAATTTCACGCCTTGGGTTATCAAACGACCTGAATGCTGTCAACGGTTTAGAACTGTCCAGCAGTTCCTGCACAGAAACTGTTTGTTAAGTTTTCTTTCCTTGATCATGATAGTATCAGCTGATATTGAGGTAGTATACAACATCAATATATGTTGACCAGAAGAAAAACTAATTAATCCAAACAAAGCAAAGAATATTGTAATTTACAATAGATAAGAAGTTTGGATGCATTTCAGGTTGATGATGTTGAGTAACTTGGTAGACTCTAGTAATAACTATCCAAGTTCTGAACTTTTTATGTGATGTCTGGGCCTCGTTGAGTAACCTACAAGCATGTCATTGCCTACATAGGTACACAAGTATAACCTAGTACATGGACAAGTATAACCTATGATGCTTTAAGTCAACATTTATCCATGATTTCCAGCAGCACAGCTCTGTGCACCCTGAATTTGCCAACTTATGGCCATGCTAAGTAATAATTGAATCATCTCATCAACTTATATACACTTTACTTTCCATGATCCTACTTCTTTGTGAGTCAAATGGTCAATAGACACCAAACCTGAATCATTCTGTCAAGAATGTTAAATCCAACACATTTCTAAGACGTGGTCACTACAAACTTTCAAGGGATAAGAGGAACAGGATTTTCTAAAACATCAAAATTCACATCCCATTCACTTGTAAAATCTTTGGTCTACAGAGATTTGTCAGCACATACTGATCAACTGTGTGACATATTTCCTGTCATCCAATTCTTTTCATTTAACAATGATCAAAGCAATGAACGTTTGTAGATTACACATCAGTCGGAACACAATTTATACAACTTCTTTCAGTCCATGCTTCCAACCATTCAGATTACAATCTGCCATTATGAGTATCCTTAGATGTGAAATAGGTAGTTTATAGCCCAAAAAAGATAGAAAATTTTCATGACAAACATCCAGGTCAACGAAAATCTGGAAATCTTTGCAGTCTTGTTAACTGAAGCAGTCAGAATGATTTGCCAAGTAGACGTAGCAGGGGCCTCTCAGAATTTAGAGTCATTGCCAGAGGCATAATTTAGCCAACAAAAATTTTCAGGAATAAACTTACAATGTATACCTAATTTACATGTGCTTCATTATTATGCAAGACCCTCAAGTATTGACCTCTAGAGATAGTATAATGAAATATGAAAACTTGACGACAATTATGAAACTCGCTCAATGGAATGGTTTTCCCCCAAAAACTAACACAGATGAAAAATTCAAGATCATTACAAAAAGAAAAGCCACATCCAATACATGGATCAATTATCAATTATGCAAATTATAAACCTTCCAAGAAAAATTATGCAAATTAGAAGAATGATGGACAAGTCTGTGTCCTTGCTGATTTTGAAATTACCCTGTGGGGGACACCAAATGTTTGCATAACGGCATTTGATGCATGACTTCCGCTAATTAGCTGAGCAGGGGCTCCTGTGGATTTTATCCTTGCACTCTCCTCTTTATCTGTGAGAACAAGAGCTCCAATTACTAACAAATTGCAACCATCTTAGTAAATTTTATTTTATTGTGCAATGTCATTTTAATTTTTTCACATACCTAAGAGTTGAAAAGCCACAGAAGAGTTCCCAGAAGTTTTTGAATCTTCATTGCTGCATGATAAACATATGTCAAATACACACACCTTCTCCCAGAAGATACTTAACAGCAAGAGATATGCTTTAGCTGAGAAAAGAAGAATCAAAATTAAGAAATTTCAACAACGAACCTACTCCCTTTCAAACTAGATTTGGTTTCTGAAGCCAAGTGCCAAGAGAGGGTCTTTGCTGCAGGGGAACCTGACACAGAATACTTCTATAAGTAAAGTTCCCTAGCAACCAATGAGAAAGCAAAGGTGGTTTTGTGGACTAATCACAGGAAACCAAAGGATAGAGTGCAAACCACAGTACACCCACAAACCTGAAGGCTGAAGACGAGATCTAGCTTGAAAGTGAGTTTGCCTTGCATCAGTTTGTATGACTGGGCTAAAGTGTACCTTCTTATTGACAGAATCTAACACAGACAGGGGATAAATCAAAATAAGATGGAGGAAATAAGGTATACACTGAATCACTTCCAGAAAAAGCCAAACAAATCGGTCTTACTTGGCAAAACATAATGCTTGTGATGTCTAGGAATAATAGCCAACAACTGCTGCTGCCTAAGACCTTCCTTGTCCGTATACATTTGGCAAGTGAGTATTTGCTGACATTGGCAAACAGAATCGGTTTTGATGTTCATTCACTCGATGCCCAGTCCAATGAAAAGGAATTCGTGCTTACAGACACAGGAAATTTTACCTGATTTAGACAAGAAACCTTTAGCTCCATGGTTGAAATATCCACTGTTTGTTGCTGAAGCAGGTCAGTTAACTTGTAAGCCACAGTGCCAAGGTGATCAACAGCATTTACAAGGGCTCGAACAGCATAATCTTTCAGGTTGTCCAATACCCTAATCCATAGAAATTTAAAGAATTACCAAACATGAGAAGTCAACAGATGCAAAATTCCACGTTAACAAAGAAGGTAAACAATGTCTTCCAAAAGCCAAAACAGCAAGTACCCAAAACCCAGAACATAACCACAAAATACAGAGTGAGAAATTTTCTTTCCACAGAATCCTCGCAGCCCATGTCCTGACCAGTAGCAACTTAGTGCTTAGTCACATGTTCTTAGAATTATACTTAATGTAGACAACGTGGCTTTCAAGAAAGGTATTCAATCACTTAATTTGAAACTCACAGATTTTATTCCAGACAGTATCCAACTGAATGACAAGTTTATACCCTAATCCAATCAAAGAATAAACAAAATCATGCAAAGAGGTAATTGCATCAAGTCATAAGAAATCACTTACATCTGTTTCTGTTCGCTGTGCAGGTAAGACTTCTCACAGTACTCCGCCGCAGAATACAGTTGAGGCCTCAAGTTCTTGAGTTCCTATATTTCAAATATGGTCATTGACTACTTAAGAAACAATAAGACCCCCCAAGCAGATCAACCGAACAAGAAAACGACAGTAGCAGATCAGATCCCAGAAGTACCTGCAGGGCTTTGACGAAGTTTTTGCTACGTTCCATGGACACCTCATCATAGGTCAAAGCACGGTTGACCGGTGCACTCTGCTCTATTTCCATATCTCTAAGCTTCAAAGAACTTGTCTTTTCACAGAATTAAGTAATCAAAACTCAAAGGGTATATGAATTTCAAGTCAACTTGTATAATATCGATCTGGGTCAGTTTAACATAGATTTATAAATGGGTAGATATGAAGTTAGGTTATAGTTGGATAGCTAAGCCAAAGACGAAAAGAGAGAGAAGGAGGGAGAGTGAAGTAGAAGCGATTCTAAGAAGTGATTTTGGAGTTGATATGAAGTGAAAATGACTGGAATAGAAGAAAAACTAAAGGAACTTATTTTGGTGGTTGACGTACTTCACTGAACAAAGCACAAAACTAATTAAACTAACATTTGGTTTGGAAGAGACGAAATTGCCAAGAGTGTATCCAAAGCGTCTACTCTCATCTCTACTTAAAGGAGCACCTTCCTTAGCTTGGTGTAGGTTTAGCAATTAAGTTCTGAGTTTAAGTTAGTCCCTATTTGGTTGAATTTTGGAAAGTGAATAAATACTTTATTTTTATTGCAAAAATAATTATGTTTGATTCGATCTAAAATTATCATATATAATTTAGTTTGATCGAATTTTAGGTTAAGTTTAGGTTTTTTTTAATTTTAAGGTTTAAATTAATTTTTTTAGCTTTGATCGCTTCGAAATTCGAATTTTTTTTTGTTTTCTAAGACTAAATCCTGATTAACATAAAAAATAATAAGAGTCAAAGAAATTAACATTTATTTACAATAAATTGGGGAATTTATTTTTATTAATTATTTATCTATCCAGCATTTTTAAATTTGTAAATAGTTTATGAAATATTAGATATTCTTAAAAAAATTTATTTGTACATTCGAAAGATTAGCTATTGCAAGATTTATTTCCTATACATCATATATATTAAAAGATTTTGGGTAAAAGAAACAAATAATAGTTTAAGAAATTATTTTAGTTTTCAATTAAAATTTTTTTATTAGATTTTGATTAAAAATAGGGACAAAGCATATATAGGCATAAACTAATCAAATGTCACTAATATGATAATTTAATTTTGTTAATAAATTTAACTCGAACTAATTAAATTTAATTTAAATTAATACTTTAAAATAATTATAATATTTTGAGTCAAATTTAATTAGTTTGATTCTAAGTTTAAGAACCAATTTAAATCATACTTGTATTTCGTTGTTTTTTTAAACCAAAATATAAGAAAATAAAATTTTTTAAAAATTGAAAACTAAAAGGAGAACTTTTGAAAATTTTAAATATTAGGAGATTTTTTAAAATTGTAAGGGAAGTATTTGTCTTTTATTAAAAAATTAAAATATAAATTTAAAAAGATAAGGATTTACGTTTTAAAAAGTAAAGAGGTGACAAACATTAATGAATAAATGATGCAGAAATGATTCAAGAAAACATGAAATCGATGACATGAATGGGCCCTTATTGTAAGCAGCCGAAGACCTGCAAATGTCATAATGAGCACAGAGCATTTAGTTGGTAATAAATGGATCACTTGCCCCTATCTGTTACAATTCTATTTTATAAAAACTTATATATTTAATAAATAGAGCCTATAAAAATTGGATGATTAAGATCGTGCCGGAACAGAGGGCACATGGTAGATATAGAATAACGAGAACAGATAATCCGAACATCTTTTGTAAAATTCTAGATATCTTATCAAGTAAATAATTTATTTATCTAAATTGTACCTTTTTCAAAAAAATTAACTTAATTGCAACGTTTTCTTTTTGACTCTCTGTTACTAACCTTTCTAAAATTTTTAACTTAATTATAACTTTTGTTATCATAATTTAAATCTACAATTGATTAAAATAAGAGATTTTTAGAGAAATTCACTATAAGAACAACAACCAGTAAAAATCTCGCTAAAAAATGAATCTAAAAAAAATTCAATAGTACGTAGTCTTACTATAATTAATAGAGAGATTGTTTCCAAATGACTTTTGAGAAAAATCCACTCTACAAATTAAACCTATAGTTGAAAAATAACACGTATTGTTTGGATAAAAATTACAAACGTTTTAAATTTTTATGTAATTATTTAACTTTTAAAAATTTTTAATCAAATATTTAAATTTAAAAATTAAATAAATTAATTCAAAAAATTATTTTTTTGCTTATATGTAAATTCGAACGATAAAAGATCAGGTAATTTCTTTTTTTTTTTACATAAAATTTTGAGTATTGAATAAGTAACTGTATATATAACAACTAATACATTTATATAAGAGAATCAAAAATTATGTTGACGAAAATAAATAATTAATTTTAAATTATTTTTAATATTTAATAAAATTTTACAATTATTAAATATGAAAATGAAATATATTTTTAACTGGTATTGCAAGTGAAATGATGTCGTGGCATAGATATTTTCCAAGTGTTTGATCATTTGGAGTAATCGAGTTTATAATGATAGTGACATTACAGGGTATTACTCATTTGAGTAATGATTGTGAAGGGGCACCGAAAAGCAGGGTAGGCACCGAAAACATTGAACTTTGCCTTTGTTAGTTGGATTCGATTCGAACACATTTTTGAATGACTAGTTCAATCGTAAATATATCTACACATGACCCATTCTAACATTTTCATAAATTCATACTAAACGACAGAGTTTGACCCAAAGTAATTACGTCCTCAACACAAAACCTTGAGAAAATTCAAGAGAATCAAATCTTAAGACGTAAATGATGATGAAAGCTCAAAGAAAGTTAGCTTTAGGGTTGAGAGCAAATTGAATCGATTTAGTTAATTTAATAGTGAAAATTTTGAGTTGTTTAGTTATTCAATTTGATTTTTAACTTTCTATTTTGATTTAGTTAATTAACTCATGTTGTTAAATTTTGATTAATTTTTTAGTTAGTAGATCAGTTTTTATAAACTAATCAATTTATCAGTTAAATTCTTTAAAAAAAAGTTTTTTGTTTGAGTTTTTAGTTTCTGCTTTTAGATTTGGTTTCTTCCAGTTTTCAAAAATTATAAAAATCATAAAAAGTGGTTTTTGTTTCTTGTTTTTGTTTTTTTTTCATAATTTGATTTACTATCATTTAAATATATATTATTTAATTATTTAATTTTTACTAAAAATTATGAATAATTTAATTCAAGGTTATATATTTAATAAATTAAAATTAATTATCAATAAAAATTATAAATAAATAATTTAATTTAATAATTAATTTTTATAATTAAAGACGCGAAAAAGGTTACACTTATATCTGGAACAACTTCTTAAGTGGGCACTCCAAGTCTCGACCATTTGGCCAATGTCGCTTTGGATGGGGTGGACTCGGACATTGAAGGAGGCACACCATTTTTCTGGGACGATCTCGCCAGGTTCCTGTCAAAATACAGCAAAAGAGGCAGGAAAGTGTATCTAACAGCAGCTCCTCAGTGCCCATATCCTGACGCTTTGGTAGGAAAAGCATTGGCCACAGGTTTATTTGATTACATTTGGGTTCAATTCTACAACAACGCTCCTTGCCAATACAGTAATGGGAATGTAAAAAATCTTATAGCTGCCTAGAAGCAATGGACATCTGGAGTTCATAAAACAAAATTTTTCTTAGGTCTATCAGCCTCCCCTAAATCTGCCGAAAGTGGGTATATTTCGGTACCTAATCTGGTATGCTTCCTGTAATTAAAAGGTCTCTGTTGTTTAATTTTTGTAACACTGCAGAAAAAGTGCAAATCAATTCTTATATTGAAATCTCCAACATCATACGTACAAAATATCCAACAACAATAATAAAACATAATCGCAGTTATCTGATATATATAACTGCTTACAAAGTAACTACTAACAAATAGATAAACTTTTTATAAAAAAAACTGACATATTAACATACTATTAAACCAATCCAACAGCTTTAATCCAATATGTTAACACTCCTTCTTAGATCAAATGCTGCTACATACTCCAATCTACTTCCTCAACCACTCAAATCGGTCAACTTGAAATGGTTTGGTGAAAATATCAGTAAATTGATTCTCTATGCTAGAATACACTAGCTTTATCTCCCCAGATTTATGCACTTCTCGCAGATAATAAAACTTTACCTTAAAATGCTTAGTTTTGCCATGAAACACAGGATTTTGAGATATTGCTAAAGCAACTTGATTATCCACATTTAATTCAGTTTCTCCAACATTAAAACCAATATCTGTCAACAACTTTCTTAACCAAATTGCATGATTTGCAGCTGCAGTTGCTGCAATAAATTCTGCTTCAGCAGTAGACAGAGCCACAATGTCTTGTTTTTTCGAACACCAAGAGAAACATGTTGATCCCTTAGCAAAACAATAACCGGTTGTGCTCTTCATATCTTCTACTGAACCGGCCCAGTCACTGTCTGAATAACCATACAACTAGAAACTCTCACTTTTGGTGAATTTAATCCTATAAGAAGAAGTTCCCTTCAAATACCTGAGTACTCTTTTAGCAGCTTTCATATGTAGTTCACTTGCACAATGCAAAAATCTTGACAACACACTGACAGTATATTGAATATCTGGTCTCGTGGTTGTCAAATACATCAAACAACCCACCAAACTTTTATAAGTTGCATTGTCTGCAGGTTCTGCTCCATCTTCTTTTTGCAGCTTCTCTTTCTGATTCATAGGAGTTCCCACACTCTTGCAATCTTCCATTCGAAACCTCCTTAGAATCTCCTTTAAATATTTCTTTTGACATATGAAAATCTCATATGGACTTTGCTTGATCTCCATTCCAAGAAAATAAGCCATCACACCCAAATCTATCATCTCAAATATCTGCATTAGATCATGCTTTAATTGATTAATTTGCTTACAGTCGTTCCCTGTCACCAAAATATTATCCACATACAGAGAAATAACCACAATACTTCCTGCAACTTTCTTGGTATACAAAGTATACTCACTCAAACTTCTCTTATAACCCAAATCGTGTAAATAGCTATCCATTTTGTTTTACATGCCCTGGGAGCCTGCTTCAAGCCATACAACGCTTTTTTTAGTCGATAAACTTTGTCTTCATTCCCTGCAACACTAAATCCTTCAAGCTACTCTACGAATATTTTCTCTTCAAGCACCCCATTCAAGAATGCAAATTTCACTTCTAATTGAAAAACAATCCAGCCTTGCTCAGCTGCAATTGCAAGCAGTAATCGAATGGTGTCCATCCTTGCTACAGGTGCAAAGGTATCATAATAATCTACTCCCCACACCTGAGCATAACCCTTCACCACCAATCGAGCTTTATACTTGTTGAACGATCCATCTGCATTTAATTTAACTTTGAATATCCACTTCACACCAATAATCTTTCTGTTATCCGGCTTACAACTAACTCCCAAGTGCCATTTTTCTTGATCATATTCAGCTCCTCAATCATAGTTCTTAGCCACCACTCATCGCTTTTTGCTTCTTGATAATTTGTAGGCTCAAACAAAGCAACATAACATCTTTGATATATGTCAGTAAGTGATCATGTACCTCTCACTGGGATATCATCAATAATATTAGTAAGCTCTTTTTCCTCCTCCTGTGTTTGAACTAGTACATTCTTCACCTGTTCACCTTTGTCATCAGATGTCCAATTACATGCTTCATCTTCCAAAAATTTCACATTTCTACTAATTATCATTTTAGTAGAATGTGGTTGATACACCCTGTATCCCTTAGAGTGCAGACTATAACCAATAAACACACCAAGTTCAGCCTTTTGATCCAACTTATCTTGCTTCACTTGTGGTACATGTGTATAACACGCACAACCAAAAACTCTCAAGCCCTTCACTGATGGTTTAAAACCATACCATGCTTCATATGGAGTTTTCTTATCCACTACTTTAGTAGATAATCTGTTTGATAAGAACACTGTTGTATTCACTGCCTCTGTCCAAAACTTTTTTGGCATATTTTTTTCTTGCAACAGACATCTAGCCATCTCCATTACACTTCTATTTTTCCTTTCACTCACTCCATTCTCAGTCTATGCTGCTAGTGGTGTATTTGTTTGTTGTTGTTGTGACTTCTTCTCTCTGCAGATGACCTCTGCATGTCCCATTTTGTGACAAAACCTACACTTCATATTAGGTTTCCTCCAACACTTGTAGTGAGGATGATTCTTCCTACCACAATGTTGACATGGTTCCTAAGAACCTTGTTTTCCTCTCATGTTATGAGTGGATGCATCATAATTTCCTTCTTTTCTTCCTGATGATTCACTCTTTGATTTTTGTTGTTTGCCTTGATTAAATTGCTTCTTCTTTTTTCCTTTTGTGTACACTTTTGATTTGGCTTGAAGAGCACTTTCAGCAGGCTCATCTCTTCTCGTCGGTCTTCTCTGCTCCTGTGCCTGTAGTGCACTCAACAATTATGTCAACTTAATCTCTAAAAGATCCTTTGCATTCTCAAGAGATGAAATGGTAGCTTCAAATTTTTCTGGTAATGAAACTAGCAACTTTTGTACCAGTCTCTCATTCTTCATCTCTGACCCAAGAATTTGAATCTTGTTCGCCAAATCAATAAGTCTATCTGAATACTCCTTCACAGACTCATTGTCATTTATCTGCTGCCTTTCAAATTCCCTCATCAAATTTAAAACTTTCATGCCTCGGACTCTCTCATCTCCTTCATATTCTTCCTTTAAAAATTTCCAGATTTCAAAGGCAGAACCAAGCCTCATGATTCTGGTGAAAATTGTAGGAGAGACCGATGCATAAAGACATGACTTTGCCTTCGCCTTTCTCGTGATCTTCTCTTTCTGAAACTTCAATTGATTCAAGGTTGGATTTTCAAGAAGAGGATCCACTACATAATCTGACTCTACTGCTTCCCACATATCACAACCTTCCATGTAGGCTGTCATTTTTACAACCCACGCTTGACAATTCTCACCATCAAACACAGGTGGTGTGATTGGTGAAAAATTACTACCACTTGCCTGCATTTTTCTTTTCTGTTGAATGTAAACAAGCCTCTGATAATACCTTCACAAACCCCTTTAAGATCTATAAAGCTCTGATACCACTATTGTTTAATTTTTGTAACACCGCAGAAAGAGTGCAAATCCATTCTTACATTGAAATCTCCAACATCATACGTACAAAATATCCAACAACAATAATAAAACATAACCGCAGTTAACTAACATACATAACTGATTACAAAGTAACTACTGACTAATAGATAAACTCTTTTAAAAAAACTGACATATTAACATACTATTAACCAGGGCTGGTCCTGACGTTTTATAAGCCCGGGGTAAATAAAAAAGATTCTTATTTTACCTTTTTTCTTTCTTTATGATAATCAAGAGTGGACTTTTATAAAGAACAAAAGAGATAAAATAGGGGCCCTTTTGTTATTCTTTATAAAAATCAAGACCTTCATGAAGAACAAAATAAAATAAAATGGGGCCTTTTTTGTTACCTATTTAATTCTTCATAAAGCTGGGCCCTGGGCAGGTGCCCTTTCTGCCCTTGCCCAGGGTCGGCTCTGTATTAAACTAATCCAGCAGCTTTAATCCAATATGTTAACCCTCTCGCAAGTACGGAGGTGTCATGCTGTGGTCAAGATATAATGATCTCATGATCGGATATAGTTCTACAATCAAGAATCATGTTTGAAAACTTATGGTGCTTCTTCGTTCAATAAGTATATAGTACTCATGCCAGTATCTAGTGATGCACCTAATAATATGAAAACTATGAATACACACATTTGTCTTATAATTACCCTTATATTAAAAGAATCATAAGCTAAAGTGATTATTCTTTCAAGCAGGTAAGGAATAAAATCTAAGATGCAAGTAATAATTTCGAAAAATTGTTAATACTCTTAGAAAAAGTAACAAAAATGAATTTTGCTCGCACTACTGGACAGCAAAATGTTGTTGGCATTGGAGGCTTGGGTCTTAAAAGAGAGAACGAACCTTGAAACAGGTAGTGGAACAATATAAAAGCATAACTAAATCTGGCGCGAAAAGCGCGATGGTTTATTCAATTTGTAACGGACCATATCCATTGCTCTACCGGCAATCTACCTTCCTTTTCCCAACCAATGTATTCAACTGTTTCCAAGAATTTCCAGTAAAGATGTGATTCCCCGAGGAACTTTCTCTTTGTTAATAACATAGATTCTGAGACAAGTATCTGATTTTTTACAAGGTACTTTATTGTCAATGTTTCTGGTTAGTAATCAGCTTTTTTGCAAACGTAAGTTTGATAAATGATGTCTGGTCGGAATTTCTCAGGGCAGGAAATGGCCGTTCTTCAGAAGGAGATTCCGGCTTTTGAGTTCAGAGATGCTCAGATTAACAAGATACGATACTGTAAACAGGATTTTGCACATATTTCTCATTACGTCGTTACTGATTATGATTGGAAGGATTATTGTCCTGTGGCTTTCAGGTGCTTTTACGTCCCTTTTTCTCTTCTGATTTTCAGTTAAATAATTGTATGAAATGGGTGATATATATTGTGTTGCATCAATGGCGAAACCTTATTAACCCGTTCCCTGGAAAAGGGTAATCTGCTAAATACATAAATTTCAGAAGAAAGAACTAATAGATATGTAAATGTTGTTTTGTTCCAGACGCTTACGAGAGCTTGAAAACATCCATCATACTGAGTATATGCTAGCAATTTGTGCGGAAGACGTAATAAGGGAAGTCTCTTCACCAGGGAAATTCGGTCGTCTGATTATTTTGACAACGGATGAGCGTTTTGTGATTAAAACTCTGCGTAAATCTGAAGTGAAGGTAAAGATCAATCATCTGGGATCTCTGAGAATCACCATGTTCCCGAAGTTGTTGGTTATGAACTTGAACAGACGGTGCAAGGATTCTTAATTCTCTTTTCCATGCAGGTGATGGTGGATATGCTTCCAAACTATTATGCTTATCTTAAGAAGAACCGAGCTACATTGTTGACCAAGCTATATGGAATCCATGTTGTGAAGCCACATGGAGGTATCAAGGTAAAGACATTTTCATTTTGTATCTGGTTTGACCAAATTTTGGTTTTCTGCACAAGAGAAGAGACATGACTTTGATTCACATAAGAGTCAGATCAACTGGGCAGTGTCACTAGGCTCTGAAAAGATTACTAAAGAAATGAACTTCTCAACTTATTTCTCCGAAAGTTCATCAGAGGTTCTTCTGCAACTTACATTCCCATTGTTATGGTCTATAGTGATCATGTTTCTGTCAAGATAAATAATCCCCCGAGATCCTTTACCTGCTACTTTTGCTCCATTAGCAAACAATTGTTCTTGAAGTTGGGTAGTCTCCAACAGTATTTGCAACCATGGCATGTGTTTATGGCCATTATGAAAAGAAAATATAGAGGAGAGAGCAAGCCCTGGATAAGAAAGCAAAGGATTCTTGATTAAGGTTCCGATGCTGAGTTCC
Source organism: Erythroxylum subrotundum (assembly GCA_027563845.1). NCBI lineage: Eukaryota > Viridiplantae > Streptophyta > Magnoliopsida > Malpighiales > Erythroxylaceae > Erythroxylum > Erythroxylum subrotundum. Next base: position 18,880,224 of record JAOQMQ010000009.1, on the reverse strand, counting down.
TCAAGTGATTTTTCATGTGCAGGTTTATTTTTCTGTGTTGTCGACTGTCATCCCTTCATCTGTGGGAAAATGCAAAATTTATGATCTCAAAGGCACGCCTAAAGGAAGAAAACAGAACAGAAAGAAAATAGAGGGAAAAGTCATATACAAGGACAAGGATTTTGATCTTCTTTTGCGGCTAGATCCACTGACACACTATAAATTTTTGAAGTAAGTTGGCTCATCTGTTTCAAAGTCATAGTATATATAAGAGGCCTTTTCTAATAAAGTTGTGTATATTTTGATCCTCAAATGCATCAAAACCTTTCTGGTTTTTGCTAAAAGCATTATTCATCTTTCACTTTACAGGCAACTCCGGTATGATTGCGAGTTCTTGGAATCTGAGAAAATCATGGATTACAGTCTTTTGATTGGTGTTGCTATGCAAGCTCCCAACAAAGGTGATTGCTCCCACCGCCATAATATAGAGGATATAACAGACGATCCTGTTAATTTCGTAATGTTTCAATCAGAAGGAAATTCCTGAATCTACGTTATTTTTTGTTTCTCATTTAGTATACTTGGAATCAGATGCAACAGTTTAAGCTATATCTGATGCAGAACATTGTGTTTACTAATATCAAATGCAAACTTTAATCCGGAATAGATAGACTGTTGTTATACAGTTCTTCTCCAGGAATGTCTCATTTTTAGTTGCTTGTTTAGTGACAATCCCTAATTCATCCGCACATCCTTGCTTAAGAAATCTTTTTGTGTCAGCTTTTCATTTCTGAAACTTGTAGCTACCCACTTTGTAAGGAATGAAAGTTTTGGCTTTCATTCAATAATTTCTTTCCATTGAATGTGTTTTGCAACATTTATTCTCGACTCTTACAGTTTGATTGCTTTGATACATACACAATACTAAGTATCTTTTTCTGCAGTAGCCACTGATTCCTGTGGTCAAAAGGCAGTTCCCAACTCCAGTTCTACAACCACCTTTGGCTCTTTAAACAAAAGTGGTGAAATGTGCCAAATATCAAATAGGTAACATCTGCTTTGCTTTGAATCCTTCAAAATTATAGCAAATTCCCACCTGAATCCAGGTGTGGAAGGCTGCTTCTGCTTAGCTTGACAATTGTGATTTCAGAGATCTGTTAATTATATCATTTCATTTTCAGTTGTTCCTCATTGTTTATACTTTTATATATTCCAGCCCTGATTTTAACTTTGGCATGGCGATGCGGGCTCGTGCGACGGCTCGGAGGGGAGGATCAGCTCATCCTAGTATACAGGACCCCAGGGGCTGCAATGTGAAGTTATATTTTAAAATCGTAGATATATTCCAGAATTATGGTGTCTCTAAGCGCATTGAACATGTTTACAAGTCATTACAATACGATTCTAAGTCCATTGCTGCAGTAAGTCCTGAAGTATATTCTACTCGTTTTCAGGATTATCTTCACCAGATATTTCAATCAGAAGATTCAGAGAAAGGAGATGCCTTTTAGTTCTACAAACGAAACTCTTTTCTTTTTCAAATCGGAATTTGTTGAGTTTTTCCTAGAACATGTTGTTTTAGGTGATTTGAACAAATTGCTGATGATTGATTGTAGTAAAGTGATATTGACCCTTGATAGAGATTACTGATTCCATGAAAATTTTCTTCAAGTTTTCACCAGAAAAACATAGATTGAAGTTTAACTAGTTTTTGAAATTTATTTTTTGTATGTACATTGCATAAATATTTAAGAACATGTATTAATTTGATATTCAAGTAAGTCTCGTAACTAATGTTTTAAAAACTAGATCAGAAATTAAATCAATAAAATAAGAGATTTAAAGTTATAAAACTATTATATAATAATGATTGAAAAATTAAAAATTTTAAAATAGAATTGAAAATGAAAATTGCTCTTATTCATTAAAGAAGTTAAAAGTTTAGTTAAAAATGTTATATAAAAATTAACTAGTTTATTTTGATTTATAAAAATTAATTAGTTTATAAAAATCAATTAATTAATTAATTAATCAACTGATTTTAATAACAATAGTTATTAAGATGAATAAAAATTAAAAATTAAACTAAAAATGTCATATCATATTAATATTTTGTCACGATGACTTTCACGTAGAATAGTATTGTCATTGTTTAATGTCGGATTATTTTTATAAAAATTAGAATATTTCAACATTTTTTTAAATTTCATACTGATATTGTAAAATTAAGTAAATCTCAATATTTTTAAAATTAAACCTTATTAATTTACAAAATAATTTATGTACTTACTTATTATATAATAATCATTAAAATTTTTGAATAATTAAACATATAATTGTGGGCTTTTCGTCTGGTCTAGGCCATATACGTAATGCTTCGAGAATTTGTGAGTGCTAATTGGACTTAAAAAGGCAAAGCCCTCTAAACCGAACTTCGACTTAAATCGGCCACTATCAACTTTTTTATTTTTTGCCTCCTGAGATGTTTTAGGAAAGTTTTAATTTTGAGAAAGCACTTTTAAATTATTCACACTAGTTGGGTCGGCTATCTCAGGCTCAGTCCTAAGCCCAGGCATCGACGGCCCATTAGTAGGAGGCAATCTCCCATGCAAATACAAAGACCTACGTAAAGACCTAAACCTAATGATCTCA
>JAOQMQ010000009.1:18860106-18875520 GCA_027563845.1 Erythroxylum subrotundum | reverse complement strand
GTTATATTTCGTCTGCTTTTCTTCTTTTTGGTTGTCATCAAAATCTTTCAATACGTAAAGTCATTTTGACTTAACATAGCCAAATTATGAAAATGTAGCTAATAATATTTAGCTACGAAAAAAGCGTAATCAAAACTATTGACGACGATTTATCATAATGTAGCTAATAGTTTTTGGCTACGAAACTTAAGCGTAGCCAAAAAATATTGCAACGATTTCTAAAAACGTTGTTTATAGCTTTCAGCTAGGAAAATTTGATGATGTTTTGGGTGACGAAGTGAAAACTTAGCTAAAAACTGTAAACGACGTTTTTCACACCCTTAGTTACGTTTTGTTTTGGTAGTCAAATGTCAACTTTATTGTAGTGAAGGGAGCATGAAATACATATAATGAGCTACAACAATAGTTAAAGAACCCAACGTAACTAGGTTAAGAGATAACTGAGCATGCATGACATTGTCAGGATCTACTATAGGCCTAGTTTGCCAAAAAGAAAACAAAACTAATTTATAGCCCACTATACGATCTATTATATAAATAGATAAATGTTCCTTTCTTAAAATTCCTGAAAAATTAGTTTTTTATGATTAAATCGGTAATAATAGAGCAAAATGTGGATTATTCATAGTAGACTCAATAAACAATAGGATGGAATATAAGTACTCTTCAAAAGTCATATTCATCAATGTCATAAATGCAGTCGCTGCATTAATCAACTTAAAAGGAATCACTAAGAACTCATAATAGTCATACTGAGTACGAAAGCTATCTTAAGAATACCTGAATCAGTTATCCTCAACTATCAGTATCCCAATCTCAAGTTAATCTTGAAAATTATGACAACTCCCCTCAATTGATCAAAAAGATCTATATCCTCAACAATGAGTACTTGTTCTTCATTATTACCTTATTTAATTGTCAATAATTAATGCAAAGTTTCATAATGCTATCTTTTTTCTTCACAAATAACACTCGAGCTCCTCAAGGTGATGTACTTGGTCTAATAAAGCTCTTTTTCAATAACTCCTCTAATTGTTCTTTTAACTCCAGCAATTCAACTGTAGCTAACCTATAATGTGCAATAGAAATTGGTGCAACTCCAGACGTAGTCTCAATGGTAAAATCTATCTCTTATGGAGGCTAAAAACCTGGTAAATAATTTAAGACTATCTCAAAAAATTCCCCTACCATATGAATATCCTCTAATCCAAGACTCACCTCCCTCATATATGTAATATGAGCTACATATGCCTCACATTCATCCATTATCAGCCGTCTAGCAATTATGACTAAGATCACTTATGATGGAACCACTCTCCGATCCCCCATAAATAGCACCTACTGTTTACCTTAAAGACTCTATCATCAACTCCTATGCATCACAATCCATTATAACCTAATTTTGTGAATCAGATTAACTCTCTCAAATCTACCACTATCAAGTCAGTTAGTACTTTCACTCCACCAATCATCATTGGCATTCCCCTCCTCACACTATTCACTATCATATAGTCTCCCATTGACATCCAAACTCTCAAGTTATATCCTAATCGACTAACCTTCCCCAAAACTCTAAAAGCAAACTCTAAAAATATGTAGGAATGCGTAGATCTTAGCTCTACTAACATATATGCCTCAATATTAAATAATGAAATCCTAACAAAAATGACAATGTCGGTTGCGAATGCCTCCTCCTTTGTCATATAATATATCCTTGCTTGAGTCTGACCTTATGTTATCTATAACCAGTATCAACCTGGTTCAAGCAGCTTTACCATCACCTGTATTCCCAACTCAACTTGAATCTTTATCGAAACTAGAAACACCACTCTGACCACGTATTGTCTTCTTTACCCTCGCTCCTGAGCTCCTCCTTACTGTTGGATAACTCCTTTGTAAATATCCTCACTCTCTATAGATATATCATGCCTGATTGATCTCAATGGGGTCCCTAATATAGTCCTATGTGAACTCTCTAGTAGGTAGCGCATCTTTGTAACCATCCAACTCCTCCACTAAAAGGTCCTCTAAGCCTATAACTAACCCCTCTATCTTATCCAACCAATGGTGCGCTAGTAATGCTATGCTATCATAAATCCCTACCATCTCCCCGATCTCTACCAAACTTATAGAAACTACCACTCCTAATCAATATAGCAACGACTCTTCTAGATCCCCCTGCACCAGTAGACCATGAAAGACTAGCTCTTCTTTTAACAGATGAACTGAATATTTCAATGATTTTGAATGATATTGATTCGAGAAATCTTTAGCCAAGGTGGAATAATACTTTGAAAATATTTTTCAAATGTTATTAATGTGATATTAATTTCATACTCTATGTCTAATCAGAACACAATGTAATGAAAAAAATGAATTATATGAAAAATATGCACAGGGAGGTTGGTTAAAAATATTTTAACACTCCTAATACTAGATACCAATATTGAGCTATGAATATAAACTGTTTAATTAGATAATTAAAGGTAAATTAAAGGAGTTTAACTTATCTAATTATAAACACGATTTAAGGTTATAATTTATAGTCATTGTCATTATATTTAGGAACCTAATAGGACACATACAAAGAATGGTTAAAGAAAAAAAGTTAATTTAATCAAGTTGAACTTGATTGTAAAATTTAAGAAAATTTAAAGGTTAAATATGAGAAGTTTAATAAATAAGAACCGATATGAGGTATTAGATCTTACTTGGACTTATTTAATTTTTAATTATAATTCTAATTAAAGTTTAATTGAAATTAAAATTATATTTCAACTATATTATTAAAAGGTTCATCTATTTCAACTAAATTATTAAAAGGTTCAACTCCTATTAGGAAAAGGTGTAGGCACTACAAAAGCTAGTAATCCTTGCTTGTCACTCTCAATATTACTTACGGAGTTATCTCAACTTATTCATGTGATATTGTTAGAGAACAGATGCTTGTAGAGCTATAGTGGTAAAAATAAGCCTATTTTAGAAAGTGATTCGAATGAAACTGTAGAAAAGATCAAACTTGATAATAAGATACGAATTCATATTTTTACTTTATTACGTTCTATTCATTAATCATGTTATATAATTTAAAGTAATTTTAGCTTTTGAAAAATCAAACGAAATAATTTTGTTTTGTTCTTCTTTCGTTACATGCATTAACTTTGCAAGACACATTAAAGTGATTTATTTAGTAGAACAAATAGCCGCTCTATTCAAAAAGTTAGTGTGATGGAAAGACATATCTAAATAGTTTAACTATAAGAACAATTAGTCTCTAAATTCAAAAAGTTTAATGTGTAAAAGTTTAAAAGTCGCAATAAAAAAAATCCTAACTTATTTAAAACTTTAAAAAAGATAATTAATTAAAAACGAAAACTCATTAAAATTTACAAATGTGAATTAAATCGAATTCATCTAAAGATAATAAAATTCGTTCGAATTCAAAAAATTAAATTAAGATTGATTGAATTTTAACCGAGTTCAAACTAGAGAGGGTAGGCTTGATTCGACTTTAATGGTCCGAACTAAGTTCCTCCCACATTCTGAAATTGAACAAAATGGAAGTTAGCTAATGTTACTAATATATGCATCATACTATTATCCAAAATTTGACTGGAAAAATTGCAGTACGGTCGTAGGGTAAAATACATGGCAAGGGAAGATCCAGGCTACTACTGAATTATTGAAGTACTTAACAAGAAGCTAGTTTGTAACTTGCCCATTAACCTAAAGAGGACCTTTAGAAGCTCTTGAACGAGATTTTTGAGCCTCCAATCTTGCCTCCATAAGTTTTGCTTCCAAAGTATTTTCCTTAAAGCCCTTCGGCAATTTCACAGAAGATTCAGTTGTTTGAAATTCTGGAGAGTCCATCTTCGACATCCACTGCTGCACCGGACTGGCATGTCCTGGAAAAACAGGCTGAACACAAGCATCTTCCTGCAAAGCACCCTCAGGATGAATTTTATCACCTTCAGATGACATTGAATGATTTCTGACGAGGTTATCAAAGACATGATTCGAGTGGAATCGACAAGTCCCGACCAGCTTAGATTTTTTATCATGTAGAGCTTCTTCAGCAATATCGGATGTTCCTGCATTCCTTATTCCAGCAACTTGGTTTACGCCCAGAATTTGTGGCCTTGTCTTGTCAGGAAACTTACCATTTACCCTTGATCCAGTTGTTACGTTCCTGGAATTTGAATTCACTATTTCTTCAAGGTGGCTTTCTACATGTCGTTTAGAGCTGCTTTTGTTTTGTTTCATGCCTCCGCCATTGTTTAGCTCAAAGCAACGAGAACCACTGTCAGAAGATAATTCTTCATCAGCTGCATCTTGAGGCGCACTTCTCGCCTCATTTAGTGGAAAAGATTCCCGCCGTGAGCAATTGATTATTGCCTCATTTGCGGACAAACTATTGTCCTTTGCCACTTCAGCAGAATGTCTAGCTTGAAGAAAGGATTTTATATCCGGACTTAATTTCTCAACAACTGTATTCTTGCCTGAAAGATCATTTTGAGCTCCTGTAATTTTCATTTGCATCCGTTCATCAAGCCATGCCTCTGAAATATGGAGAACCAATCGATCAGGTTTTTCCCTACCAACAGGTTCCTTGTCATGGTTGTGATTTAGTAAACGCAACTCTTGCTCGTATTCTCTTACCCCTTTAGCAAATTCATCACACAAACTTTCCAACAAAATACGTGCCTTCCTTTCTCTCTCAAGATCCTTCAAAGCACTGGGGAAAGAAGATTTCAACTGAGAAAGCTCTTGTGCTAGTTTCCGATGCAGACTCTCCCAGTGCTTCCTCAACTTCCTCTCATTTTCTACCTCTGCTTCCATTGACTGAATTGCAGCTTCCACATGATCTTTCACCTTGTTCTTCCTAAAAGCTTCATCATCTTCAACTTGCCTCATCAATTCTTCCATTTCTTGCCTGTTCTTCAGTTTCTCTTTTCGTAGCTCTTTTACCTGTGACCGAGAGTGATCCAATTCCCTTTTCAAAGCTTTTAGCAGTGACAAGTTTGATACTTGTTGCTCTTCAAGACTCCAAATTCGATTAAGCACCTTGAGTAATTCTGTTGATGTCTTAAGGCTATACTTCGACTCTTCCAATCGGCCCTTTGAATCCAACGAGCTAGAAGCAGTAACTACAGGTTTATAAGGTGCAACCTGTGAGAAAAGTTGTATAAATTTGGCGGTCAAGGACAGCTGTGTAACTAAATAGCTAATACATGTAAAATGAAACAGAAGCCAGAATAGCTATTTCATGGAACTAATTCTGGAGATTAAGGTGACTAGGTAAGCACCATGCCACAGTGTATGATGGGAAGATAAATAAGATAGTTTCCGAAAAGGACATTCCTACAGCTATACTAATCACCTTGGCTAGTAATGATGCATCTTTGATTTGTTCACCCTGCACTGTAGTGAATCGAAAAAATAAAGAGGAAAACGAACTCTTTAAGTCGCAACTCGTAAGTGGAAGGATAATGATAGTTACCTCCATGGAGCTACCACAGCTAGGAGATCGAGGCTTTAGGGTACAGTCATTTCTCTTAAGCAGATGATGGTGATCAATTGATGATGTTGCAGCATGTCTCCTCAAGTTACCACTACTTGCTGGCTGGAAATGTCAAATTAAGGATAAGGTTCTTTCTCAATCAACATTCAATGCCACAGAGAGGAAATCTGTGACTTAATCAGCATTCATTGTAATTATTGGGTTATATATATCAATAAGTAATTCTTGTAATTCTTTCTTCCTGAATTATCTCTCTCCGACTCTCCCCTTGTACCAGTCCTCTTCAATGCCATTTTCATGCTCATATATTGTCCCAATCTTCAGTGAACAGGAGCTTAAAATTCCCCTTTTCAATTCTGATGTCTCAAAGAGCGATGTGTTTTAATAAGCTAGCCATGAACAGCACAGCATTATAGACTTCTAGGCACTGAAACTTCTTATGAACACAACACAAAACCAGACATAAAGTTTTGGTGACTGATCTTGCTTCACAATCTAATTAGAAATGCACTCAGGACACAGCAAAGAAAATAAATAGAAGAAGCATACAGACATCAATTAGGAGAGCAAAACCACAGCAGTCTGAAGGAAAAAGGGATTCTTGCAGCGCCCTCCTCATTATCCCGAAGTCATTGAACTACATTTATCCACTCAAAATAGCAAACAATTTGGATTCTGATAGTTGAATCCACCTAGCACGCAAAGAATCAATGTCTAAACACAATTTGCAATGCTCACTCTCAGTCTTCTCACATATCATGAATCTGACCAGGGGACACCGCACCTGAGTTGCTAACTATCAATAAAAAGCACTACTAGAGGACATCGATCAGCCAACACCACCGAGAATAGAAAGAAAAAGAATGGCAGAATCCACCATTTGATCAACTAATTGCGAATTGTTACCTGCAAAGTAAGTTTGTTTTTTTCTGGGTAATTGAGAGATTTAAGCACAGACCAACAAAAGCACAGTTTGAACAAGCAGAAATTTCAACAACCACCAAGCATGCCTAATCCAAACCGTAATCACAAATGCAACCCAAAAAAAAGAAAAAAAACTGGTAAGATCCAAAAGATTTCATCAAACCACCTTCCCTGCATCACTCAGTCATGTCGATTAACCACACTATGAAAAGTCCAGCAAAAGAAGAAAGCAGGAAAAGCAAACCTGATCATAAGGTGTGGTATTAGGAGGGTCAGCCAAACGAGTACGAAGCTCAAAGGCCTTCTTGTCCTTGTGGTGGCGACGACTGCCTCCTTTGGACCCAAAATTCTTGCTCATTTTAGGCTGTGAAAAGTGGAGTTGGGGCTGAAACTCCCACAGGTTGGCACAAAGTTTTCTTGCAGAAACAGTATTGCTAGTACCAAGAAACTCTTCAAAGGGGTTGTTGATTTTCTCACTGTCGTTGTGAATTGGGGAAGAGAAATGGAGCCTCCAAGTGGGTGATGGAGTAGATGGGCCTCCTCTCTTCCCAACGAAAAACATCCATCTTTTCAACTTTACTTCACCCTTCAGTGTACCCTCTTGCTTTTCTACTTTCCCTTTGTCTTCTCTCCCCACACCTTTTCCTTTTCTTTCCATTTTCTCCTCCTTGTTCTTCTCTCTCAGTCTCTCTTCCCTTTTAATTTCAAACAGAGATTTGCTTCTCCTTCTCCGTTTCACTCATCTTAGCTCTATTCTTTACTAAAACTCACTCAAGTTTCATCCTTTTCTGACTTCAGCATCTGCTCTGTGTTCAAGAACTGCTCTTTTCACTTCTGCTTTCTTTCTTAAGATCCTCTGCAGTGCAGAGTGACCAAGTTCTTGTTTTGTCTTATGTGTTACATGGCATATGTGGGTGTTCGCCAGTTCTTTTTTGCCTTTTCTCATGTTAATTAACCGCATCTTCCAGACTACAACTCCCTATATTCTAGCTACCTAAGCTGCAATATCATGAGCTGGAATGTAGTCATGTTTACTTGGACATTCTCCTTCATGGTAAAACAATTAAGATGCTTAGCATTTTGAACCGTGCTTGGCAGCTCTTTCGAGAGCTTGAATTAAGTTTTAGAATTTATTATCTAAAAATTTAAATTAGTAAATTATTTATTTAAAATATATATTTTATAATTTACTATTTATAAAACTAATGTAAAATATAATTTATATATAATATAATTTATTATATATAAATTATAAATTTAATATTAAATTTATAATTTATATATAATAAATTATATTATATATAAATTATATTTTACATTAGTTTTATAAATAGTAAATTATAAAATATATATTTTAAATAAATAATTTACTAATTTAAATTTTTAGATAATAAATTCTAAAACTTAATTCAAGCTCTCGAAAGAGCTGCCAAGCACGGTTCAAAATGCTAAGCATCTTAATTGTTTTACCATGAAGGAGAATGTCCAAGTAAACATGACTACATTCCAGCTCATGATATTGCAGCTTAGGTAGCTAGAATATAGGGAGTTGTAGTCTGGAAGATGCGGTTAATTAACATGAGAAAAGGCAAAAAAGAACTGGCGAACACCCACATATGCCATGTAACACATAAGACAAAACAAGAACTTGGTCACTCTGCACTGCAGAGGATCTTAAGAAAGAAAGCAGAAGTGAAAAGAGCAGTTCTTGAACACAGAGCAGATGCTGAAGTCAGAAAAGGATGAAACTTGAGTGAGTTTTAGTAAAGAATAGAGCTAAGATGAGTGAAACGGAGAAGGAGAAGCAAATCTCTGTTTGAAATTAAAAGGGAAGAGAGACTGAGAGAGAAGAACAAGGAGGAGAAAATGGAAAGAAAAGGAAAAGGTGTGGGGAGAGAAGACAAAGGGAAAGTAGAAAAGCAAGAGGGTACACTGAAGGGTGAAGTAAAGTTGAAAAGATGGATGTTTTTCGTTGGGAAGAGAGGAGGCCCATCTACTCCATCACCCACTTGGAGGCTCCATTTCTCTTCCCCAATTCACAACGACAGTGAGAAAATCAACAACCCCTTTGAAGAGTTTCTTGGTACTAGCAATACTGTTTCTGCAAGAAAACTTTGTGCCAACCTGTGGGAGTTTCAGCCCCAACTCCACTTTTCACAGCCTAAAATGAGCAAGAATTTTGGGTCCAAAGGAGGCAGTCGTCGCCACCACAAGGACAAGAAGGCCTTTGAGCTTCGTACTCGTTTGGCTGACCCTCCTAATACCACACCTTATGATCAGGTTTGCTTTTCCTGCTTTCTTCTTTTGCTGGACTTTTCATAGTGTGGTTAATCGACATGACTGAGTGATGCAGGGAAGGTGGTTTGATGAAATCTTTTGGATCTTACCAGTTTTTTTTCTTTTTTTTGGGTTGCATTTGTGATTACGGTTTGGATTAGGCATGCTTGGTGGTTGTTGAAATTTCTGCTTGTTCAAACTGTGCTTTTGTTGGTCTGTGCTTAAATCTCTCAATTACCCAGAAAAAAACAAACTTACTTTGCAGGTAACAATTCGCAATTAGTTGATCAAATGGTGGATTCTGCCATTCTTTTTCTTTCTATTCTCGGTGGTGTTGGCTGATCGATGTCCTCTAGTAGTGCTTTTTATTGATAGTTAGCAACTCAGGTGCGGTGTCCCCTGGTCAGATTCATGATATGTGAGAAGACTGAGAGTGAGCATTGCAAATTGTGTTTAGACATTGATTCTTTGCGTGCTAGGTGGATTCAACTATCAGAATCCAAATTGTTTGCTATTTTGAGTGGATAAATGTAGTTCAATGACTTCGGGATAATGAGGAGGGCGCTGCAAGAATCCCTTTTTCCTTCAGACTGCTGTGGTTTTGCTCTCCTAATTGATGTCTGTATGCTTCTTCTATTTATTTTCTTTGCTGTGTCCTGAGTGCATTTCTAATTAGATTGTGAAGCAAGATCAGTCACCAAAACTTTATGTCTGGTTTTGTGTTGTGTTCATAAGAAGTTTCAGTGCCTAGAAGTCTATAATGCTGTGCTGTTCATGGCTAGCTTATTAAAACACATCGCTCTTTGAGACATCAGAATTGAAAAGGGGAATTTTAAGCTCCTGTTCACTGAAGATTGGGACAATATATGAGCATGAAAATGGCATTGAAGAGGACTGGTACAAGGGGAGAGTCGGAGAGAGATAATTCAGGAAGAAAGAATTACAAGAATTACTTATTGATATATATAACCCAATAATTACAATGAATGCTGATTAAGTCACAGATTTCCTCTCTGTGGCATTGAATGTTGATTGAGAAAGAACCTTATCCTTAATTTGACATTTCCAGCCAGCAAGTAGTGGTAACTTGAGGAGACATGCTGCAACATCATCAATTGATCACCATCATCTGCTTAAGAGAAATGACTGTACCCTAAAGCCTCGATCTCCTAGCTGTGGTAGCTCCATGGAGGTAACTATCATTATCCTTCCACTTACGAGTTGCGACTTAAAGAGTTCGTTTTCCTCTTTATTTTTTCGATTCACTACAGTGCAGGGTGAACAAATCAAAGATGCATCATTACTAGCCAAGGTGATTAGTATAGCTGTAGGAATGTCCTTTTCGGAAACTATCTTATTTATCTTCCCATCATACACTGTGGCATGGTGCTTACCTAGTCACCTTAATCTCCAGAATTAGTTCCATGAAATAGCTATTCTGGCTTCTGTTTCATTTTACATGTATTAGCTATTTAGTTACACAGCTGTCCTTGACCGCCAAATTTATACAACTTTTCTCACAGGTTGCACCTTATAAACCTGTAGTTACTGCTTCTAGCTCGTTGGATTCAAAGGGCCGATTGGAAGAGTCGAAGTATAGCCTTAAGACATCAACAGAATTACTCAAGGTGCTTAATCGAATTTGGAGTCTTGAAGAGCAACAAGTATCAAACTTGTCACTGCTAAAAGCTTTGAAAAGGGAATTGGATCACTCTCGGTCACAGGTAAAAGAGCTACGAAAAGAGAAACTGAAGAACAGGCAAGAAATGGAAGAATTGATGAGGCAAGTTGAAGATGATGAAGCTTTTAGGAAGAACAAGGTGAAAGATCATGTGGAAGCTGCAATTCAGTCAATGGAAGCAGAGGTAGAAAATGAGAGGAAGTTGAGGAAGCACTGGGAGAGTCTGCATCGGAAACTAGCACAAGAGCTTTCTCAGTTGAAATCTTCTTTCCCCAGTGCTTTGAAGGATCTTGAGAGAGAAAGGAAGGCACGTATTTTGTTGGAAAGTTTGTGTGATGAATTTGCTAAAGGGGTAAGAGAATACGAGCAAGAGTTGCGTTTACTAAATCACAACCATGACAAGGAACCTGTTGGTAGGGAAAAACCTGATCGATTGGTTCTCCATATTTCAGAGGCATGGCTTGATGAACGGATGCAAATGAAAATTACAGGAGCTCAAAATGATCTTTCAGGCAAGAATACAGTTGTTGAGAAATTAAGTCCGGATATAAAATCCTTTCTTCAAGCTAGACATTCTGCTGAAGTGGCAAAGGACAATAGTTTGTCCGCAAATGAGGCAATAATCAATTGCTCACGGCGGGAATCTTTTCCACTAAATGAGGCGAGAAGTGCGCCTCAAGATGCAGCTGATGAAGAATTATCTTCTGACAGTGGTTCTCGTTGCTTTGAGCTAAACAATGGCGGAGGCATGAAACAAAACAAAAGCAGCTCTAAACGACATGTAGAAAGCCACCTTGAAGAAATAGTGAATTCAAATTCCAGGAACGTAACAACTGGATCAAGGGTAAATGGTAAGTTTCCTGACAAGACAAGGCCACAAATTCTGGGCGTAAACCAAGTTGCTGGAATAAGGAATGCAGGAACATCCGATATTGCTGAAGAAGCTCTACATGATAAAAAATCTAAGCTGGTCGGGACTTGTCGATTCCACTCGAATCATGTCTTTGATAACCTCGTCAGAAATCATTCAATGTCATCTGAAGGTGATAAAATTCATCCTGAGGGTGCTTTGCAGGAAGATGCTTGTGTTCAGCCTGTTTTTCCAGGACATGCCAGTCCGGTGCAGCAGTGGATGTCGAAGATGGACTCTCCAGAATTTCAAACAACTGAATCTTCTGTGAAATTGCCGAAGGGCTTTAAGGAAAATACTTTGGAAGCAAAACTTATGGAGGCAAGATTGGAGGCTCAAAAATCTCGTTCAAGAGCTTCTAAAGGTCCTCTTTAGGTTAATGGGCAAGTTACAAACTAGCTTCTTGTTAAGTACTTCAATAATTCAGTAGTAGCCTGGATCTTCCCTTGCCATGTATTTTACCCTACGACCGTACTGCAATTTTTCCAGTCAAATTTTGGATAATAGTATGATGCATATATTAGTAACATTAGCTAACTTCCATTTTGTTCAATTTCAGAATGTGGGAGGAACTTAGTTCGGACCATTAAAGTCGAATCAAGCCTACCCTCTCTAGTTTGAACTCGGTTAAAATTCAATCAATCTTAATTTAATTTTTTGAATTCGAACGAATTTTATTATCTTTAGATGAATTCGATTTAATTCACATTTGTAAATTTTAATGAGTTTTCGTTTTTAATTAATTATCTTTTTTAAAGTTTTAAATAAGTTAGGATTTTTTTTATTGCGACTTTTAAACTTTTACACATTAAACTTTTTGAATTTAGAGACTAATTGTTCTTATAGTTAAACTATTTAGATATGTCTTTCCATCACACTAACTTTTTGAATAGAGCGGCTATTTGTTCTACTAAATAAATCACTTTAATGTGTCTTGCAAAGTTAATGCATGTAACGAAAGAAGAACAAAACAAAATTATTTCGTTTGATTTTTCAAAAGCTAAAATTACTTTAAATTATATAACATGATTAATGAATAGAACGTAATAAAGTAAAAATATGAATTCGTATCTTATTATCAAGTTTGATCTTTTCTACAGTTTCATTCGAATCACTTTCTAAAATAGGCTTATTTTTACCACTATAGCTCTACAAGCATCTGTTCTCTAACAATATCACATGAATAAGTTGAGATAACTCCGTAAGTAATATTGAGAGTGACAAGCAAGGATTACTAGCTTTTGTAGTGCCTACACCTTTTCCTAATAGGAGTTGAACCTTTTAATAATTTAGTTGAAATAGATGAACCTTTTAATAATATAGTTGAAATATAATTTTAATTTCAATTAAACTTTAATTAGAATTATAATTAAAAATTAAATAAGTCCAAGTAAGATCTAATACCTCATATCGGTTCTTATTTATTAAACTTCTCATATTTAACCTTTAAATTTTCTTAAATTTTACAATCAAGTTCAACTTGATTAAATTAACTTTTTTTCTTTAACCATTCTTTGTATGTGTCCTATTAGGTTCCTAAATATAATGACAATGACTATAAATTATAACCTTAAATCGTGTTTATAATTAGATAAGTTAAACTCCTTTAATTTACCTTTAATTATCTAATTAAACAGTTTATATTCATAGCTCAATATTGGTATCTAGTATTAGGAGTGTTAAAATATTTTTAACCAACCTCCCTGTGCATATTTTTCATATAATTCATTTTTTTCATTACATTGTGTTCTGATTAGACATAGAGTATGAAATTAATATCACATTAATAACATTTGAAAAATATTTTCAAAGTATTATTCCACCTTGGCTAAAGATTTCTCGAATCAATATCATTCAAAATCATTGAAATATTCAGTTCATCTGTTAAAAGAAGAGCTAGTCTTTCATGGTCTACTGGTGCAGGGGGATCTAGAAGAGTCGTTGCTATATTGATTAGGAGTGGTAGTTTCTATAAGTTTGGTAGAGATCGGGGAGATGGTAGGGATTTATGATAGCATAGCATTACTAGCGCACCATTGGTTGGATAAGATAGAGGGGTTAGTTATAGGCTTAGAGGACCTTTTAGTGGAGGAGTTGGATGGTTACAAAGATGCGCTACCTACTAGAGAGTTCACATAGGACTATATTAGGGACCCCATTGAGATCAATCAGGCATGATATATCTATAGAGAGTGAGGATATTTACAAAGGAGTTATCCAACAGTAAGGAGGAGCTCAGGAGCGAGGGTAAAGAAGACAATACGTGGTCAGAGTGGTGTTTCTAGTTTCGATAAAGATTCAAGTTGAGTTGGGAATACAGGTGATGGTAAAGCTGCTTGAACCAGGTTGATACTGGTTATAGATAACATAAGGTCAGACTCAAGCAAGGATATATTATATGACAAAGGAGGAGGCATTCGCAACCGACATTGTCATTTTTGTTAGGATTTCATTATTTAATATTGAGGCATATATGTTAGTAGAGCTAAGATCTACGCATTCCTACATATTTTTAGAGTTTGCTTTTAGAGTTTTGGGGAAGGTTAGTCGATTAGGATATAACTTGAGAGTTTGGATGTCAATGGGAGACTATATGATAGTGAATAGTGTGAGGAGGGGAATGCCAATGATGATTGGTGGAGTGAAAGTACTAACTGACTTGATAGTGGTAGATTTGAGAGAGTTAATCTGATTCACAAAATTAGGTTATAATGGATTGTGATGCATAGGAGTTGATGATAGAGTCTTTAAGGTAAACAGTAGGTGCTATTTATGGGGGATCGGAGAGTGGTTCCATCATAAGTGATCTTAGTCATAATTGCTAGACGGCTGATAATGGATGAATGTGAGGCATATGTAGCTCATATTACATATATGAGGGAGGTGAGTCTTGGATTAGAGGATATTCATATGGTAGGGGAATTTTTTGAGATAGTCTTAAATTATTTACCAGGTTTTTAGCCTCCATAAGAGATAGATTTTACCATTGAGACTACGTCTGGAGTTGCACCAATTTCTATTGCACATTATAGGTTAGCTACAGTTGAATTGCTGGAGTTAAAAGAACAATTAGAGGAGTTATTGAAAAAGAGCTTTATTAGACCAAGTACATCACCTTGAGGAGCTCGAGTGTTATTTGTGAAGAAAAAAGATAGCATTATGAAACTTTGCATTAATTATTGACAATTAAATAAGGTAATAATGAAGAACAAGTACTCATTGTTGAGGATATAGATCTTTTTGATCAATTGAGGGGAGTTGTCATAATTTTCAAGATTAACTTGAGATTGGGATACTGATAGTTGAGGATAACTGATTCAGGTATTCTTAAGATAGCTTTCGTACTCAGTATGACTATTATGAGTTCTTAGTGATTCCTTTTAAGTTGATTAATGCAGCGACTGCATTTATGACATTGATGAATATGACTTTTGAAGAGTACTTATATTCCATCCTATTGTTTATTGAGTCTACTATGAATAATCCACATTTTGCTCTATTATTACCGATTTAATCATAAAAAACTAATTTTTCAGGAATTTTAAGAAAGGAACATTTATCTATTTATATAATAGATCGTATAGTGGGCTATAAATTAGTTTTGTTTTCTTTTTGGCAAACTAGGCCTATAGTAGATCCTGACAATGTCATGCATGCTCAGTTATCTCTTAACCTAGTTACGTTGGGTTCTTTAACTATTGTTGTAGCTCATTATATGTATTTCATGCTCCCTTCACTACAATAAAGTTGACATTTGACTACCAAAACAAAACGTAACTAAGGGTGTGAAAAACGTCGTTTACAGTTTTTAGCTAAGTTTTCACTTCGTCACCCAAAACATCATCAAATTTTCCTAGCTGAAAGCTATAAACAACGTTTTTAGAAATCGTTGCAATATTTTTTGGCTACGCTTAAGTTTCGTAGCCAAAAACTATTAGCTACATTATGATAAATCGTCGTCAATAGTTTTGATTACGCTTTTTTCGTAGCTAAATATTATTAGCTACATTTTCATAATTTGGCTATGTTAAGTCAAAATGACTTTACGTATTGAAAGATTTTGATGACAACCAAAAAGAAGAAAAGCAGACGAAATATAAC
>JAOQMQ010000009.1:18823612-18838618 GCA_027563845.1 Erythroxylum subrotundum | reverse complement strand
ACAAAAATTAAGTTTATAACTCTAATAAAAAAATATAGAACATATAATAATAATAATAATAATAATAATAATAATAATAATAATAATAATAATAATATCTAATAATAATAACAACAAAATCCAACCCATCTCTGGTTTTATACCTTGTGTTGTCTGCAAACTTACTCGATGAATAATATCTTGCTTGTCAATTTAAGCTACCATATAGACATTTTGATAAATTTATAGATAACAGTTGTAATTAATCTCATACATTTAAGATAGGTTGAAATAAGTTTGAGGGCATAATTGTCTTTTAATAAAAATTTTATTAGCTAATAGGTTGAAAAACTACTCCCAAATAGCTTTTTAAAAAATGGCTGGTTGGCTTGAATCAGCCAACTCAACTAGCTCTTAACCAAATAAGTATATTAGTCGTTTGACTGTCTATGTTAAGCAGTTAATACTCTTTAATCAGCTGAAATATAGCTAAAAATTATTGTCAAATAACTAATACTCTTTAATCAAATGAAATATAGCTAAAAAGTTATTTACCAAATACGCCCTAAATCATTCAACCAATTAACCTATGATAATTAGTACCACCAATGGAATTATTTAACCTATGATTAGTAGGAAAATTAGTTGTTTGTGAATTGCAATTGCGATATGTTACTCATTTCTCATTGTACACTTGGTTTAAATCAATATGTCCATTACTAAGAGACATTAGTCAATTCAATATTGAAAAAGCGGCAAATAATTAAATATTGATAATAATGAGCATATAAGATACCATCTTCTTCTTCTTTTTCTTTTTTGACTAACTCTATGATTTGCCTTGATTGGGCAAGTATTTATTCGTTAATGACGACATAGTGACATTTCTAAGTGGTTGTTAATTACTTTCTATAAAGTGAATATGTAGAATTGTTTAATATATGTGTCAATTTTATTCGATGAACCGATTTTTTATGTCATATATAAATAAATCGCTTTATTCTTCATTAGGTAATTATGCCTCATTTTCTCCACTTTATTCCGTATGAAAACTATAATAATTTTGTGGTGTGGGTACGTTGTCTACTATGGCAATAATTGAACACAAGAACGCTTTAATTCCAAAACAATGGGATTCCCATCGATTAGTACAAGCAGTCTCAATTAGTACAATCATTTTGGAATAAAAGTGTCGTACAAGTGAGCTTATCACACTTTAACATATCTGTCAACAGCAAGATTGTCGAAGTACCAAAACAAAATGTAAGTTGGTGAGTTTGGCATAACTTCGGGAACACAGTGTTAGTAACAAGTGGTTCAACCTGCTTTACTCTGATTTGAATCTATATAGACATGTTTATTCTTCTTTTTTATGGATTTTTTTTTCTTCTTTTTTGTTTTCTAAAAATTATTGCTGCTCTATGAAAATTAAGTATAGTCTAATAGTTTTTCGTTACGAAAATAATACGCAGGCAAAAATTATTAGCAAGAATTGACGAAAAATATCGCCTATAGTTTTCAGCTTCCGGAATTTTATGAAGATTTTTTTAGTCAAATGTCATTTCTGTTGTAGACGTAAAACATATTATTTAATCTTTAATTTTTAAAAAAAATTATTAGTAATTAGATGGAATTCAAATAAAAACAAACATATTTATAAATAATTTATTTTAAGTGTGTTGCGATGGATTTCATCAATAAAAATTGATAAAAATATTTTATTGAATCGAAACATAGAGCTAAAATATTACGATAAGAATTTTTATATTAGAATATATAAATAAAATTACAGTTAATGTTCCTAAAACATATTTGTCCTTTAGATATTATTATTTATTTTCAAATAGTTTATGTGTATTTGAAAAATAATAACTTAAAGTTTGGTAATATCAAAACAAAAGAGATTGGGAGCATCAAACTTTTGATAAGAGTTTGGTTGTGTAACATTTCTTGCTAATTGAGTTACCAAAGAAACACATAAGAGATGTAAAATTCTTAGATTGAATCAGATGCGTTCCAAGTTCTGATTTTGAAAAGTTAAATTTCTGGGGAATGCAAGTGTTGGAGGAGTCCCTGGGGAGGAATCCATGTCAAATCATAGTTGATTTTGTTCCATTCGAGAGCTTGTATAATAATCTTCTTAATCTTATTGGCGATTCCATAGTTGTCGTTCTCGAATCTGATTTTTCCAAAAGAATGGTCGAAATATTCTGCTAATACATCATCAAATTTAATATAATCAAATCATTATGGACACTTCTTTTTGAGGGATTCTTTTTGTTTGGGAATTTCGTTCTTTCTTCTAAAATAAACTTGTAACAATTTTTAGGTATTGATACTCTGGACAACCGTAAGAAACACATTAGAATACTTGTACCTTTTTCTTTTATTTTTTTTGTAAAATAGAGATTCAATATTATTATGTAATTATTACAAAAACTTGTGACCAATGTTTTAAAAAGAAGTTAAACCGGTAAGAAAGAAAGTTTAAAATTTAAAAAGGTAAGTCAGTATTAGACATTTATAAAATCGGTTAAAGATTGAATAAAATTTAAGAATTTAAAATATGTTTTGAAAGAGTTTGTTCTTATTCATCGAAGAATTTAACGTTTAATTGAAAAAAGATATTGTTAAATAAAAATTAATCAATTTATTTTAGTTTATAAAAACTTATTTATTAATAAAAATTGATCAATTAATTAATAAATTGATCGATTTTTAACAACAACAGTCATAAAATCGAGTAAGAATTTTAAGTTTAATTGAAAAAAGATATTGTTAAATAAAAATTAATCAATTTATTTTAATTTATAAGAACTTATTAATTAATAAATTGATCACTTTTTAACAACAACATTATCAAAATAAAAGTTTGTGAAGTTTGCCTGAAGGCAGCTTTCTCAAAATTGAAGACCATGTGACCTTTTTAGTCGCGTCTTAAGTCTACTTTAGTAAAAAAATTATTATAGCAAGTGGTCTATTTTGACCCAAAAAAAAAAGTGGTCTATTAATATATGTGATTTATTTTTTAAAAAATAATTGATGAGCCATTATATATTTATAAAAATGTATTTAATATACACTAAATAGAACAAATTAATGATTTTATTATTATAATGTTCTTGAGAGATCTCAGCATTAAATTAACAAATAACACACTTGAAAAGGAATTGTCTGTGTTAATCTTATGTCATTTGGATGGTAACAATCTCTCCTGGATTTCCCATGAACAACTAAACGTACAAATGCTCCTGTTGCCATATGCCAAAACCCTTTTTTTTCAGACTTTCAGATTTTGCTTTCTATTCCTTTTAACACAAAATCTGTCTCTTCTCTCAACAGATCTTCACAATCTCCCCATTAATGTCTTTTATTTTACATGAGATGCTTGCCATTTGTAGTCCTATGACTTTCACCAGCCAGACCAAGCTCTTTTGCTCCCATTATAAAAGCCCCATTACAGCCACCAACTTTCCAAGCATCTTGTTCTTCCATCTCCAGCCATTCACGCTAAACTTCGAAGTCATCAAACTATACGGTTCATTCCTTAAGTAAACGTGGACTGGAGCTCCCTTTGGTCCAATCTGAGGGGAGAAGAGAAGGCACGTACATGTCTGCTGATTCATGGATGCCTCTGAACTGCATGCATGTGTTCAGCAATCGTTTTAGTGTCGCAGTTCAAGGGTTTGCATGAACGAGGAGACTTGTTTACCTTCTCCTGTCCTTTATTGGATTGAAGGGAGCTCCGAACTTGTGGTTTCTATTAACTTACTTTCTTCTGCTTGCAGAGATTTCGGTTACGATCAAAACTGAAAAATATTGATGTGATTCATTTTTTGTTTTTTCTTTGTTTTGTTGGTCCAGGTTTTGACGAGTTGATCGGGAGCTGATAGTCATGCGTCTGGTTGGTCAGAAACAGTACGCGACGTGACGTTAACTTCATTGAACAACTTAGTATGTTTTGAATCAATTCAAAGTTTCAAATTGCCTGGAAACGTGTTCTAGTCGGCGAGGGAGGACCTCAAAAGCTCGAGACCTCAACTCTGAGACCTACCCCAAGACTTTGAAGCCGGTGGTTCATGGTTGACTCCGTCAGTGGTGGGTAGACACACAAGACAAAGACGTAAATAGTTTACTCAATTACATAATTTACTGTATTAATTTAGTGATTTACATAATATGTATTCAAAGATAAGATTGCAAGTTAAGTGATTTAATCAAGAGCATATAGTTTACAATTTATTATATGTAATTAATAATTTTCTTAATAGAAACTAATAATGAGTTTTATACAAATAAAAAAATTTAAATTAGGAATTCTAATCATAATCATAATTGCAATATCATGTTAATTTGTAGATCGGTCTATAATGTAATTTGTTAAAATCATAGTTGTATAATTCGTAATTACAATTTTATTATGTATAATTTTGGTATGAATAATTTACATTTATTAAGAACTCAAATATTAAATAAAATTATTTATTAATTATATATTTATAATAATAAATTTTATAATTATTAATTATTTATATAATAACTCGTAAAATATATATTCTAAAAACTATTTGACATACTAATAATTGATAGTTAAATGAATTATTGAAATCTAATGTCAATGGATTTAACATGCTCTTCCCTTTTTTCCTAACAAATCGTACTTAAAAATCTTTTAGATAGCTAAACAAGTTGTTATTTTCAACTAATCTCAGCTGAAAGTCTTTGGCGTGAGTTTCTTGGTGTTGCGACTTGTACTCCTTGAAGAACTTCTAATCCCAATTTGTACTAGTTCACCTAATAAGGATTGAAAAATAATTATAAAAATTTTAAATTGATTAACTTTTTAATTTATTTTATTTTAATAATTCTTATTATTAAAAATTTGTTAACTTATTAATTTTTTTTTTTTGGTTAAATGGATACAAGAAACAAACGAGGAGTGACATCTCAAGAAGGCCGCTGATCTCTGATGAGTGTAAAGCAACAATCGAAACCCTGGAGTTGGAGTCTCCCAAAGAAACCATTGAGTTATAACTGAGGAACCCTGCTTAGCTAGGAAATCCGCAGATTGATTAGCTTCGGGGAAAATATGCTGGAGAGAGCACCATGAATCTCTTGCAATATGTTAGTGAATACTGAATATATACAATCGATTAGGTTGGCCTCACACAATAACTTGAGTTATTGTGGTGAAACGATCATTTAATATGATATCAAAACCTTTGTGACCAAGTGGTCGTGAGTTCAAATCCTACCACCCATCTATTATTCAATATAAGATATAGTGAGTCTGTACAAGTTTCAAGCCTTAAGGGTTTTCACTTGAGGGGGTGTGTTAGTGAATATATAAAACTAATTAAGTTGGTCTCACACAAAAGCTTAAGCTATTGTGGTGAAACGGTCACTTAACACAATCAACGTCTTGATGTCTCCATCAACAATAAACATAAGATGTGAACTGTGACAAGAAGTCATCACAAGATTAACTACATCTTAAGAATCAGACTTAACAATAACTTTTCAGTAGCCACGATCTCAAGCCAAAATTAAACCATGCCGAAATGTGTGCAACTCGACTATAGTATAGAAGCATGACCAATATATCCCGAGAAGCTAATAATCCAGCGTCCATGTTTAGCACGAATCAAACCTCCAAATCTAGCGTCACCTGAATTACCAAGAGTACTTACATCCACATTGATTAGCGTCAGTAAATTAATTAATATTTATAAATCATAATTAATTAAATTAAGATAATCTTTTTGTTCATTTTTTTAAAAATTTTTAAAATTTATTTAATGTTTTTTTTTGAAAAAATTTATTTAATGTTATTGTATGCGATTTTATAATATTATAATATAAATTAATTTTTTTAACTTTAATTTTCAACATCATGTAAGTCTACTAGTTTGTCAAGAACACGATTGACAGACCAATTGTGGCCGAGATTAGAGGAATTGATTGTTGAATTCCTTTTTCTCTTATGAAAAATTCAGTCTTTGGCCAAAGTATTTGACCTACGTTTGCTTTTCCCATATGAGTGGATCTATATTCTATAATCGTTTTGATTAATTAATTTAAAATTAAAATTTTTAGTTATTAAAAAGTAATATTATTTAAATTTTAATTTTAAGAAAAGACTTAAAAATTAGGAACTGTTGGGTTAATTCAACTTCAAATTGATTCATGCCTGAACTGAAATACCAACCAAACCTAAAGACAGACAGGTAAGCTAATAAACAGCAACCACTAAAATACGACATAAAATGCAAAGTCCTAGTCCACAGCCACAGCTGACTTTGTTGTATAACAATCAATTCGAACAAATCAAACTACTTCTGTTACGTTCTGTTCTGTTGTTTAAGAAGTTTTATTTAATCACCGTGTTCTCGGAGCTCCAACTCTCAAAACGCGGCTCCGA
Source organism: Erythroxylum subrotundum (assembly GCA_027563845.1). Classification (NCBI taxonomy): domain Eukaryota; kingdom Viridiplantae; phylum Streptophyta; class Magnoliopsida; order Malpighiales; family Erythroxylaceae; genus Erythroxylum; species Erythroxylum subrotundum. The sequence goes on along the minus strand of JAOQMQ010000009.1, from coordinate 18,832,218 downwards.
GGATAGGATCTAAATTGCTCGACTCGACCCCAAGATCTCCACGCTCCCTCTCTGTCGCGTGTTCGATAGTCGCCAGGTCAGCTCGCCCACTTTGCAAATGTTAGGGTTTCGCTTTCTCTTCTTTCAATTCTGTTTGTTCACTTTTGTTCTTGTTTTGCAGTGAAAGCGGGGGAGAGAAGGGATCCATGAGAAATTCCAATACGGATCTGTTCGACCCGAGAACGGAGATGGAATCTGATGATTCGCGTGCGGGCTCTGCTTCGGATGGGGATTTTAGGTTCGCTTTTAATGATAGTAATTTCTCCGACCGGCTTCTTCAGATTGAGATTATGGGTGGGTCGGCCAATGACAGACCCGACGGTGATGGGTGCACTAGCATCGCTGACTGGGCTCGCCACCGTAAGCGACGGAGAGAGGATATCAAGAAGGATAATGGTTTGTGTTCCCTTCTCAACGTTATATCTTTTTAGTGTTTTTCTTCACAAATTTTGGAAATTTTCTTACTTTGTGGATAATTTCTAGCTCACTCTTTGGGACATAATAAAATTAGAGCATGAAATGGGAATGTAAAGAAGAGTTCTTGTAATGTAGTTTGACTACGTAATATAAAATTTGAGAGACCGAAATGTCCAGAAATTAGGGTTATATGTATCTTGAACTTTAATTGTTTTTTAATAGAAATTGTTTAGTTTCCTTTCCTGCCTCATAGTGGCAGATGGATCAGATAGTTAATTAATCATTTCGGAGATCTATCCCAGTGAATTTTGAATTCATTGTACTGATAAAGGAATGCCTTTTTCTTTATAAATTTGTTTTGCAAAAAATGCATACATGCATCCTAATTTCCTCCATATCTTGTGGTATTTGTTGTGTAATATATATCAGCACTTCCATGTGTTTTTTTCCTTTCTACTTGTAGGTTTGGTTTTTCTTCCTATCATTATTACTTACCTAGCGCCTGCTTCATGGCTTTTATGATGTTAATGAATGTTTGTAATGGGGTTCAGCCGCAGCAGATCTGTCTATAGGTGCGGAGGAGCAGATCTTAACTTGCAACCAACCTGATATGGATGACTGTGTTGGTAGTGAGAATCAAGATGAGGAACCAGAGGCAATGATAGAAGAGTTTCCTTCGGGTACCCTGAGTTCTTTAACCTAGATATTGATTTAAAACTTTGACACGCATAAATCTTCAGACAAGTTTTGTTGTGGCCTACAGCTGGAGCTTCTATATAATATGCTACATTCATGACAGGGACGTACGTTGGAACACTATTATCTAGATACTCAGATAGAAACCTAGGAAGTCATCGTCAATTCATAATGCTTTCATCTTGAAGGGACACAAAAAGGCATACTTGAGATTGTGGGGGGAGCAAATAAAGTTCTTTAGTTTGAACTCTTTCTTTTTTATCCCCAGTGAATTTAATAAGACAATAGTTACCTCTTATGTATCATAGTCTCGTCATCTCTGAGAAAACCATTTTAATTTTGTTTCTAAAGGAATTCCGGTCATTGATTCGCTGTTTGTTCTTCAAATTACCCAGAGCTTTTAGATTGGCCTATTTAATTTAATTTAATTTAATTTTGGGTACCCCGTCAGGTGATGAAGCTGCAGATGGCAATGAGCCAAAATGGAACGACTGTTCTACAGTTGTCAGAGTTGTAACATTACACATTAGCTCGCCTATTTTAGCTGCCAAAAGTCCATTTTTCTATAAGGTCAGAATTGATTTGCATCCTTTTTTTGACTCATAAGCAAAGTCATTAGATCTTTCCCGTAAGAAAATTACTGATTGACTCCTTTATTGCATTTGTGTAGCTATTCTCAAATGGGATGAGAGAGTCGGAGCAACGACATGTTACACTTAGAATTAATGCAAATGGTATGCAACATTTTCATCATTTTTGTTACAGATACTATTATTCATCGGTCCATACAGAAATCTGTACTTTAATTGTCTTACTAGTTAATATTGGGAAACCTGTTATTTATGGAACAATAATGGTTTTTGATAATTTACTGTGGTTTTCTTCTTTGTCTATTTTTTAGCTTTAGCGCTCATTACACCTGTATATCATTAAGATCATCATACAAATCCTCCGTGTTCCAAAAAATTATTCCAAAATGGGCTTTCCAGTTCTGATATAAAGATTAGACTGAATATTGAGATTAAAAATTTCTCACTAATTATCTTCTCCTGAAACAGAGGAAGCCGCCCTCATGGAGCTTTTGAATTTCATGTACAGCAATACCTTGTCAACTACAACAGCTACTGGATTGCTTGATGTACTAATGGCTGCTGACAAGTTTGAGGTTGCTTCATGCATGAGGTATTGCAGCAGATTATTGCGGAACATGCCTATGACACCAGAGTCTGCTTTACTTTATCTGGAGCTTCCTTCCAGTGTGTTAATGGCTGAAGCAGTTCAGCCATTGACTGATGCTGCTAAGCAGTATCTTGCAGCCCGTTATAAGGACATGACCAAGTAAGTGTCTTTTGATTTCCATTTTGCTTTGGTTAAATCTTTCTCATTGGTCAATGCATCAGTGCCAGAATTCTTTCATCTCCTCATCGTCATGTAATGCCTAGCAGTCCTTGTCAAGGGCTTATTATGAGTAGTTTGGACTGGTCCTTTATTGTTATAAAGGACGATGATGCTAGTGACATTTGAGAAGATAAAAGAATCTTCAGCTGAGCTTGCACTTGAATTCTATGAATGTAATTCTTTTGGTGATGCTCATTTTTTTGTTGTTACTAATGATCAGGGCCCAAGAAGAGGTGATGGCATTGCCTTTAGCTGGAATCGAGGCAATATTATCCAGCGATGACCTGCAAGTTGCCTCTGAAGATGCTGTATATGACTTTGTTTTAAAATGGGCTCGATGTCAGTACCCAAGGCTGGAGGAGCGACGTGAAGTACTGGGTTCATGCCTAGCTCGTTTCATTCGTTTTCCCTACATGACTTGTCGCAAGCTCAAGAAGGTGTTAACTTGTAGCGATTTTGATCATGATGTTGCATCTAAACTTGTGCTTGAGGCTTTGTTTTTCAAGGCCGAGGCTCCACACAGACAACGAACCCTGGCAGCAGAGGAGTCTGCAGCCTTGAATCGACGTTTTGTGGAGCGTGCTTATAAGTATAGGCCTGTAAAAGTGGTAGAATTTGAATTACCAAGGCAGCAGTGTGTTGTGTACCTGGACTTGAAGCGGGATGAGTGTGCAAATCTGTTTCCGTGTGGACGGGTGTATTCTCAAGCATTCCACCTGGGTGGGCAAGGGTTCTTCTTGTCAGCACATTGCAACATGGACCAGCAGAGCTCTTTCCATTGTTTTGGATTGTTTTTGGGGATGCAGGAAAAAGGTTCAGTGAGTTTTGCAGTGGACTATGAATTTGCAGCAAGGTCGAAGCCAACAGAAGAATTTATTAGTAAATATAAAGGCAACTACACCTTCACTGGGGGCAAAGCAGTTGGCTATAGAAACTTGTTCGCCATGCATTGGACTTCATTCATGGCTGACGACAGTCCCTATTTTATAAATGGGGTCCTGCATCTTAGAGCCGAGCTCACCATTCGACCTGACCTCCCCATTAGGCACTGACACTCTTCGAAGCAAGTTCCCTAGGGTAGATTTCTACGCCTTTTGGCTTTCTATTCAAGTCTAATCACGTATGTACTGTAATAAGGGAGCGCCCTCCACTGAGCTACTACTGAAATGTCCCCTACTTGTTTCGACCTGAACTATGCTTGGAAATGCTTAGGGGAATGTACATGTGGAACCACATCCTTGGAAGGTTGTATGGGCTTGTTTTACTGGCTGGCCATTAAATTGTAATTTCAGAACCATCCAGCATATGCTGTTGGACTTCATCTATGTGTATACCTTTTACACAAATGTAGCTATTTACTTCTGCTATTTCTCTATACTGCCTTTCGTAACCTTGCTAAGAAGGCACCGGTTTAAGAAAGAAATGCTAATGGTTGAGAACTTCCACTACATGCTTTAAGGAAGACCATTGCAATTTACTTCATCCTAAAGGATGATTGATTAGAAGTTGAAGCTTGTGAATGTCATTTAAATCGAATTTGTTATTTTAACTTTAAATTATTAGTTCGTTTAAGTAATTTATTTGAATTATCTAAATTTTAGATTATCATGTGTATTCTCCGGTTTATACAATACCTACTATAGATTATTCAATAATTTTGGAAAAGAAAATATATTTAAAATTTGCAGTTTATTCATCTTCAGAATGCACATAGATTGCTGAACAATACTGCAGTGGGTAGAACAAGATTAGGAGTACATGGCTAATATATATATGGGGGATACAATTACCAAAACGGAGCAGAGTTCTAACTTTCAACAGATAATAGGAATATGTCATTACACAATGGATGTAGAATCCCAAAACAAAACAAGTGAAGATTCAAGACAAATTTGCCTACCAACCATTGTAGGTCTACTCGGTTCCAGCTACCTTTTTCTTTAGTGCTTCAATATCTGAGGCAAGCTCTTTTCTGCTTGACTGAAAGAGGGATTACACAATTTATTAGTGATATATTTTGTCAGATATCACAAAACCACCCAAAAAGTCTGACCCTTATCTTCAATTTCTCCTAAATACAGAGTAGATATCTATAGGTCAATCTCAAAGTTCTATATGTTTTTAGATGTTGAGCTTTATGCAGTACTCTACAACTTCCAATCTCCAGAAATCAAAGTGGAATGAAGTGCTTTCCTACGTATGCTATTTATGATATACTCAAGCATCACAAATTCAGTATTGGAGACCAGGACTTGAGAGTTGATCAAATGAGTTTCTTACCTTGAAGAGAAGGTATCTGTAGACAAACCAACCAGTGTAACCAAGGCCAACCAACTCCATGATCTTTGGAAGCTGGAGACAGATATAAATAAGCACAATTGAATTAAGAACAGGGAAAGCATTTATCTGACTCGTATTTACTTGGAACTTATCACCTACCAGAGGTACAGAGTTGATTGCGCTAACAACAATTGACGATAACCAAACAGCAACTATTGCCCCACCTCCATACAGAATGACAGTGGATTTGTTCTCAACTGCATCCCACTGGATTTTGATAAATGAAGCCAATTTAGATTCATGATTTCGTATTTAGAGGTAAAGGGTAAGGGTATTACAAAGTACGGGAAGCTACCGAGAATCTGCTTGGGTTCATACCTTTTCCTTGAGGTCTGTGAAAAGCTCACTGGCATCAACAGGACTGGACTCTTCTGTGGCTCTGATCAAGAAAGAAGAAGATCTACGGGCATCTGCACGAAATGTAAAGTCAATTCAAGTATTTAAGCTCAATTCACAAAAGCAACGGTCAAACAAGTTAGAGCTTCAATGCACGCATTGAAAGGGTAAATGTCAAATTATCTCCATTATATTGGTAATAAATGGCAATATGATCACATAGTGAATCAGACAGAATAGTATCTTGTTTCTATGTCCATTGTCAGATAAATCTCATCATTACCATAACAAGAACTTAAAATTTTCCTTACATCCAAACAAAGACAATCTCTTCTAAAGCATCAAACAAAAATATTAGTTAACCAGACCTTCGCAAAAAAAAAAAAAAAAACACACACACACACACACACACACACACAAACGCTGTTCTTATCCGTCTTTGAGAAAACTGAGATTTCCAGGTTTGTCTTTCTTGTTCATGTTTCCTAAAACTCAGATTACAATAATGTCGGAACATGGAAAACTACCTGAGACTTGCTTGATAGAAGATGGAAACGAATGGCTGGGCAAGCGAGGTCGGAGATAAGGTAACGCAGAGCAGCGACCAGTTGCGGTGAAGGTGGGGACACGTGGCGACAACGCCGTGACTGATGAGGATGTCGCCGCCGCATAAACCGTCGCTGCCATTGGATTTCAGTGAGTGGCTGCCCAGACGCTTTGAGTCTCTCAACTTCGCCTTTGACTTGGGAGTGCTTACTCCAAAATTTTCTTCTCTGCTGACTGCTGATCTTTTCGCAGTATTTTTTTCATACTATATTTTTCAAAATTTATCCTTTTGTGTACTGAAGTTTAAGACATTGGTTGTGATGGTGACACGTGGAGGAGGCAATCTTCCTGATTGGTTCATTCCCCTATCTGAAATCCACGTTTGAGACGTCCTCTACCTCTCACTAGTCACTACATAATGGGCTGGGATATGCTGAGAGACCTGACTTGACTGGGCCGGGGCTCAATGGGTTAATAGAAATAGACCGGTCTAGTGTCCCTCTTCTACGAAACTATTGACGGCTATGCTATTTGTCCACTGAGTCTGGATTCTCTATCTAATATTATGGTGTCTTATTCTGTCCCATAAATCTCAATCATTTATTTATATAGATTCTGCATGGGTCCTGCATAAATGAATGCAAGATCCGCATAAATGAATGACTGAAATTTATAGGACAGAGTAAGACACTATAATATTAAACAGAGGATCCCGTCTTTTCGTCCACCTGTATTGCAATGTACGACAAAACATTCGCAGTTATGTTATGTAAGAAGGCTCCTGCTCTATGAGATTTAAAAGGAACTTTTTAGTACACAGGACATATCTCTTCTTAATAAAAATGTACATATATATTTAATAACTTTGCATGAACACAAAATTGTAATTAATACGCTAAGAAACAAAAGGAAAAGTAATATTTGAGGTGCAATTTGAGATAAGGACGATAGCAAACAATGGAAGTGCCCTAAAGACTCAGTTTTGAGGAAGTTTCTTTCGAAACAGACTAGTTTTTTTTTAGCATAAGAACATAACCAAATGTCTATTTTTGGACTAGGCAGCAATACAGGAACTTCCGTCATTTTGGGACCTCTGAACAACAGCTACTCCACTGCTTTGTTGTCATTGTTTGTCCCAAATTGAGTATAGGAAGTCACAAAGCTAAATGTTACAGAACTTGGACATATCAGAACAACATTAACTGGTTAAAGTAGGTTTCGTGTGCCAGTCTAATCTGGCTTGGCTTCCCACAACATCGAAGCCATTGGCAGTTTGCCACTTCTCTTTGTGACTTATTCCCTTATACCCTTTTTTCTTGAGCATAGATCTGTTTTTGTTCCTACTAAATTGCTATGATTTCATGACAAAACTGGTTTGATCTCCAGCAATTTTTCCTTTTTGTGGCGATTTTGGTACAACTTCTCCATCATATTTCTTTTGAAGAATTCTGGAATTTTGTGCCCCACCATTTTGCTTGACTGATTAAGAATCGACAATCCTTCTTTTCCAGGGATTTGAAGAGGCGACTCTCGTTAATCCCATTTCTGGATTCATACAACAGAAAAAGAGCGCTGACCCCTGGATCGCTTTTGGAGTATACATCCATTCTTTCAATGGCATGCGTGCATTGATGAGCTCTGTTCCTGTGGTTAAGAAACATGTAAACCATGAGAAGGGTCTCAGTGACAATCCTGATGGGTTGGGACGGAAGGTTGCACGTCGTCTACACGATTCTTTCTGTGATATTAATGTTGTCGCATGGAGTTTATGGCTCAGACAGCAATATGGATCCCGAGTCCCTAGATGCAGTGTTTCAGGAATACACCATGAAAGAACTGGTACATCATCGTACAGGTATTCTATTCGACGTTCACCTCCCATCAAATTTCACTGGCATGAACATCTCAGCTGTTAGAGTTAGGAGCGGGAATCTCAGGGAAAAGGGAGCCAAATTCAGTTACTTCTACTTTCCACCAGGAGTTGTTGCGTTCCCATATGTGAAGAGACTTGCTATAGTGTACCAAAACCTGGGAAATTTGTCTTCTTGTTACTATCACGTGCCTGGTTATTCTTTTGTTAGTCCAGTTGTTGGTTTCTCAGCTTACGATGCTTCAAATTCGTTGCTTTTAGGCAATGAAACTCTCAGACTTTCAGCAATGGGTGAACCCATTTTGGTTAACTTAACTCGGACCACGACAACAGATGGTTACAAAGGCGAGCCGAAATGTGTGAAATTTGCGCAAGGTGGGTTGGTCCAATTCAGGAACATAACTAAAGAGATGTTTTGTTTCACAGAAGGTGACGGGCATTTTGCAGTCGTTGTTCCATTGCCTGAAAAGAAGGGAGACAAGGGCTGGATAAGGTGGGTTGTTGGATGTGTAGCAGGAGTTGTTGGGCTGCTTTTGTTGGGTCTGATTTTGGTCACATCATTAAAGCTAGTAAGAAGTAAGATCATGAAAGATATGGAGGGAGCTTCTGAGAGAGGTGTGCCCCTCGTTATGACTTGGATTGGAAGAAGTAAAATGCCTTCTGCATCAATGACAAGAACCCAACCATCTCTGGAGTTTGGGAATGCTCCTTGACTTGTATGCTAACCTTTATTAGTTCTTCCCTTTTTTTTCTTGTCCTCTTTTTGTTTGTTTTCCTTTCTGGGTTAGAGATTGTAATTTTGACATACTCTTTCAAGGTTGTGGTTGTTGAATAAACTTAAATGTGAAGTTCAAGGGTTTCAATAATCAAAGAGTTACGGTGGTTCATTGGCGAACGTATACAAAGGAGCCGATCGAGTCAAGCAAGTCCGCCTCCAAACTCTTCGTGGCGAATTGGAAGGTAT
>JAOQMQ010000009.1:18807543-18823512 GCA_027563845.1 Erythroxylum subrotundum | reverse complement strand
TTCTGTTTTTGAGTTGTTTAGTTTTCCTGGTTTTAAATGTTGTACGAATTTCAAGAGTCAAAAGTAGCTTATAAATAGGTTTTTATTCTATTGTAAACAACAAGAGAAAATAAAGAAAACAGAGAAAGGTTTTTGAGAAAAAAGTTTTTATCTTTGTCAGTGGTCTCTGTTTTTGGAAAAGCTGATGAAGAGAATTCATAAGCACTGCCATTGAAGAACCTTTTTGTCTTTCGTTTCGGTTTTCTGTCAGTGTTTTGTGATATGAGAAATGTTAATATGATGAATTTGATGGAAACTTGAATATCATCTATCAACTAAAATAAGAGCCACTATCAAATGATAAAATCGAATCTATCATATAATTTTGATTTGCCATCAACCCATTATCCAAAATATGTAATTAACATGTAAATATGTAAATCTAAAAGTTTATCCGACTAGTCTAAATTTCTGGCTTACAATTTAAAAGTATCATACCAGATAAAGTAGGACTCTGAAAAAGCTCTAACAAAATAATATGGGTATCCAAGTAGACAAGAGAGGCATCAAGGAGTGCTTTTAGCAAATTATTAGAGTCCCTCGGCATAATAGTTCCAACAATTTGGGTTAGCATTTTATCGCGAACTTGGGCTTTTTACTGACCAATCGTGCGGTATTTGAGTGTTATTCTACTTCACCAAGTCAACCTTAATCGAATATGCTAGAAAGAAGATTAACACAATTAGAAAATAACTTTAAGGGTCTTCAGGAGAGCTTGAAGAATGCTTGTAAAGAAAGCTTCTTCTCGGGACGCATTCCTCTGTCTTCGAATAATGAATGACTTGGATGTAAGGGGCACAGAAAGGACAGAGTATTTGGGGACAGAAGATCTCAAGGGTTCTTCTTGAATGTAGGATGTAGGATATAGGCTGCTTACAAATGAAACCTATAAGGCTATTTATAACCTTTCATCGCCGATGGATGACTATGATCTATTTAATTTCATGGCCTAAATTGATTCTTTAGAATTATCATCATCATCACACTCAGTGCGAAATATCGCAATGAAGCGAAGTTTGAGAAAGTTTGATAATACGCAGCTTTACTCTTACATAATAGAGAGGCTATTTCCAGATTTTTAAAAATATTTTATATTATTTTACATACATGATGTACATTATGTATTTATTTACAGCATTCTACATTTTTCCATAATGTTCCACAAGCTTTCATAAGATTTCACCATGTTCTAGAAACTTCTAAGGTCTTCCATAAGATTACGTAAGCTTCTAGAAGTTTCTAGAGTCTTCTTTCCTTTTTTACAATTTTAAGGAGAATTTTATATGATTATTTAGGCTAATCCCTTCGTATGAGTTTTGAAACATGTAGAATGTGACAATTTACAAGGGATTATGCTTAATGTATATGACGAAGTATTTGAATTTTTGAATAAATTGGAATATTCATTAATGCGTGATTTTTTTATTTCATATTTCTTTTTTTTGTTCACTTTGATATTAACTAACACGTAATCCTTAACAACTATCCTTCTTTATGAGATTTTGAACAATTTCTGATTTTATTTTACGTGTTTTTATTTTGTATTTTAGTCAATATCTTTTATTCATTTCCTATTTTGTCTATAATTCTTATTAAGATGAATTAGAATTTTCTACTTTGTCTAGATTTTTTTGAAATAATTAAGTTATACAAACCTATTTAAACAATTTTTAAGAGAGATTAACATAAGTCTTTCCATCAATAAAATTTATTTTCTTTTTGAAAATTTTTATCTTACAATTCTTGAATTAGGATTATGTTTGTTTGTCTTTTCCACTATATTACTATAATTATTAAATTGGAGAAAAAATCACCCTTGCCATATTAGTAATGGCTATAAAATGTGTACAGACATTTTATAAGAACGTTTCATGGAATCTTAGCCATTTATTTTATGGGACTCACATGAAACTCATACGGGACTCTTATAAATAAATGACTGAGATTTATTGGATACAATAAAATATTATAATATTAGACAAAAGATCTAGACTCTAATTGGTATTTAGTAAAAAAGGGCTGATTTCAGTTACAAACACCGAAAGCTGACATCACATATATGGGCTTAAAGGGTGACATCACAGCCATTAACTTGTAACAAAATATCCAATTCTAAAATAAAGGCCCAAAGGGTATGGTCTCGTTATCTTAATGTGCGATTACCAAATACAAGAAACAGTTTGATTTCGTTTTCTTGCTAGCTACACGCCTGCACCTCACCTACTCCCCCTGAGGAGTGACAGGCATAAAGCTTTTTTAGGGACACCGAGTTCAAACAATACGGCTCTAAGGGGCATTGTCGTCAACAAAATAATATCCAAATGGGATAACTTGAAAATTCAATCCTGTTGGCGAACTTATAAATTAGGTTCAAGTCCACGTAAATTGGGACCCACCATCTTAATGTGACAGCTAGCCACGTCAGCCTGTCGGGGGAAATATTGGTCGCCACGTCCGATCACTGCAATCGCAACTCGGAAGTCGCTTTTTAAGCCGGCCGCGAATCGCGCATCATCGTCGATACTCACAACTAATCAACGGTGGAGATGTCTCTCCTACGTGGCGTCTGAAACTGACGTCACACCCCACTAGGCCCAGTCACTGAAACACATGCTTGCTTTTAATATAGAAGAGATGATGGATATGGAGTTACGGACACGCATACTTTCAGCTTTTACCCTTGTTTCGTCTCAAATTCACCCACCTAACCATGCGGTTCAACTTTATTGTAAGGGGACCTCCCATAATGGGACTTATAAGTACACGAAATCTTTACATTAATTTAAGTTACCATCGCTTAATTTAAATAGTACGTTGTCCATGTGGATAAAAGAAGTTTGATATCAATCAAATTAAGTGACCGTTTTATTGTAATAGTTTAAATTATTGTGTGAGGTCAACTTAATTGATTTTATATATTTATTAATATACCTCTCAAGTGAAAACTTTTTGAGTTTGAAATTTACACAGACTTATTCTATCTTGTGCTGAATAATAGGTGAGTAGTAAGATTTGAACTCACGATCACCTAATTATAATGACTCTAATATCATATGAAATGACTATTTTATTAACAATAATTTAAGTTATTGTGTAAGACCAATTTAATTAATTTTATTTATTTCTTAACAAATCGACCGCGTAAAAATGTTATCCTGTGAAAGGAAGGACTTCACCAATGAAAGACAACGATGTAGTATTCCCCACGTGGAGATATTGGTAGTGACACGTGGTCCATTGAACTTCTCACGAAATTGCAGGGGACGTGATGTGAGCGCTGGTTAGTGGCTACTCTATTTCTACCGCCTGCGGGGTCCACCGTGGTTATGAGAACATCCTGACGGGACACGTCAGGGTTCTGACAACATTTTCACCGACATACGCGAAACCTGGTGGGGACTGGGGACCGTCACCTAGTACGTGTTTAGCTGTCCTTTTACTTTGCAAGCCTTGTTGGCAAATGGCAACGACACTTCCCTCCCTAACATGGAGTTCAGTCGTGGCTTAATCTGAACCATCCAAAAAGATTGCACTTTAGCCGTTCGATTATTTGAGTTTTAAACAACTGTTGTGGGAATTGAAATTGGGCCTCTGATAAGGGGGGTATCACTGGCTTTGCATTTATCGATTGAGATTGGACGGCTACGGCTAGGAGATAGCCTCTAGTTAAAGTTGTATTGAGTTCTTCGGTTGCCACGTGGACGGAGGTTATACACACTTACAACATATACATCGAAGCATATGGTATGAGCAAAGTCGCGGAGAGATCAAGAGATCCACGAAAGGTGTAATCGGGTTCGTTTAACCATGTAGTATTCAAGATATCAAAAGGATGTATAATATATAAATAATACATATACGTACACAATTATCCATTTAAATATGTCACGCAAAGGAGAGGAAATGAGAAATTTTTTTTGGTAATGACCTTCTAGTTCTTTGAGCAAAGTTTCTTGATCGGATTAATTATAGATGTTTCGCTTCTAAAAATAATGTGAGAGTTAAAGCTACTAGGAAACCTGAGGGTTGCTAGGAACATAATACTGAGCAAGATCAGTGATCAATCAGCAGTTAACCAATTAAGTATATGACGATTCCTTGTGGACAGAAGTATATAAGCTACGTAAGAATCTGAAGGATCTTGAGGTTTCATATTTATCTCCTCTAGAATTCTTAGAAGTTTAGGATTAATCCGACTAAGTTAAAGTAACTAATTTAATAAAAAAAATCTGAAAAATAAGATTTATCTCAATTCGATTATTTTTTATATTAATTTTAACTGAATTGGACACTGCATTAGTGTACGTTACTAAGACCCCCAGTAGGCGGCCGACGGGTGGCCATTTGCGGATTTCAAAGGACCTATCCATTGTACTTGAATTTTAAAATTAAAAGAGACCACGTAAGCCACGTGGACTAGGTCGGACCCTATTCCCGGAAACGTAGATCCAGTTAGCACCCAACACGTGTATGACGTAGTGACTTCGGAATAAAATAAATGGCCAGCTCAACATCCACCGCCTCACCGTATATACGGTACCGTATGTCTTTTCCCTATACGACACGTGTCTGATGACCTGGACGTCGCCTTGGCGTTCCCCTTCTGCTGCTGCTTCTTCTTCTTCTATCTCCCAACCTTCTCTCTCTCTGTGGAAAAAGAAATGCTAATCATCATTTTCGAAGCTCTCTCTTTTATACAAATGAAATGTAGGTGAATGCTTTCTTTAATCATCCAAGTATTCGATGTCTACAGTTATTTTCCTTTTCTTTTGAAGGCCAAGAGAAAGAGGTATGCCCAATCTGGAGTATTGTTTTACTCTTTTATGTTTTTGTTTAGCAAGTAGTCGTTGCATATTTATATAAACATATATTTTTTATTTTCTCAAGCTGTATTTGGTTGAGAAGAAAAAGATGGAAAGTTGTGAATTTTGTTTGTCCCGGGCATGGAAATTATAAGCTTTGACTAAACTTCAAAACGAATTTTAACAGAGATGACAGGACTCTGAAATCTGGATTCATTTACTAGATTCCTTTTGTGCTCTGATGCGTCTTTCGTACATTTGGAAGTGACTAAGTTTTTGTTTCTGGAGAAACCTTTTCTTCTGAGAGCACCGAGATGAATGATCAAAACTTATGAAAGGAGTTCCAGTTTCATTACCGTTTCTGGTAGGGATGTTATGGGTGGAGAGCTTATGAAATCTAATGAAACTGTAAAGATGAGATCATAAGAAAGCATCCAAACATGGAATGCTAGATTAACTGATATTTCAAGGGTATTTCTGTCATTAGGCTTCGGGATTATCCCGGTCAAGGTGGATTTGGTATTTCACTTTGTTTTTAATTCTTAGGACCATGTGCTAAAGCATTTTCGGAACCGGATGGTATTACCTATACCACTTTTGCCTATCACTTTCTTTTCATCCATTGGCCTGGCGTAAAGACATTAATGCCCTTAATCTTCGTAATAATTCGAGACAAGTAGAATATTTTCTTCTACGGTGATCTGTGAGGGAGGCCAAAAAACAAACATAAAGAGTGGTAGGAAGAAAAGGTATATGAGGAATCTGCAAACCAAACAAGAATTAGCTTTGATCCCACTATTCATTATTTTTGTCGAACCTAAGAAGTGACGTTGGACATCCAGTTGTTATAATTCTTTTGTGAATTTATGTGGGAAGAGTTCAACGTTACTAGTCTTGGCTGCAAGCTTGTTGAATTGGGTAGTTCTGGCTAAGTGATCTATTGCATCTGGGTAGCATGATATATCTGTATGGTTAAAGGACGACAATAATGAAAATCATTACTGGATGATAGGAATATAACTAAAGTTTCAGTTGTTTCTTTAGGTTGGTTTCTTGTTCCCTCGTTTTGGAAACCTGAATAAGCCAAATTTTAAATCAATTTGACTAAAGATGAGCTGGGATATGTTTATCCATTGGTGATTCTGCTACTTTAGCTTGTGTTACTCGGCAAGCAGACTGTGCTAGTCCGAAGACACTGATATTTCGGAAGATGTTTTAGTAACTTTATGTATCAAAATCCAATATTGACTAGTCAATTCCACATTTCTGTATTCCAGTTTCTTCTTCTCTTTTTCCTGTTCCATAGTTGTCACTTTTACATGGCTACTCTTGATGCAGGCAACTGGATTTATTTGAGGAAGGAAGTAAATTTTGGATTTTCATACTTAATCTCCAGCATCGTCAAGGATTTACACTTGGTGCTCGACCATGAGCGACAATGAAGAACGGAAGCCTGCTAAGTCGGAAAAGTCATCTTCACCTGCATCTCAGGTAAGTCGAGAGAATAGAAAGAATTTCTTAGAATTGGATCATTCTTATTGTTTCCCTCTCATCCTAATTGGATAAAAAATTTCTTCTTTGGGGTTTTCTTTTCTTGTTTTGTGTTAAGATGTTGAATACTGGATATTAACTGCTACTGTTGAATTATACCGTATTCTGATGTTGGTCAATCCTTTTGCATTACAGGATCAGACCAATGTCCATTCATATCCTGATTGGGCAGCCATGCAGGTTATCTACCTTGTGCATGAGACTTTCTCTCGATTCTCTAAATAACATTTATTTTAACTCTCGCTACCCAATCAGTGTTTTAAGCTCCTTTATAACATGTTTCAGGCATATTATGGACCCCGGGTTGCGCTTCCACAATACTATAACTCAGCTTTGGCATCTGGACATAACCCTCATCCCTACATGTGGGGTCCTCCACAGGTAATTTGCAAGACTGGGGAATCATAATCATAATATATGATCATCCTTGTTAGTTGCATAAACTATGGCATGAATCAAGTAGCAAAATTCAGGATGAAATCCTGACCTTTTGTTCTTCCAGCCTTTGATGCCACCTTACGGAACACCTTATGCTGTCTATCCTCATGGGGGAGTTTATGCACATCCAGCTCTCCCAATTGTGAGTATTAGCTTCCTCAATTTTTCAGTTCAATTCTGAACTATTGATTCGCGGGAAATATCGGTTTTTTGCCCCTGACAGGTGGTGTATATTTTCAACTGGATAGTAAAATTACCTTCACTAATATTTATGTGGAATTGTTATTTAACTACTAGGGAGCGCATCCTCCTGGTCCTGGGGTTCAACCGTCAGCTGCTGTAAGTAAAACTCTGATTCCGATTGTATCCTTTTCACTGTACATCTTTTACAACAGTTTATACCAATGCAACAAGCATACTATTGGTATTATGTGATATCAATAAATTAAAATTAGTTCTATATTGACAATGGAAGATAAAAGTTATTCTGTTCCTCATGGTGTGGGAGTTTAGAAGCTGATGTTGGATATAATTGTGGTGCAAAAATGCAGGCTGCAACACCCCCAAGTGTAGAAACACCGACAAAATCTCCAGGAAAGACAGAGAGAGGTTTGATGAAGAAGTTGAAAGGATTTGACGGGCTTGCTATGTCAATAAGCAATGTTAATGGTAATACTGACGGTGGTGAGGGTAGGGAGAAGAGGTTGTCTCCAAGGTTCGCAACTAGCAATTGCACTTTTATATACCTCTTTCTTTACTATTCATTCTTCAGTCTTGTGTTTACTGCTTTGCTATCTTCTGGCAATAAATTGTGTGACTTTTAGTGGAATACCTTTTGTGTTCTAAAGTTGTATATATTAGATATCCGAGTCCATGGTTCACATGTATCAATTTAGCGGGTTGATTACACTGACGGATTTTGTTGATCATTTGAACAGTGAGGAGACTGAAGGCTCCAGTGATGGAAGTGAGGGGAATACAGCTGGGGTAGGACTTTCATATTTTGACAGCGATTGTCTATGATGTTCATATGCAATATGACCGAAACTGTAATCATAATGCTATCATAATACTGAACCTCGCTTATCTTGTTTTAGGCAATGAAAAGGAGCCGTGACTGTACACCAACCATTGGTAAGATTTGGTTCTTCACGAGTATAAGCTGACTAGTATGAATTCACAAATTTCAGTTGCATCAAATGTGTTCCTGTCGTGTGTTTGACATGACACTACCAAGTATCGAGTGATTGTGTCTTAGTGTTCTGTGAGGAACAGTTCATTTTGATATACTTTTTTTCATGCAACCACTTAATATATGCTGACAGTGATATTGTTTAATAATTTCATTATTGAATGCGATAATGCTCTCGAGCTTTTTGAAATTTAGTGAAGAAAATTTTCAATAGAAACCTGTTAAAGTTTTCAAGAACCGCCATGAAATATGGCCTTAGATGCTGTTAACAAATATTTTCTTTTTCTTTCTCATATTCCAATACTCTCTTATCATCAGGTGATTTGAAAAGTGAGACAAAGAGCACTTGCCTTGCTGCAGGCGATGTCAATGGATCATCTGGTGTGTCAGGAAAACCAACCGGACCCGTAGTTTCACCTCCCATGACCACAGGATTGGAGCTCAGAAATGGAGTTTTGAGTGGTGCTGCTAAGACAAGTCCCACTAGCGTTCCACATACTTGTGAAGTGCTGCCGTCTGAAGCCTGGATACAGGTGTGGGTTTCTGATCTCGATTTTTAAAATTTACCTTAATTTGAGTAACGCTTGTAATGTAATTTGATCATTTTGTTACTTGTTGCGATATTTTGCTTATTTCTTTAAGAATGAGCGAGAGTTCAAGAGGGAGAAAAGAAAACAATCAAATCGAGAATCTGCAAGAAGATCAAGATTGAGGAAGCAGGTATCGACACTTCAGTTGCTGCTATGATCTTATCATTCCAATACTCCCGTTGCATACATTATTACAAAATAAGTCAAATTCCTTGTTTGTCTATCTCTAGGCTGAAACCGAAGAACTAGCACTTAAAGTTGAATCATTGGCAGCTGAGAATGCAACTCTTAAGTCTAAAATAAATCAACTCGCCGAGGGATCAGATAAATTGAGACTGGAAAATGCATCATTAATGGTATGCCAATATATCCGAGTCTTTTCTTTCACGAGATGACTTTATTTTCCCAGTTATAAGTTACAGATTTTGTTCTTGATTATGAAAAATGTAGGAGAAACTGAAAAATTCATCAGTTGGACGCACCGAAGGGAGCACATTAAGTAACATGGATGAGCAAAGAGCACTCAGCACGGTGAACCTGCTCTCGAGGGTTAGTAATTCGTCATCTGCCGAAAGAAGCACCAGGGAAGAGGGCGAGCCTTATGAGAGAAACTCAAAGGCAGGTGCAAAGCTGCACCAACTCCTGGACACAAGAGCTGACCCTGTACCTGCTAGCTAACGACTCTTAAAAACCCAATCTTCTTCTACATCGGAGTTTGAAGACAACTATTTAGTTTTGGCATGACAAAAACTTGCTGCTAAAAGTTAGTACAGTAATGGATGACTGAACTGATATTAGTCCGTACCTGTTACAACTGAACTGATGTATTTTGTCGGAATTCGGGGGTGATGGAATGGTTCGATGTAAATTGTAGAGTATTAGCGATTTTTAGAGAAAGGTTTGGGAACATTCTCGTGTAATTTGTTACGGAATCTTACCTAGTAGAGACTTTCCATGATACATGTGCTTTACCATAACATAGGGTTAGAAGAAAACGAAAAGCAAGTCTTTATGTTCTGAGGATTTACGTGACTTGTGAATATTTTCTGATCTTATCATGTGTGTGTCTTTGCAAAATGGATCTCAGACTACAGTCTATTCCCTCAAAGCTCTAAGCCTAATATATATACGTATTCAGTTTCCGGCTTCTCGTTTTGCAAAAGTCTGGGGAGGGTATGATGTACTTAGCACAAGACTTCTCGCTTTGCAGGAGTCCCCAGAAAGTTATGATATATGCACCTTTTAGTATAAAGAATGGATAGATGCATTTAGAACGTCCATCAATAGTATTTATTCAACTAGCATAAAAAATGCTTTCACTACCTGATGTTGGTAAAGCTGAGATATGGCTATATAAATAAACCCATTCTCCTTTTATTTGCATTACATAAGCCTCATACTTGTCATTCTGTTTTTGCGTACATACTGTGGTATAGAGTCCATGGGAGAAGTCGAAAGCTATGATCTATTTTGGTGACGACCATGTACAAACACATGTTATGTATCGAAGAAAAAGCTGTCATTGAGAAACCTATCATCTTGAAGTCAGGAGAAGAATGGATATTGAGGTCCTTCAATGGTGTGCACTACAATGGCTGTTTTGAGTTTCGTGTTAGAAGGTGTTTCATCGTGGAATGTGGAGAAATTAAGAAAGAATACTAAACGAGATCTCCTTCCTTCAACTATCGGACTGGTAGTTAAATCTGACCAAGGAAGGGAGCCTTTCTGAAAAATCTGTCAAAAGACCAAAATGGAATTTCGGAAGCCACTCTTTATCAGAGCCAGGTTTCGATCCTGGGACCTGTGGGTTATGGGCCCACCACGCTTCCGCTGCGCCACTCTGATTAGTTGAAAGTGCGTGTAAAGAAATTATTTATATTCAATTTTTTAATAACATCATCAAATTCTGTTATTTTATGTGGAAATGCTTCTACTTTTTACGTGGATTCAAATTCAATTCAGTTAATTAAAAGAAATTATAAAATTTGCTTAGTCTAAATTTTAAAAATTATAATTAAAATTTTCATTTTTCATTTTTTCAATTCTAATCCGATATTAGTATTTTTGTTAATATTGCTAACGTAGTTTACTATGTAAGACAGAAACTTTAAATATTTATACACATTAAATTTAATTAAATTGGTAGAGTTGGACTTCATCATCATCATTATCATCACTCAGTCCAAAATCTCGTAATGAAGCGAGGTATAGAAAAATATAATAATACGCAGTTTTATTTATAACTACTCTTCTAGCCCGTCTAAAGTTCAACTCAACTTTTAACACTTCTTCAATATATGGTCGCAAGAGCAATAAAAGCAACTTGGACAGTTTGAGTCCCTGTGATTCCAACATTAAGCAGTAGCTAAGACCAGCCTGAACACAATCTTCAACAATCTCAAATAGTTGATTCTTAAGCATTGACTTTCTCCTCAAAAAAGCTTATCTGTATGACATTTCCTCAGTTTCTGAATCATCACCTGGGCCTTTCAGCTCAGGGTAGTTTCTCTGTTCAGCATCTATGGCTTGTATTACTTCTTCCACCCTGGGTTCAGTCAATAGAACATCGATATTATTCGAGAAAGTGGCATTTTTACTATATCACTTGACAGGGGGCTTCGAGACTCATTGATCTCATGTAATTGGTGCGAGAACAAACTGAGGGGCCAAATTAATTTAGATTTTTTGTTTTAGTGTAAAAATATAAGTGAAAGTTTATCTTTCATGGAAAAAATATATGGTCTTAAGCATGCATATAAGTCTAGTAAGTTACTCCTCCGGTCATCAATTGATTTTATGATAGAACCTCATTTAGGTTTGTATGTACTCAGTTTATTTGGGCTCAATCTTACAAAATTTAACATATCAGAGCTACCAATTTTTGTAAGTCCTTCTTTTGATCAAATTAATTCGTTTCTTTTTTGAAGAATCTGATTTTGTTATAGCTCTTTCATTTTTTAGTTGCATTGATTTGCTTCATTAATCATCTAGCTTACATTATACCTTTCAATCAAAATTTTGCTGCAATTTTTTTCTGTCTCTACGCTTTTTGCTAATATTACTCATAGATTCCATTTTTTTTTTAATTAAACTAAAATGATGTCTACTGGAACAAATTCCAGTATCCTTGTAACTTCGATTATTCTTGATCCTTCTCATGCGTTTTACTTGTCAAATGTTGATCATCCTAACAATAAGCTCTCAACCAAGATTCTTACCGGATAAGATTATAGGAATTAGAAGAAGTTATGTGAGATTTCTCTTCTAGCGAGGAGCAAATTGGGTTTTCAACCAGCAAACTCACTAAACAACTTGCATCAAACTTCATCTTTACCCCAACTTCTTAACAACTTGCATCAAACTTCATCTTTACCCCAACTTCTTACCATGTTCAGGACCCTTTGATGAATAGGTTGCTAGACCTTGGTAAAGAGTCAAGAGGCTTTACTATGTGTCTTTGAACATATACTGATTCTACTCCTCCTCGTGTTGCTACTGTTCATTCTAATAAATCTGTTGATAGAACCAATCGTAGCCTTTGTAATTAAGTTAGTACTATTCATGATATTGTTGATTTGTGTCATTGGAGAATGAGTCATATGCCCTGTCCTATTATGAAACATATAGCATGTATGCCTATCGTTTCTAAGTCGAATAAATTTTTTCAAGTTCGTCCTCAAGCACGACAGTGTAGAAGTTCTTTTCCCTCTAGTTCATCTCTTGCTTCCATGTTTTTGACATGTTACATATTGATATTTAGGGTCCCTATCATACGAAGTACACAAAATTCTCTCGGCATATTCCTCTCTATTGCTTGTTGTTCTCTTGTGAAACAAATATGAAATATTGAAAGCATTAAACAATGACATGGTATCAGAGCAGGTTATTTTTGGGTTAGTCATTACCACCTCAACATAATAGACTATGTCATATGTTAAGCCTTAAATTAGCTCACACGTAAAGAGGGCGTGCTGAAATATAAGTAGGAGGTGGTCTCGCATGGAAAGAATATATGGTCTTAAGCATGCATATAAGCCTAGTAAGTTACTTCTCTTATTTCCAATTAGTTTTAAGATGAAAATTCATTTGAGTTTGTATGTACTCAGTTTACTTGAGCTCAATTTTACAAAATTTAACAAGCTTAAATAAGGTAGTTTCCTTAACTAACTAAACGAAACTTAATTAGTTAGTTTAATTAAGTCTGACATGTATAAGTATTTAGGGCTTGTCTTATGTGACTAACCAGATCAACAACGTTAACGGAGATATTAATATTGGAGTAAAATTGAAAAAATTTGAAAGTTTTACTATTCAATTATGATTTTTTAAAATTCGAACTATAATTATAAAATTGAGTGAAGTTTATGATTTTTTTTAATTAACGCTAAATATAAGTGCCACCCACTATAACATGCCTTGTTTTGTCTTAGAAGTTAATTCCAAAGGAATTTTGTCTATAAAACATAAACTAATGTTAAAGGTATAAAGACAAGCGATCTTTTACTTATGCTTCAAAATTTTCATATTATTTAACAAAAAATTAATTTGATTCTTTTATTTTAATATTTATATTTTAAAATTATCTTTTATTCTCTTATAATATTATTTATTTATTATATATTTTTAGGAATCTCTATATTGATATAGACACCTTTATGGGGTGTTTGATTGACTAAAATCATCGTTCTATTTATGATCTATTTTTGATAATAGGTTATTCCCTTGTTTGGTTTTAAAAAACATACAAAATATACAATCTAAGAGTTTACTTATTCCTTAAGTTTAAAAAAAAGTAAACTTATCATCCTCTTATCTTTATCTATTCGAAGTAGGCTGGGAATAAAAATGCGGACTTGCTGGAAAAAAATATCCTTAAAGAATTCACATAATTATTTAGCTATAAAAATATAATAATAATAATAAGGAAAAGAAGAAGAAGAAGATTAATAATAATAATATAATACCTATTATCAATCCCGCTGTTTCGCGGGTTTGAAAAAAATAATAATAGTAATGATATTGATGATGATAATGACGTAGTTAATTGAGAAATAATGAATATTTTAATTTTTTATTAGTTATTTCTTTATTATTATAAATTTATATTAGTATTATATAATCATTAAATTTTTTTAGAAATAAACCAAATTAAATAATACATATTATATTATATTTTTCATTTATTTTATTCTTAAAAAAATATCATTTCATTCTTATTTCATTCTTTATCTATTTTTGCAATTGAATCAAACTTCTTCTTATAGTTTGTGTCTAATCGTTCATCCTACCAAGAAGGAAACTTAACACAAAACATGAATAGAAAATACATGAAAATAAAAATGGCATGCACTAAATAACATATCCAACCTTACCTTAACGCGTGTTTATGTACCATGAAGCTCCTTCCCGCCCAAAATGTCGTGAACGCATAAACTCTGCGTGAATCTCGTAATTTCCCATTACCTCAAAGCTTCCGACAATAAGAGACGATAACAACATTTCTTCCTCTCTATCTCTCTTTCTCTATACAATGACTTTGTCCTCACGACCCAAATTTGATTCAACGTTTTCTTTTTCTTTCACATAAATTTAGCATCCCCAAACTCGTATTCTTCTGGGTTTGTTATAGATTTTCGAATTACTTCCTTCTTCAATTTCATATACATTATCTTCTCCTTGTAACAAAATGGTCCTTCATGAATTATCGAGATAAAGGAAGATTTATCCTGTTTTGGTTCTGTACTTTTCTGTTTGTGGGAAGAAAGCAAGAAGAGAAATGGAGGAACCTGGTTTTCACAAGCCACGTGGTTCGAAACATAGGAAACCCCCGCTTCCGACGTCGTACCAGCCGAGGAAAAAAGGCAGAGGATGTTGTCGTATTTGCTGCTGCTTATTGTGCGTTCTCTTGTTTGTTGCCATTGTCGTAATTCTCATCCTCTGTGGCTTCTTCTACCTCTGGTCTGATCCAAAACTCCCCGTTTTTCGCGTCTTGTCGTTCAATATCCCGAACTTCAACGTCACGGACCAACCGGACGGCGCCTACCTTGACGCGGCTACGGTGGCGCAGGTGGAGGTGAAGAATCCGAACAGCAAGATTAAGATCAATTTCGGTGAGTCAAACGTCCAGGTCACGATCGGGAGTTCGGGTATTCCGATTGGGACAACACGGTTGCCGGAGTTTACTCAGGGAGCCAATAGCGCAACGAATTTGAAAATCGAAACGAGTGTTGAGAACAAGTTGATCGGGGGAAAGGGTTCGGCGATTGTGGATCAGTTTCAAAGCAAGATCCTGATTGTGAATGTGAAGGTGGATACCAAGGTGGGGTTGAGTGTGGGAGGTTTGAAAACAGCGATGACTGATGTGCATGTGCTTTGTGAAGGTATGACGTTGAAGCAAATTGAAGATGGTGAGCCGCCAAAATGCAAAATTAACGCACTCAAATGGTAAGTGTTCATATTCCGACTCCATAGCTACGAGCTTTTGGTTGGTCCATTCTTGTTTTCTTAAGTTGTAAGCCTGGACCTGATTTCTAGTACTCATTTCAATGGCGTTTCTGTTCTGATTCGGCAGGCTCAACGTATGATAGCCGAAGGGTAGAGAGATTTGACTGATACAGCCAAATTGAGAGGCCATTCAATACAAATTATATGTATCTACGCGTGATCAATCATGCAGAGTTTACCATTTACTTGAGATTAACATAGGTGAAAGGTCTAGGATTTAATGGAGACCGACAGTAGTCGCCACTAGTCTAACATGGTTCCATGCTAATTCTTGGGCCGTCAAGACTCGATAGTGTAATGGTACGCACGGTAGTGGATAAAGAGAGCCTTAACTTGAGTACGTGGTCTTTTTTGTTTTTTTTTTCCCCCTTACTGTTGGCTTTTGATTTGGTTATTTGTGTATATGATATTTCTTGTAAAAATATAATTATTGCGTTGGTTCTTGATAGAGCTGACAGGCTTCCCTATATTGTTAGAGTCCAGATCCTCTGTCCACTGCTATCCTGTCTTACTCTGTCTAATAACACAACGACGTCGCTTTTTAATTAAATGGGCAGGCACTTGTAAACTTAGATAGACAGAGGATGGGACCCACCCACAAGCGCCAACCATGCAGCCGAATCCAAAGCTAGCTTTGAAAATCCAAAGCCATTTTGGTATTAGACAGCGTTAATCCAAAGCCAAATCCAAAACAAATTTTTTTGTAATTTGGTTTTATCGTTATTTTTATTAAGAACAAAAATTAATAATAATCAAGAATTTTTTAATTATTTATTATTATTGATATTATTAATAATATTACTAATTATTAAGATTTATTATTTATTATTATTAGTATTATTATTATTATTAT
>JAOQMQ010000009.1:18797404-18807443 GCA_027563845.1 Erythroxylum subrotundum | reverse complement strand
AAAATAACGATAAAACCAAATTACAAAAAAATTTGTTTTGGATTTGGCTTTGGATTAACGCTGTCTAATACCAAAATAGCTTTGGATTCGGCTGCATGGTTGGCGCTTGTGGGTGGGTCCCATCCTCCGTCTATCAAAATTTACAAGTGCCTGACTATTTAATTAAAAAGCGACGTCGCTGTGTTATTAGACAAAGTAAGACAGGATAGCGGTGGACAGAGGATCTGGACTCGTATTGTGAGGTGTAACTTAAAATGTATAATGTATTAGGTGACTCGTTTAAAGAATAAAGAGAGAGTGTGTGCCTTTATCTACTTTGCTTTCAATTTCGGATTGAATCAATTGAGATTTTAATTTATAAACTGATAGCAATAAAATTATATTATTGTTAATATTTTATTTTTATAATATTTATAAATTAGTACGTGAAAATTCAAGTTCAATACAATAATAAAATGAGTAAAAGAGTTAATTTAATTAATTGAACAATCAAAAGATGAAGAAAATGATCAAAGTGAAGTTTATATACAATTTAAGTAAAGAAATAAGAATAAAGTGGAATAAGTATCTCAAAACTCAAGTAAATTACTTTATAGTGATTTTATGTTAATTTAATTTAATTTAACTTTTAGTTTTATTGATATTGAATTATGTACCCTTTATTATTATTAAATTAACATTTCGGATCAGTGACGAAGTCAGAAATTTAAGATAAGAGGGCCCAAATATTTCATTTTTTTAAATTTTGGGGGCCCAGTGCACTACTAACCCCTAAATAACTCCGTCATTGTATATATATATATATATATTAAAAATTAAAAATATTTAATTTTTTTATAACTTGGGGCTCCAGTGGCATCTACCTCCGTCACTGTTTCGGATGTATTGATTCATGTGTAATTTTATGGAATTAAGATTAAGAAATCTTTTGTATGAATAGATTTAGCATAATTGAAAAGAGTTTTATGTAAATCTAAAGACAGTTAATATAAATATTTCAGATTAGGGTCAAATTTAATAGTGAAATTAATAAATTAATTAATGCAAGTTTAAGAATTTTAATTAGAAAGAGATTTCAATTAATCAACTTAAAATTAGTTGTTAATGGTGTTGAAAAACATATTAGTCATCATTATCATCATCACCACACCCAGTCCGAAGTCCCGCAATAAAATAGGGTCTAGAGAGGTCTGATAATACGCAGCCTTATCCTTACATAATAAAGAGGCTGTTTTCAGTAGACTCACATACAAATGTGACAATAAAAAAGTGATGTAGATTAAAGAGTAAATAAGTAAAACTGTGATGCAATGCTTGAAATCTAAAAATCCAAACTTCCCCTCTCTTTTGTTGTTGATTCACCGTCCCAAAATGCTTAACTAGATTCTCCTACCCTCAACCACCGGGAAATTACATCTCTTATTGTCAAAGCACCCAGTAATTCGATCAAATCTATGAAACCAGATGCTAAAAACCCATCCAAGTACCAACCGAAAAACACCCAAAACCCTAAAAATGGAGACCCACCGAGCCCATGGAAGCAAAGGACCACTAGCATGCATCGGAAGGCAGCAAACAATCACAAATCAAACAAACATATAACGAAACAAGTTCAAAGAGATGTCGATTTAACTCAAAACTCAGTCAAAGAATAATTAAAGAAAATCACAAAATCCCTATATCAGTAAATTTGAAACTTGTGCTCCCTCAACACTTGTTGAACTCAAGTTTTCGATTCCTCGAAGAGAACATATTTTCAGTCAGTTAAAGTAGTTGTGCACTTTCAAAATAAGATGGGACATTTTGCCAACAGATTCAGGGAAATAAAATATATATATACATACATATATACATATATATATACATACATATATACATATCTATATATATATATATATTCCAAAATTTTGGTTCTAAGATCTAAACCTAAAACTTGAGCAAAAATCCTAGATCTGCATTGAAGGCCAAGCAACTGAGATATTCAGATAGAACATATTAGTATAATTGATAAATTTTCAAGATCCAGTGAACTTTAGACTAAATCAATAAGTGGTGCCGTGAAGCCCATTTCGTTAGTCTCTCTCGACCACTCGATATTGAACCATTTATTACGAACAAGACAAGATAGCACCAATGTGGTACGACCGTGTAGCTGGATTTTAGAGCGTTGATATGTTAATTGTAATGCGTTTAGTGCCTAAGTTTTTATTCATATTTTTATTTTTATTTTTATAAAAAATTATATTTATTTGAGTTCTTTTTTTGTTTTTGGATTTGGTTTGTTTCAATATTCAAATTTTATAAAAATCACAAAAATAAATTTTATTTTCCATTTCTTTATAATATGAGTTACTATTAACTAAATATTTATTATTTAATTATTTAATATATTAATTATTAATAAGAATTGTAAATAATTATATTTAATAATTTATTTAATTAACTAAAATTAATCACTAAAATTTAATTAATTAAAATAATTTATCTTTAAGTTTTATCTGATATGTAATTATTATTGGTAATAAAAATATAACTACATTAATATTAATAATCAAATATATTTTTATTTCTATTTGAAAGATAAACATAAATTAAAAACAGAAAACGAAAACTAAAAATTAAAAATTAAAATCTAAAACAAAAAAATAAAAGTGAAACCAAAGGATCACTTAAAGTTGCTTATTATTTTGAAAAATATCGAATTTGTCTTTTAATAATGAGTTGATCTATATGCATAACCGCATTACTCACGTTAATTTGATTCAAAGATAAGTCAAAAATGACTACAACCATATTAATTTTGGTCAATGATACAAATATTTTCATAAATTCTATAAGTTTAAATATATTCATTAACAGGACAAAATTTATTTTGCATAATTTAATAATTTAATTAATTTTGATATTTAATAACAAAGACTTATTTACATCACATTTTTTCTTGTAAGTCAATTAAATACTATATTATTTTTTAGAGATGTGAGCAAATACTTATGGATTTACTTTTATATTTAATTTATAAATATATTCTTATAATTTTATTTATATCTAGAGATGGTAACGAGTCGGACTGAGCCTAGCCTGAGCCCTGCTAGCAGGCCCCGATCAGATCTAATGCAGCCCAAGCATGACTTAGCTTGGCTAACTTTTTTTAAAAATTTAAAAATGCAAAACTAGGCCTTTTTGTTTATAAAGTCGAGCTTAGGGTCGAGCTAGGTCTTAATCCGAGCCTCATTTGAGGACCTTGTTAATCAAGGTCGAGCCTAGACAACCTGAGTTCGAGCTCGGTTTAAGAGCCTAGTCAACACGAGTTTGATCTATTAACTTTTGATTAAGCTAGAGCTAGCCAAGTTGAACCTAGACCAATTTACTTTATCTATAATCGTATCTTGAAGATAATATTTATAGGAAAACACATAAACATATATTTGGATTCTTGCTATTTTAGCTTATATCATTTTATAAAATTATTAACATTTCTTGTTATTTTAGGTTCTATCATTTATAAAATTATTAACATTTCAATGATTTCATTAATAAATTTGAAGATGACAACCATTCAAATTGGATTTGAGTCTTTACTAAAAAAAATGGTTTAAACTAAAATTTAAATTACACAAAATAATAATATTTTAAATATTTACAAAATATAATATTATTTTAAAAGTGAAATGTAATATATTAATTTAATTTATTAATTTAGAATTAAATCGAATCTATTGCCATACCTCGTAGGTGTGCTTGCAAATTGTGCTATCACTATCGATCAAGGCGAATTCACTTTGAATTTTGCCATTTACTAAGGAGAATGACATTTATTTTGAAGCGGTAACCAATAAGCCAAATGCTCTGCGACGAAACGAGCGTCAAAGTCAAGAATGCAATGACCGCTGCCGGACCCACACAGGTGCCAATCACACAAGGAATCCGTAGAAGCAATCAGAGCCGTTTATTTTCCACGAAACGGCCATCGTAAAGGGGTACCCTGGAAGAGATTCCAAATGAAGGGTTTAGAAATTGGGCGGTTACAATTTTGTGGGACCCAAAACAAAAGAGTCACTTTAGGGATTTAATCGCATGCACGCACCCACACGTTTCCTTCTCTCTTAATAATCATAGAATTTAATCAATCTATAGTTAATCTCGTTTTTTCTTCTCTCCATTTTCTACTTTGTACGTTTCGACAAGCGAGCTATTCTTCTTCGGTCTCTCTCTCTAAACCTTCTCCATCTCTCTTAATCGGCGGCGAATCTTCGAGGCTTGTCCATGGCTTCGAAGCGGATCTTGAAGGAGCTCAAGGATCTCCAGAAGGATCCTCCCACCTCTTGCAGCGCCGGTTTGTTCGATTCGCTGTTTCCTTGAGATTGATATCAAGTTTTGTTGCTCACAATTATGTCGTTCTTTCCATGCTTGATCTGCGTTTCTTTTTAGCCTTTATATGTCGCTATGATGCTTGAATCTCCGCGCTCGTTGTGGGCGCGTCCTAGCTTTGCGCTATCTTTTATGCTGTTTGGTAAATCTGGGCGTTTCGATAGATCTCCTGGTTTATGTTCTAGTTACAGGAAGAATGTAGAACCGGATATAGTTCTTCTATAAAATGGGCGTTTTGAAGATAGCTGGTTGTGCTTTTCTTTTATTTTTTTTTCTCTATTTAATTTGTTGGATGCTGTTTGGTTTGATTGAACATAGCTATCTGGATCTTGGGCCAGAACTTGAAACATCAATTCGTGATATACACTTGACTTCGTTGAATGATATTTTTTTCGCTACATCTGGTAGAATCTAGCCTCTCTATCTTGTAATTTCGGACATAACTGAATCAATAAACAAAATGTATGCATTAGGATGGTCGATCCCTTTTCGTCTGTCCCAGTCTGTATATGTAGATACTGTGCCACTGCCAACTGCCAAGCAAGTCTTTGTTGTTTACGTGTCTCTTATGAAAATATCGTTGAATTTGCCTGAATTGTAACAACACACACACACATATATGTAACATATGCGTATCATCTTATACCTTCTGTTCATTTTTGGCCAATAAGGTAACATATTAAGATAATGCCAGTTGTACGTTTATTGTTCTTGCATGTTCACTTGGTTGAAATGTTATAAATATTTGCTTATTGAAAGTTATGGATGATGTAACTGCTTGAATGTTATAGTAAGTTTCTTTTTTTTTTTTCCCATCTCTTTCTGTACAAGATTGAAAGGAAATTAAATAGGTCTTTATGTTTTAAGTATCTGCCAAATATGTTAGAGGATCTACACCTTTTGCAAGTTCCTTATTAAATGATTCCTTTTATACTGTTCTTTTAATATGCAGGTTGCAGAAATGCTGTCCGCCAGTGTTAACATGTTGGTGGCTATGCATTAATTAATCCGATTAAAGTTATAATAGCTATAAGCTTTGCAAATAGTTCTTGACACATTTTGTTTTGGATCCCTATTGATTCTTTGTTTTATGTGAATGAACATTTCCTTGATCCATTAACTCGTTTCTCTCGTGTGTCTGACTGGTTTGGCTTGTTGATTGCTAATTGTCATGTGTGATGTATGAATTAGTCTTTCCATCTATGTATATGTATCCGTGGAATTTCTAGTTATTTGTGCAAACTCCATATTTTCTCTTCGTTCCAATTTTCATTTGTTTATTGGCTTCTTTCTTTAGCTTGTTTCTGCCGTAGGAACCTTGTTCTCATGTACACCAATTGATGTATGATTTTAGTATGCATATATCTTTTTTATTATTTCTCTGACATTGTTACTCTGCAACTTTATTATTTTTGTAGAATTCAAATCAACTCTGAATTCTCTTATTTAGAAAGAAGATGCAAATTTGGTTTTGAACGGATGATTTTCTTCTTTCTACTCTGACCCTTCAATAACTTTCCTATATTTTGACAGGCCCTGTAGCGGAGGACATGTTTCACTGGCAGGCAACAATAATGGGTCCAGCTGACAGTCCTTATGCTGGTGGAGTGTTTCTGGTTACTATTCACTTCCCTCCTGATTATCCGTTTAAGCCACCTAAGGTACATATCTCCAGTTTCTCTTTTCCTTCACTGTTCTACTTTGGTAAATATGGACTATCCATTACTGCGGCCAGTTATCATGTCTAAAATTACAACCCCATAGAGATATGTTCTCTTATGTAAACTATACCTCTTTAAGCTTGGAGGTTAAATAAGTATAGACTAGATAAATAAATTTCAATAGAGTTTGTAATGAAACAAGTTATGTCACTCCACATAAGCACCATGCATATTCAGATTAGGATAGAAGGTGTAGATGTTTAAAAGCTTGGCTATTGTTCTCTTTTTTCTGCATGATGATTCTTCATTTGAATCATAAGTTGATGAATGTTCTGAATACGAAGGAACATGAAGTTAATCATGAGCTTTATAGTGTACTATCGTGTTGACTGTATGTCTACTTGGAAATATCTTTTTTCTCTCGCAGGTTGCATTTCGCACCAAAGTTTTCCACCCAAATATCAACAGTAATGGCAGTATTTGCCTCGACATTCTAAAGGAGCAGTGGAGCCCCGCCTTGACCATATCAAAGGTTCTTACCTCTTAGCTACTTCCTAATTCTTACCCCTTAAACGTCGAGTATATTTTCCTTTGCACAAACACACATTGCCCCTGCAGAAAGTTCGGCATTGCACCTTGAATTGGTCAAATGTTCAAGTTGGGCCTTTTCGTATTCCAAAAATGAAAAAGTTGATGATGTCCTTAAAAGATTTGATCCATAGCCATTCCTAAAGTCTTTGTAAAGCATCAATATTTTACCCACGATTGCTGACCTCCTGTATTACTATTAGCCCGCCTGAATTTGAAAACACTTGGACAACTGTTCCAGTTGACACTAGATAGAATGGTAAACTCTGCCAACTTTCCTCTACCTTATCTAGGGATATTTCCATATAGTGGAGTCTTTATATGACCAATAATGATTTTCATAGTCCTGGTCTGTTTATATTATCTTTCATCCAGTCACTACTGCTGTTTCTTAAGTAGGTGGGAAGGGTTCTGGTTTTTGTGTTGCAGGTACTACTCTCAATATGTTCCCTCTTGACGGACCCAAACCCAGATGACCCGTTGGTTCCAGAAATTGCTCATATGTACAAGACAGACAGGTCCAAGTACGAGGCAACTGCTAGGAGCTGGACCCAGAAGTATGCCATGGGCTAGTGTTCCTTCTGGTGGGCCACTAAGAATTACTCGTCCTTTCTAATTTATGTAAAAAAAATTGTGTGATGCATATGTTTACTCCTGCTGTGGACAACTCAAGTTCGATTTATACAATGACTCCTATAAAACGAACATGGTTGTGGTTGTTTGTATGGAAGCTTGTCCTTGAGTTATCAAAGACATGTAGTTGATGTTCCATATTACAATTTCTTCAATTAGGGCCTTAATTGAACTAATGCAACATATATGTACTTGTTTGCAAAAAGTGTTCAAAATACGTTCAATCAGCACTAAAAAGTTGGGTATTTCTTATTTTTATAAGAACTTTTTTCTTAATTTAATGGTATCTTTATATCATCTGATGCCGTTCGATTTCATAATAAGGTTTTGGAGCTAATTTTTTTGGTAATTTTGTATTTCTTCAATAATTATTTTGACTTTGACGGAGCCGGTAAGTATGTTGTTATAGAATAATGCAAATTGAGATTGTTATTCCTTTTGGAATATGTCTCGTCTTGTGCATGCACCTTAAACGACTTTTATTATAATTAGTTGGAACATCTTTATTACGTTGTCCTTTTAAATTAATTAGAAGGTTTAAAATACCTTTACACATCTTAGATACGTCTAATGTATTCTCTTTCATAGTAACCTTGGGCTTTTGCCTTTTGACTCCTATATAATATAACAAATTGGGATCCTTTAATCAACCAAGAATCCACCTAAAAAGATGAGCTAAAATCCTAAATGCCAAAAAAGGATTAAAAAAATATTTTTAGACAATGACAATTAAAGGGAACAGTCAAGTATTGGATACTTGATGGGCAAGGAAGAGTTATATGGTAATTGATTAAATTATACCTTTTCTTGTTACAGATGACCATACTTAGTTAACGTAATTATACTTAATTTCAATACAATGACATTAATTCCGTCAAAAGATTAGACTGACATGTCTGTGACAGAATCATATTACTAACGCTTGTTCCTATCATAATATAAACACCAGTCCTCTGTCTTTCGCACGTGGCTTAATATGTCATCGAGATAAACGGTATTGGTAAGCTCGCTTCTGTCACGTGAGTCTCACCACACATATCAATACGCTTGGCAAACCAAGTGTCGTTATTAAGGAAGAATTACCTAATGTGGTAGATGGTGTTTGTACATAATCCTCGTGGGGTAGAACATGGTTGCTTGGGGACCAAGCTGAATCCGAAGGAATCAAACTCTTTTACCGGGCCAAGAGTTGCCGCGTGTCTCGAATCCAACGGTTGATCGAGGACGCGGCAAGTCGTTTCGGATCTTCGGTGGTGACCGGGATATCCGGCTATATGACCATCAAAAGGTTTCTCCGAAAGGGCTATTATTTATCAACTAATTAACAACCTAAAGAAGATTTCAACCTTAATCAAGGCAAGAAGTAAATGCTAATGACCAAAAGCCTCAAAATAAGAAAATTCAAAAAGAAGAAACAGATTTTAGGATTCTGCTATAAAAATAAAGCAATGGTACTAACTACTAAGCCTTTTTGACTCTTCCTTGCAACTGAAACTCACTCTCCTTTTGCTCTTTCCTCTCCATTTTTGATCTCTTCTCTTGGTGTTGTCACCATCTTCTGTGCCTTTTCCTCTCTGTTGTTCCACAGAAATCCTTTCCGTTTTTTTTCTTCTCTGGCCTGTTGGGTTCTTGAGTTTGCCTGTTTCTTTTTCTTGGTTCCTAAAGGTGACATCTTTCTGGGAAATTCTAAGTTTTTTGTGGTTTTGATTCGAAAACCCATTTAAGTTTACTTAGTTTAAGATGAATCCCTCTTCATTCAAGTACACGGAGCACAGGATTGTTACTAATAAGGTTGTTAGATGTTGTGATTCAAAACCCACGAGAATCGTTCGTATATCGGTTACTGATGGTGATGCGACCGACTCGTCGGACGACGACTGTGACGAGCTGCAAATGGTTCACCACCGGAGAATAAAGAAGCACGTTAACGAGATCAGAATCGAGGACTGTGGAAACTACTTTAGTGACAGGGCAAATGAAAAGTCAAAACAACGACAAAAGAAACCATCTTCGAGAGAAAATGGATATTATCCAGAGGGAAGAAAATATCGCGGTGTACGACAACGGCGGTGGGGACGGTGGGCCGCGGAGATAAGAGACCCGTTCCGGCGAACAAGGATTTGGTTGGGAACGTTTGACACGGCGGAGGAGGCTGCGATGGTGTACGACCAAGCCGCTATTCGCATTAGAGGACCTAATGCTCTCACCAATTTTGTAAGACCACCAGTGAGAACGACTCAAGCCCCAGAAGTTGATACTGTTGCGACCATTTCTGGGTATGATTCTGGTAAAGATTCCCACAGTCTCTGTTCTCCAACTTCTGTGCTTAGATTCCAATCTACCGAAGAACCTGGAGCCGAGTCACAGCCTTTAAAGACTGACTGGAGAGGACATGTTGGAGAAGTTAAAGAAAGAGTCTTTATGCCTGTTCAGGATCTAAAGGAAGATGACTGGCGACCGGTTCAAGAGTTGAGTGAAGAAGATTCCAATTTTTTGGACCACGATTGTTTCATCTTCGATCCTTGGTGCTTCGAACAAATTCTGGAATTCGATATTCCAAAAAGACAGGTTTTCCTGGATGAGCAGCATAGTATACTGAACAGTGGTGTAAGGGAAGATCTAGCTGATACTTCAGTGCACTTGGATGGAGATTTTGGATCATGGGTATGGGACGAGGATGATTACTTTGGGGTTTAAGCTTCTCTTAACATGGAGAGCTTTCAAAGTTAACAGAAGAATTAGCATGAGAAAGAATCTAAGAGACCGATGGTGATTGATTGATTGGC
>JAOQMQ010000009.1:18770973-18783112 GCA_027563845.1 Erythroxylum subrotundum | reverse complement strand
TTTTAAAAATATTTTTAAATTCAATTATATTTAGTAATAATTATTAAATTAATTTTATAAATTAAATTAAGTTATTTATAATTTTATAATGATTAAATAAATTTTCATATTAATTGTAGTTATTATTTATATATGAAATATGTGAAAATTAATGTTAATAAAAATAAATAAAAATTTGTTATTTTAAAATTTTATTATTATGATTTTTGAAGATAAGGTAGATATAAAATTGTAAATTATAGATTATAATATATTAATGGACTATTTTGTTCAACAACTATTTTATAATTTTAAAAAATTACCAAAAATGGTATCTTATATTAGCTGATATCGATATAATACTATACCAGAACTCAATCGGATATTAATATTGATACGGTATTCTTCAATAATGATTGGGAATGGTAAAGTAGGACCAAAAAGGAAGCAGAAAAAAGAAATACAAATATAGCAGGACAATAACATCGCCTAGTGGACGCAGGTCCTGGAGCCTGACTGAGCCTCAACATTAATACATTTCATAAC
The DNA here is from genome assembly GCA_027563845.1 of Erythroxylum subrotundum. Taxonomy (NCBI): domain Eukaryota; kingdom Viridiplantae; phylum Streptophyta; class Magnoliopsida; order Malpighiales; family Erythroxylaceae; genus Erythroxylum; species Erythroxylum subrotundum. Next base: position 18,782,587 of record JAOQMQ010000009.1, on the reverse strand, counting down.
CGTCGTAGCCGTTTTCACCCTGGTTTTCACTTTTTTCTTCCCTATTGTTGAGGCTCAGTCAGGCTTCAGGACCTGGAACATTTCATACAGTCGTAGCCGGTTTATGTCAATGATCTTTGCGAAAAAAAAACAATGCGTGTGCAAATAAGAGAGGTAAGAGGCAGACAGAACGAAATTAAAAAGAATTGAAGGGGAGAGGTAAATAAGAGGTTAACGATAAGCGAGAGGGAGTTACTTATGAGGTCATAAATGTTATTTAGATAATTATAAAAACTTTGAATTTATCCCAAATTCAAATCATTAATGATTACTTATGAGGTCATAAATGTTATTTAGATAATTATAAAAACTTTGAATTTATCCCAAATTCAAATCATTAATGATAAGAAATTTAAATTAATATCAACTATATTTATTATTCAAATAAGTAAAAACTATATACTTTAATAAAACTATTGTATGTTTGTAACTATTCTAAAGTTAAAAATTAAATAAAACTTTAAATTTTATTACCACAATTAATATAAAGTTTAAAATTTAATATACATTTAAAAACTGAATTTAATTTCAAATATGTTTTATATATTAATTTCCATTTATTTTCAAATTAAATAAAAGCATAATTACAATTTACCATATCTGATTAGTTATATATTTACTTTATGCATAAATACATATAATATTAAAATAAATACATTTATTACTATTCACCCTAGGTTGCACGAAATTCCTCGAGAACTGCAGTAACAGCTTCAAACGATTTATATTCTTTAAAACCATTTGGCTCTCGCAAAGCAATATAAGCACCAAGAAGAAAAAGAATTACTTGCAGATATATTAAATAAATAGCACTATCCACATTATTCGCAAACTTGCTCAAAATTTTCCAGTAAATAAAAGATCAGTTGCAAAATCTTCAATATACTAACTAAATTGCATAACCAGGAGCTAGTCTAAGGTTAAGGATGCCGTAACAGTACGCACTTAGCCAAAAATTCCACATGGAGAAAGCAACACAAATAGAGACTCTTACACTACACAGGAACGGCAGTGCCGAAGTAACAAGCGATCATGTTATCAGAAATCAACATGGAGAAGATTTTTAAGGTCAAAGAATAATGGAATCGCTTTATTTGAGTTCCAAGAACAGCGGATAATCCTTTTTTTTTTAATACAATAGAGAATTAGAAATGAAAGAGGTAAGAAAAGAGCGAACCTCAGATGAAATTCCATCTACAAAGTGAGTGATCTGAGCAGCCAAAATTTGAAAATTCCTCGTTTACTGATGATGGTACCAAAGGCAGATCAGGTTAGAAATTCAACGTCAATCTGGTTTCCACATTTTGGAACTTATCTTCCAGTTTCTTTCTCGGGAAAATAAGAAACTCGACCATGAGCTCTCATTTCATGTATCTCTTTTTTTCTCTAGAAAGCTTAGGTTAGACTAGAGATTTGGATCTAGAAAATTCGCATGAGCAATCTGGCGCTAACCGTTTTCGACACTCGCTCCGCTGGATACATCTGAGAGGGAACAGAAGAAGAGGGAAATTTTATTAAATGCGAGGTTCGTCAAATAGAGACGGCATTATTTATAGGGGAAGGGTTGAGAATTCGTACGGTGGCGTTTAGTATGGTTAACTGTTTGTACAAATTCAATTGGGCCATGTGTTTGGAGTTTGGACTGATTAGACCGCATAGACTTTTATCTTCAATTGGCTTTAAATTTTGAATTCTAAAAATATTTTTTTTAAAAAAATAAATAATATAGACAATATTATATTCACTTAAATGCCAATTTTTTAGTTAAAATTTAAACTTTTAAAATATAATTTATGAATTCAAAATACTTATTTTCTTAAATTAAGATAACGTGTAAATTAAAAAGTAAAATAAGTATCAAAGATTCATCTTTATTTTGTTTACTATGTCATTTTTTAAATATAATATATGTCTAAATTTTGAACTAAACAATTACATTCTAAAGGAATTAAATTTTATTTTTAAAATTAAACATTTATATAAAAAAGAATTTAAAAATTTTGTATCGAATGAGACACCTGACGACAATAATTCCCAATAAAAGCTAGATCAACTATTACTTGATCATCAATAGTAATGGCAATTATTCCTTTGTCTTAACCAATCATCATAATTATAATGATTATATCCATTCCCATTCTTCACTATATTCATTCCTATTCTCATTCTCATTACCCTCTATGAACCAAACGTCCCGTAAATAAAACTTCCTCTTGCCAATGTAAATTGGAATTATGGGCGCATTTGATTTTGGTGTAATAATTACCAGAACAGTACCGTTGAGCATTTCGAAACTCGCGGGACCGCTCCAACGCAGGACCGTAGACAAAGTGGACTCAGTCAGTTGTCGAGAAGAACTCTGAAGGCCAGGTGTTGGGTCTGCCTGGCTTTGGTCACGTAACGATAGACGTTTTTCCCGGGAAAAGTCGTTGATGGTCTCTGTCGGTTATTTTAAATCCAGTTACAGGCAAGTTCTACCACTTTTTTCGAGAACACGAAACTGAATCATCACAGGCTATCAACGACTTGGTGTCCTTTCAACTTTTTCACATGAACTTCTCGGGGTTTTCCATCATGTTGCGATCCTAGCCCCTGGGTGCTGCAGGATCCAATATTGATAAGAGTACAACAGGCGCATTGATTTCCTTGATGATTGAACTCGGAAGTGGCATTTCGTTCTTTGTACCTGTCGTGTTTCTCTGGTAAGTCACATGTGACCTTGCCAATCTGGAAATTGCTGTTCTTCTTGATGATACGTTCTGTTTCGCGTTTGCAAATTTACAGAACCCCTGAAATCAGTTCCAAAATGGAGCAGTTTAGGCAGATTGGAGAGGCACTGGGAAGTTTAAAGGCATTAATGGTGTTTCGGGAAAATATACCCATCAATCAGCGACAATGCTCTCTGTTGCTTGACGTATTCAGTTCTGCGTATGAGGCGATAGCTGAAGAGATGAAACAGAACCTGAAATTTGAAGAGAAGCATTTAAAATGGAGAATTCTGGAGCAGCCATTGAGAGAGATAAGCAGGATTTTCAAAGAAGGAGAAGCCTACATCAAACAATGCCTTGAAACAAAGGATTGCTGGGCTAAAGCCATTACTCTTTATCAGAACACAGATTGCGTCGAGTTTTACATCCACAATTTGCTTACGTGCATGCCAATCATTATTGAAGCAATCGAGATTGCCGGAGAATTTTCTTGCTGTGATCAAGATGAGTTAGAAAAGAAGAGACTTGCATACTCAAACAAGTATCAGAAGCTATGGAAAGACCCACGACTTTTCCAATGGAAATTTCAGAAGCAGTATCTTATCACTCAGGACTTCTGCAATCGGTTTGACATGGTATGGAAAGAAGACAGGTGGATTCTCCTGAACAAAATCAGGAAAAAGAAGGTTTCCTCGAAACAAGATCGGCAACTTACTGATCTTCTCTTGAAAAACTTGGAAGAATCGGAGCCTACATGTGGGAAACTCTTCCCTTGTTCAATTTTGGTGAGTTCAAAAGAATACCAGGTAAGGCGACGCCTAGGTAGTGGAAGTCAATACAAGGAGATTCTATGGTTAGGTGATAGCTTTGCGTTGAGACATTTTTTTGTAGACATTAAACCACTGATTCCTGAGATATCTACACTCCTGTCTCTTTCTCACCCGAACATAATTCGCTTACTATGTGGCTTCACTGATGAGGGAAAGAAAGAGTGTTTCCTTGTCATGGAGCTAATGAATAGGGACATGGCAAGCTACATCAAAGAAGTTTGTGGTCCGAGAAAGCGAGTTCTATTTACTCTCCCTGTTGCAGTTGATCTTATGCTTCAAATTGCCAGAGGAATGCAATACCTGCATTTCAATAAAATTTATCACGGTAATCTAAACCCTTCTAACATTCTTGTTAAACCTCGAGGAATCAGTGCAGAAGGGTACTTACATGCCAAGGTTTCTGGTTTTGGTCTATCTTCTGTTAAGAACATAAGTTCGAGAAGCCCTTCAAATCAAAATGGAGCATTGTCATTCATCTGGCATGCACCAGAAGTTTTGGAAGAGCAAGAGCAATTGGGAACTGCAGAGAATTGCAAGTACACAGAGAAAGCTGATGTGTACAGCTTTGGAATGATTTGCTTTGAACTTCTGACAGGAAAAGTCCCATTTGAAGACAGCCATCTTCAGGGAGACAAAATGAGCAGAAACATTCGTGCAGGAGAGAGGCCATTATTCCCATTTGGTTCACCCAAATATGCGACTAACTTGACAAAAAGATGTTGGCACATTGACCCTAACCAAAGGCCAAGCTTCTCATCTATCTGCAGGATGCTTCGCTACACAAAACGCTTCCTAGTGATGAACCCTGATTATAACAGAGAGACTGATACACCAATTCCAGAGGTAGACTACAGCGAGATGGAAGCAAAACTTCTAAGCAAATTCCCTTGTTGGGATACAGCTGATTCATCATCAGTAGCACAAATTCCGTTTCAGATGTTTGTTTATAGAGTCTATGAGAAAGAGAGGAAGAGATCAACTCAGAAAGAAACTTCAGAATCAGGAAGTGATAAAGCTTCAGTTAGTGGAGATGAAACTGTTATCAACGTTGATGATCCATTACCGTCTGCATTTGAAAGGAAGTTCCTAAGTTCACCTGATGCCCTGCAAAGAAAACCATCACTTTCAAAGAGATCACTAGAAATCAAAACAGGTCAACAACCCGGTAAGTCTAACTTTGCTATTTCATTGATTACTTCCTACCTACTGTGTTCTCATCTCTTTTTTTTTTTTTAATTAAATATGAAGATTGGAAACCAAACATTAAAGAAACTAATCATCTACAAATATAATTAGCTTAAACCTGATCCTTGAGTTTTCTTCTGCAGGGACTCCAAAAGGACGCTCAAGACCTCCACAACTAATGTCTGCACGCAGTTTAAGAATTAGATCTGAAAGTCAATTTTCATTTTTGAGTCCAAGGAACATGAGTCCCAGATTGAGGAGAACGTCTTCTGGTCATGCATCAGATTCTGAGCTTACATAGTCTTCGTATACTTTATCGTTGGCTTCATCAATTGCAAAGCGAGTTGTTCTTAAAGCAAATGTCTTTTTAGACTGCAGTTTTGCGGGAAGCACAATACATACGAGCCTAAATAGAAAAGTAACAGACTAGTAAGAGAAAAGACTGTCTAGGCATTACAAAGGTGGAGCTCAATACTTCATTGAGTTTCTTGATGTTAAGCTGCAGAAAAATCAGAACTTGTTTGTGCTCACTGACCACTGCTATTTGGTGATGTAACGTTGGATTTTCCAATACATTCCAATGAAGAAAAATATATAACCACCCTAGAAATTCAACAGTTAATGTTTTGTATAAAGCATCTTCTTATCCCTATAATTTCCTTGAGTCAGTTCTTAATTTCCTTTTACAGGTGTAAGGTCCAACGTTTAGGTGTCTGAGTTCGGATAAGAATTCTTGAAGAGAATTAAGCAAATAACAGAAAACCTAAAAGGCCATAGTTATTTCAGGTAGAGTTTAAGCTATACTTCAGATTCACCGCCAAAAGCTTGATGTAAGTGTTGAATTTCCTTTTTAAGTCCAAGCTACTTCAACATTTTATAGTTTAAAACAGAAGGGAAAACAAAAAAACAAAAAACAACAGTGAAACAATATTCCTTTACCAACGAATTAATAAATCAAAAAGAAGACTCACACTGCAAAAGCGACACATCCAGAGATAAGAGACCTGCAAATCAGAGCAGCATAACGAGGGGACTTCACTTCTCTATCAAGCTTAGTTTCTTCGGCCAAATGAACGATCGTAGTAACAGCTGATTCGCTCGTCTTCACATATTCCGAAACCATGAACCACCAATTCCTCAATTCTAACAAAAAAAATCAAGTGCAAAAAAAGACCTTGTTTCCTGAAGCGATCGATATGGGCTCTGTCGGGTTCCTCTATCAGTGTTTAGTGGAGATGGCGGCTTTGCAGAGAAGCGAAAAGTTTAAATTTTTATGTTTTAAACCTATGGTTTAAAGCTTAGACCGTTTAATTCGCATTAACTGGAACTAAACGTGATTATGAAATTTGGGTCGAATTGGATTTAACCCAACCGAACCATACTTAAGAATTAAAAGAAAACCCAATTTCAGGCCCATTAAGCCTTCCCACCGACATCGGAATTCAATTTCTACTTCTATATAGAAAAATCTTGTTAGCATTTTATATTGTTTCTTTTTTTATTATAGGATGCCATGTTTTGTTTTTTTTATGAGAAGCAACATATTTTACTCATATACTTTTCTATTTTTCTATAATATTAGCTATTAGTACAATAACAATATCAGCAACACTTAACATAAATTTCGCTGATATGCAGAATCTAGAGATATTTAATAATACACAGTCTTATCTCTAACTAATAAAAAGATTGTTTTTAAAATAACATTAGCTATTAGTGATGGGGTTAATAATGCTAGTTTTCATGATTACTTGTTTATCATTTTTTATAAAAATAGGGTGGAAATTTCTATTTTTATTTAGTATTCATTAATTTTTTATTTTTTATTTTTCTCTTATAAAGAAATGTAAGCTCATCAAGAACAGTTTCTTTACTAGTTAAAATAAAAGTTGCATAATACTAGACTTTTTCAAACTCCGTGTATCAATAAAATTTTTGCTAAATTATTGGTGTGAAGTGTAAGATCAAGAACACAATAAAATTTAGGAGAAGGTGAGGAAATAAGCTAGTAAAAAGTCAGACTTAGGAGAATTTTCTCCACTTTTTACTTATTTTAAAATATAATTTTGTTATTTTAAATTCTTTGAAAACAATTTATTTTTTAAAATTTTAAAATAACTTTTATTAAGTTTTGTTTTATTATTTTAACAAATACTACCACGATCGAATCAAAGTTGTTACAGTATATTTAATAATTATCGAAAAACAATTTTGACTAAAATAATTTAATTGTTTTAAAGAAAAATTCTACAAATTTTTTTATAATATAAATATTTAAATAATTTAAAATTATTAAAATAATTATAATAAAATCCAATTGCAGAAACCATCTCCAATAATTTAAAGAATAAGGACTTCTACAAAAACATAAAAGAAAATAAAGAAATGACATTCTCTAATATTATTTCTTTAATAAAATAAAAGTATTATATGAGCTTTCTTTTATAACAAATTGGTACGTTCATGTTCATGCTAAACGAAACATATTACTATTCATTAATTACTTTATATATTACATTAACTCCATTAATTTAGTCATTAGATCTTTTTTGTGAATTATCCGAAGAACAATAGAGTTCCAGACATTAAGTAGACACGTTAGCATTCATTAACTACCTTTTTCTTGCATTAATTCCGGTAATATAGTTACTAGATTACCACTATCACCACACTCAGTCCAAAGTCTTACAATAAAGCGAAATTTGAAAAGACTTGATAATACGCGGTCTTACCTTCACATAATTACTAGATCTTTTGTGAATTTTATAAAGAACAATAGAGTTCCAAACATTACGTCGGCTGAATAGAAATGGAACCACAATAAAAAGGCACCAACCTCGTGTCTGTATTTCCCACTAAACTCGGTTCGTTTTTGTTGAATAAGATAAGAGCAAAGTGTATCACGTGAGATGTATCTTATTATTTGGTCCCCATTTCGGTAAATACAAAATTTGGTAAATCACAGGTATCAAAGTGTACGGAGCACCAGCGGATATTGGAGGTTTTCGGCTGATTCCCTGTAAACATCCAAGGGAGTAAGGAACACATAGGCCCTCCTCGGCCAATACCATCTACCGCGACCACAGACCACACACGGAAAAGGTCTTTTGTCGGTTAATTCTCAGATCAGACTACGTGTTCCGCAGTTTCATGATGTTTTTGTTCAAAAAGGGCACGTGAATTCAAGAAAAACATATGTTTATAAAAGCTGCAAACTGAAACATGTACAGGAGTTATGGGATTTGACGAAGAACTCATGATTAGTGTTCTTCTCGATTCTGTTTTAGGCCGATGAGCTCTCTTCTTCTAGATTAGACCCACATCACGGTTTCCAGTCTCAATGTCTGCCTCATGATACGATCTTATAGGAATAAGTTCAGTTACCATATTTTACGTTGAATGATTTATGATTTACTTAATTGCAGATGTTGCCCTTATAACTTAGTAGCGTAGAACATAATATTTTGCTCCATTAATCAATAAAATTTCAGAATGAAAATGCGGAAATATAAGGAGGATAAATGGTTTTTTGTTTAAGTTATATGTTAAAATATAAGTGATAGCTTCTTCCGCGTGAAAATAATATGCTACTTTAAACATGCATATAAGCTTAATAAGTTACTCTTCTTATTATCAAATAATTTTATAATAGAACCTTACTTAAGTTTTTATGTAATATAACTTTTCTTTTTATATGAACTCATAAGTCTGTTGTAAATTTAACATAATGTCAGAGTAAATTATTTTTGAATTATTTGTCACTATTTCAACACAATAAACTGTGTTACGTGTGGAGTCTTAAATTAGTCTACAAGTGAGAGCGGTGTGTTAAAATATAAGTGAGATTTTACGAAAATTTTATACTGTACATTCTCATTGAAACAGGTGCTTTAGCTCCATTAACTTCATTGCATGAAACAAAATGCGAGAGTATATATATTTCGGGGACATAAAAAAAAATTACTCTTAAGATATTTATTATACATCTTATTGTTCAATTTTGACATTTTTTATTATTAAATTTTCAAGATAATGTTTAAAAATTTAAATCAAGATATGGTGTAAATAATTAACATTCTTTATTTAAGTTGGACCTGAAATAAACATTGTAGTGAAATTAGAAGTCTATCTCTAATTGAAGTTCAAAGTGAATTATGTCAAATTATGGATAGACATCACGTGGCTTTCCACTCTAGTAATGAAGGTTTGTGTAGGAAAACTTGCGAGAGTGATTTTTTTGTTGGTGTCTTAGCATTGGATGATTGATTGTAATATGGATATTGTAAGATAGCTGCAGAGGTTCTTGCATGTGTAATCCTACTTCTTGACTCCTTACGCGAGTGACATGGTGATTGCTTGGTTCTTGGTTTTGTTGGAGGCCAGCGTGTAAACTGCTTTTCTGGCCTCTATTTAGAGGAGCAGAACTTATCGAAAAGTTATTCTTATCTATCTCAATTGTATTCAGTTTTCGTTATTTATTATTTTAATCGCTTGAGTTAATTATTTATTGTTTTTTTATTAAAAAATTGATTAAAAAAATTCTTTGTTGAGGTTAGTACAAGACAATCGTATTATTAATCGTAAAATTCTTTCACGGGTAGTAAGGACGAGGAATATTATTAAGAGTTGAGTAATGTCGACTCATTAAAATCTTGTATAACACTATTTTCGCTAATGAAAGAATTAAGTAGGGTGAGGACCCCGTAGACGTAAACAAAGTGTGTTGAACTGTATTACTAAAATTCGGTATTGATCTATTTAATTTTATATTTATTTTTCTGTTTTTGTTTTTGTTGAAAAATTAACAGTTACTAATATAGTTATTTATATCTAATAACCGACAGATATAATTATAAATAATTGCGACAGAATCTTACAAATAATTACAATTAAATTGAAATTTTTGCGAAACAATCGACTCTTCGATTTTTTTCAATTTCAAATAACAATAGCTTAGGATAATATCTGTCGGTATAAAACGCCACGTAAATATCTTAACACAATTTAGCTCCCGCTGTCAATCATCTGGATATGGGAAAGCAACCATTGAAATTGCGGTAACTCAAGGGCTTGATTGGAGAACTAATAAATATAATGGTAATTATCGTGATAATGACGTTTGGTGGCCCTTGAGTTGCTGATGGTAAAGAGCCGAAAACCTCGTAGTCACCAGTGGCGGCCATGCTACGTCAAGTTGAACGGTGCCGACTGGAGGCTTGTATTCTGATATTACATTACAGTCTTCCAACTTTTCCCTTCTTAAAAGGACACGTGTTTCATAAGAAAGACATTTAACAATATAGCTTTTTTTTAAAGTTCCGGACCAAAAGTTAAAATAATAGGATATAAATTTTAATTAATGTTATATCAATATAAAATTAGTTAAAGATTATTTTTAATCATAAAAATTTAAAATTTAATTAAAAAATTGTTAAACAAAATTAATTAATCAATTTAATTAAGTTTCATATCAATTAATTTTTAATCATTAATTAAAACTTAATAGATATGAAACTTATCAATGATGTCCTAAAGTCATTTTCAAGGAAGACCAGCATAAGTTGTTTCACCCATTGTTTTAAAAACTGAATTGGATCAATTGGTTCAAATGAAAATGGTCTAAACTGGTCAATTATTCATTTCAATTTTATTTAATAACTTCTTTATATAAAAACTTGCTTATTTATCCTGAACAATTGATTAAAACTTAATAGATATGAAACTTATCAAAGTTATCCTAGAGTCCTTTTCAAGGAAGACCAGCATAAGTTGTTTTATCCATTGTTTTAAAAATCGAATTGAACCAGTTGATTCGATTGAAAATAGTTTAAACTGGTCAATTATTCAATTCAATTTTATTTAATAAGTTCTTTATATAAAAACTTGCCTATTTATACTAAACAATTATTTTTATCTAGGAACCGGTCAAAACTGATTTTTCTGGGACCTCAACTATCTTGCTTCTCCTCGCTTCATTTTTAGGAAATCTGGAAATAAATAAATGGGTGAAGAGAATAGCAAAAAACTCACGTTTTTTTTTGCCATTTCTCTTCTCTCACCTCTCCTTTAACCATTCTTTTGTCGTCTCTCTCTCACAAAAACCTCATAAGTCCAATCATTATACTCATCTTCTCACCTTTTTTTTTTCGGGGATCAAATCCTCTGTTCCACTTTTTCGGTGCCATCCTGTGCTTATTAAATCCCATCCATCCATTAAATGTTAATGTTAACGGATGGATAAGATTTATTTGGATGGATTTAATAGGCACAGGGTGGCACTGGGAAAGTGGAACAGCCACCCTATGCCCCTATTCTCTTAGGTTACAAACACTAGCGGTTCGTTTATTTTATCTAGAAACTTTTGTCAATTGCTACACTCATTTCTATTCTTCTCCAAAAGTTGACTAAAATTAAATCATTTCATCAACCTAAACTCGTAAATAGCAGTACCCGAAGAGGAAAATCTAACAAATGCCCACAAGAAACATCCTCCCTAAAGAGGCACGAGTGTGGCTCAACTTAAGCTTTTAAAGCTATAAGAATGGAGAAAGATAGACGACGACAGCTTATTTAGTTTCATCCTTGACAACATTAGGGTTTGAGACTAAGTTGAAGAAGAGGGGTATTTGGCAATAGGTTTAAGAGTGAATTTGTTTTGTTACAAGTTTAAGTATGACTTAAACTTAAAAAGGAATATTTTTAATAAGTAATAATGTATTCTTAATTTAATTAAATTCTAAACATAATTTTAAATTTGTTTTAAAATTCAAAAATTAATTTCAAAGGTAATTATTTTTCTTAATTTGATTAAGATTAATAATTATATTGATTCCTAATTAATTTTAGAAAAGT
>JAOQMQ010000009.1:18693437-18705379 GCA_027563845.1 Erythroxylum subrotundum | reverse complement strand
AAAAAGTCACAAACGACACTTATTTTGAATAATTAAAATTCCTCTAAAACGACTCTTATTATGAATCAGAGGGAGTAGTAATAGTTAGAAATGATAATAAGTCGAGCTAGGCCAAGGTCTGTCTCGACCTAGAATTTTTTCTAAACCTTAGTCTAATTTAAAACTCGATCAAGTTAAGATAGGTTTGATTGACCCAAAACTTGATCAAGATCTAATTAGCTCACATTAAAACTCGACGTCAATTTTGACCTAAAACTTAAAATTTTTTTAAAAGTTCAAATTTAGTGCCACGACTTGACTATTTTTGCTAACCTTAATAAAACAAATTTAATTAACACAATTTTTACTAAATTTTTCTTTGTTAATTAGTATCATTACAACTAATAATTCCTGCATCTTTTAAGCATTCAATATCTATCTCCAACTCAATTAATAAATATTAAAAGAAATTCTTGTTTTAAATTCTATTAAAGCACACTTTGATAAATGTCATTCTTTAAGGATTGAAAATAAATAAACATAAATTTTAAATTGAGTTAATCTGTGTTTGACTTCTCCTACCTGAACTAAAAAGGGTTCAAATGACTTGCTTTGACAATCTACCACCGAGTCCCATCAGAACTCCAAAGTTAAATATGCTTGGGCGAGAGTAGTACTAGGATGGGTGACCTCCTGAAAAGTCCTCGTGTTACACCCCTCACTCACATCTTTGGCAAGGGATCAAATGGAACGTGGGAAACGAGCGGCTAGTGTTGTTTTGGCTGGATAACTGGTTGGACGATTGGAGACCGCTTCTCCATTTGGCCTCCTCGCTCGTGCCCGATCATCTTTGTTTGGCTACAGTTGTCGACCTCCACTCGAATAGTGGCAGTTGGCTCTGGCAGGAGTTCCAGCAGTATCTCCCAGTCACAGTTTGCCTGACCCTAGCGAATTTTGGCCCTACTGTAGAGAATATGGCAGCAGACAGCCTGTGGTGGGACCCTACACCTCACGGCGGTTTAGCAGTGGTGTCGGCTTACGATTTAATCGAGGGTCGGTCCGCAGGCCCCGGGCGCCCGCTGTGGGGGATTATCTGAAAATGGGTAGGTCGGCAGCGTATCAGATCATTCCTATGGCTTGTAGCTAAACGAAAACTTCTAACCAATCAACAACACGTGGCTTGTCATATTGCCCTGGACAGCCGGTGCTAGTTCTGTGGGCAGGAAGAGTCTATCGCCCACGTGTTGCGAGGCTGTTCGCGAGTGCATGCACTCTGGGGAAAATTTTCTCAGGCCGTGGTCGGTCAGAGTTTCTTCCAACAGGAGGAGGAGCTGTGGCTGACCTATAACCTCACACAGCACACGCCGGTCCAGCAGGAAGCGTGGGCCACCGTCTTTGGCGTTACTTGTTGGTTCCTTTGACAATGACGGAACCATAGCCTATTCGAGCCGGGCTTTCGTTGGCCGGAAGAGGGCCACCTCATTATCATGGATTATGTGGGGTGGATTGCACGAGCTAGGGCGATGGAAACTTGTGCGTTCCCCACGCAAAGCCGCCCAGTGGGATCCTTCGTGGGATGGACTAAGCCTGCTTCGGGATGGGTGAAGGTCAATTCTGATGGAGCTTTGGCCCCAGGCTCCACCACGACTTCCGCTGGGGGGCTTATTCGTGATTGGCATGGGAACTGAAAAGGGGGGGTTTCAACAACGCCTCGAGAGGGGTTCGCCTCTTACTGTCGAGCTCTGGGGAGTGTTCTCAGGCCTCACACTGGCATGGCTGGCCCCTGCCCAGGGCCCATGTTAAGAGGGGCCCCCACTCCAACAGCCCCCTCTCTAAGTTGTTGCTACCAAACAAACAAGCTTAACTCTGCTTTTTGTTTGTTACAAAACATTACTCTGCTTGTAATATTACTCTGCTTATAACATTAAATGACACTTTAACGTTATAAAATGTCATTTTTTTAAGTAAATGTAATTTTGTGGTCCTCATGTTTATAAATAGTCTTGAAATATTTAAGTGTACTTTTAGCTTCTAATTTTTTTATTTTCATCAATATATATATTTAAAGTACTCTAACTCAAAAATTAGCAGCAAAAAATTTGACGATTCTGTTTTCTGAGTTCTGAGTATAATTTAAAAGTAAAGTTTATGATTTTTAATATATTTTTACTCTTTGTTTTTTATTTTTAATATTAGATATTAAATTTTGCTATTTAATTTTTTCCTCTATCACAAATATAATATCATTTATATATCTTTATGATATATTGTGAAGCTGTTGGAGTTTGGTTGTGCCTGCATACTTCTTCTAGTTCCATACAAGTGCTTTTGTTCTTTTTCTAATCCAACTGTGTTATAATTAATTTATATTATGTTGCCTAAAAAGCATTTGTCTGGAAGTGAAAAAAGGAAAAAAAGAAAACAAGTAGCACAGTGTTGTATTGAGAAGGATATGTTGGACAATATTGATCTTGATAATATTAATAATGATTTTGCATCTAGAAATGCACGGAAAAATTGTTTTTCATAAATCATGATCCTCTGTGTATTTGTTAGTGTTATGATCATTTAATATTTAGTTGATTATGTAAACTTATAAATTGAGACATTTATTTTTCATACAAATATGTAAATTTAAGTATATTGTCGATTTATTGGGGCTCATTTATTTTAATTTCGCCCAGGGACTATAAAATTATAGGAACGGCCCTGACTAGAGTGTCTGTGTTGTTTGTTAAATTTATGACGAGTTGATCATACGAATCTGGTAGACTTTGTAGTAGAAGTTCTGCACGTCCATTTATCTCTATTATGTGCCCCAATGATATGAATTAGGAAAATAGAGTATTTAAAGTATTTAAGTGCTCCGTCATCGAAGTGGATTCCGCCATGCGTAAAGTGTATAGTTTCCTCTTTAGAAAAAGTTTTTTGTTGAGTGATTTGGCCTCGTACAATTTTGTGAGCTAATCACATATTTCCTTCGAAGCCTTCTTTTCCTTTATGCTGGATAATACTCCATCAGTTAAAGCTAGGTGAAGATTAGCTATAACATTCCCATCCATCTCGTTCCACTTTTCACCTGTGACTCCAGCTGGCCGTCAAACAATTATCTTTTCTCAAGATTGCTTTTATCTTCAGCTTCCACAGTGAGAAATTGCTCCCGTTGAATTTTTTAATGTTGTACTTTGCCACCATTACTTCTATCAAAACTGCTTTATGAATAATGCCTTTGATAGGATGAATAATATTCTAACTTATCTTTTGATGTGGAGGATCCACTCTTGGTGGCAACCACAGAGCATACGATAAGCAGATATACACATCCAAGGCTAACTCTAATACCACTTGTTAGGAACAATTAGGACTTGGACAGAGTAGGGTCGCAACTAAAACGAAACTAAAAATATTGAAGATAAAATAGACAACATATTTTACGTAGAAAACCCCTAAATTAGGGTAAAAATCACGAGCAAGGATAGAAGATTTTTACTACTTAAAACTAGAGAATTACAAGGAGAAAAACTAGACTCACAAAATATACAAAATATTTTGTCTCCCTTTTCACTCACTTTTGTTTCTTTTCTCTGTTAATGGGATAATTTGCTTTCTTCATCTCCTGCCTATTTAAAGGTAGTGTGGGATAGCTGGTCATTTAGCCATCTATCCTTGACTGTTTTTTATTTCAACTTTGGTAGGTGTCTACCATTTTTGACAGAAGAAAAATATAAAAACTTTTCATTAATAAAAAGAAATTCTGATCTAGGATAGGAGTGAAACAAACGATCACAAATGGAGAAGGATAAAAGAATAGTTGCAAAATAACTTCCCTATCTGAAAGATAATTATCTAACATATAGACATTTCGATATAACAATAAGAACATATGCATTATAATTAAAACACTCATTTAAATTTGATTATATTTTTTTAAAACATTTGTCAGACTCAAATTGATGACTTCCGTTACGTCAAGGTGACACTTTACTGCTAAGTTACTTCCCTTCCCTTGGCCCATTGAAAAATAGATTTGACTAATCCTAAGGCAAAGGATCGAGAAATTTAACGCCACTATTCTTGAACAACTTGGAGTCCGGTCTTCGTTTCACACTATTACGGATATGAAAATATTTGGATTTGATTGTATCTTTTAAGAAGAATCTTATTTCCTCTCCATAAGATTATTACTAATCTTATCAATTGGTTATTATATATTATTTATAGATAATGTCATTAACTATATTTTAATAGTTAATGATAATGAAATATTACACTTGTTAAACTCATCATGTGTGTCTTTTTATTATCTTAATAAAATTTTTGTACATTTTCATATTTGTCCAATTATTGGTGTGATAAATATTAGATGAGAACTTGTAATTATATATCTATTAGGAATATAAGACCTCTTGATTAACAAATCAATCTTTGAGTATATTTTGTATGTTTTATTTTACGTTATATCTTACAACTAGTCTCTTTTGATCTCATTTATTTCATCTTGTTATAAATGTATTAAATTCTCTTACTCAAAGTTGATGACCATCTTTGAATACCAAATTTCTTATACAAGTTAACAATCAAAAAGTGACCTTTCTTCATTCTTAATTTTCTTGAATTAATTTAATTTGCTTTTCTAAAATTGTCTCGTAAGATCGTATCAAATATAATCTTTTGTTAACATTCTAAAATGGCAAACCTCAAATTTAATTTTAAAGAATTAGACAAGAGTCTCAAAGTTATATTAAGAAGTTCATTTACCTTTAGGGTCTCACACAATGTAAGTTAGAGATCTTTTGACTTACATCAATCTCTTTTATGGTTATTTTTTTGCACATATGGTAAGAGTAATGCATTAAAGTATTAACTTTAATTAATTTAGAGCGTATGTTTTTTATAAATACAATACCGTATAGATGTTGGTTTATATATACTTAATGTATAACCTAAATTTACTTATCTACTCTTAACTTTATCTTTTATAACTCTCATCTGGCATCTTAAGATAAATTATAGTGACTATATGATTATTCCAATCCAATTTCTTTTTGCCTTATCATTTAAGTTGGCATTAGCGAATTAAGTTTTTTTACTTTATCTCTTTATTATCACCTTGATAATAAACTTAAAACCTGTCTCTTCTCCAATCATCATAAAGACTAGAGTCGATTGACAATGTGAGAAGGTCAATCTTTTATTTGTCTAATATACTTTTTAATTCATATGAAAAAAATGTCATACAAAGTATGCATATTTCATAATCGTGTATTAAGTAATTCTTATTGATAAAAAATCTCAAATCATACTTATATTTGAATATGACATACATTAAATAAACATAAATGAATAAATGTCAATTAATTACATTTCAATAACTACGTAATCCCAGTGACTTCATATATCCAATGCATGTATTTTCGGAAATTGATTTTGTTATTGGGTATGCCACCATATCTTATGTAGATATATGCTTCATGTCTACTTCTCCTCATGCAACTATATCATTTACAAAATTATATTTAGTATTTATATGCTTGATTTTACTATAAAATTTGAGGTCTTTTGTATAAGCGATTGTTATTTGACTATCATAGTTGATTGATAATACATCAGTCTCTTTTTGAGTGTCTAATATAAATTCAACTTTTAATCTAAATATAACAATACATGATTGTTTCTTACTTTTCCATGATGTAGCATCATTATTAATAAGAAAAGATATCCAAAGGTAGATTGTATCTCATCTAGACCTCCTCCTTAAACTATATTAGTATACACTTATATATGTAAGTCATTGCCTTAATACAATGACCAATGAGTAGTATCTCTTGGATACTTCAATATTCTTTTTACTGCTTTCTAATGTACTTGTCCAAGATTTGATTGATATCCCCATTCCAAAAATGAAACAAATATATGGCATTATACACATCATGGTATATATGAGAATTCGAAATTCATTAGAGTAAGGATTTTTCTTCATTTGTTCTCTTTTTTGTGGCGTAGATGGGCAAAACGTCTTGTTGACACCTTTGCCTTTAGCAATATGATTATTTATTTGTTTGCAACCTTGCAAACAAAATCATTCTAAATTTTTTTGAATATAAGTCATTTGAGAAAGTGACAATATTCATTTTGAACAACCTCTTAAAATCTTAACCAATGTTATGAATACCGTACCAGACTTGGTACCGGATTGAGTTCTGGTACAGTATTGTATCGGTACTAGTCAGTACCGGATACCATTTCGGATAATTTTTTAAATTTATGAAATAGTTCTTAAAATTTTTAAAATTTGCAAAATAGTTCATTGGTATATTGTACAGCTGTACTATATACTTTACTAGTTTACTGTTTACATCAACCCTGTTTAAAAAAATCATAATAATAAATAACAATGACAATTAATATGAAATAACAATAATTTTTAAATATTTCACATATAAATAATAACCACAATTAATATAAACAAGGACAATCATCATCATACAAATATAAAATTAATTAACTAAATTCAATACCCAAATATTAAAAATAAATTACCATTTCCCAAATATTAAGAATGTGTCAATTAGTGACTTAAGTTTTTACAATTTTACAAATTTTGATTATCAATTTTACAATTTCACATTTGATTATCAATTTTATATTTGATTATTAATTTCACATTTGATTATCAATTTTACATTTAGGTTTAAATGTTGATTATCAACTTTCAATTTTACATTTAGGTTTAAATACCGCGAGCAATTCCATTCCAAAATAAAACCAATTCACATAAATGCAAATCCAATACCGTGAACAATCCACAACCAACATAAATGACAAAATTCACAAATGACAAAACACAACATTTCAATTCCAACATTCCAACCAAATTCATAATTTCATATACACTCATACGGTCATATAGATACACCTACCCAACCAATTCAGATACCGAAACATTCATCACAAAACCAACACCAATCCATCATCCAACCAACCCTAAACAATCATCCATTCCAACATTCCAATCTAACACAATAAAAATTGCAATGAAGCATGAAAAAATCGAAATCAGAAAAAATCAAATCACTTGCTTTGCTTCGGGTCTTCGGGTTGGGTCACGGGTCGAGGGGTCTTCGGTGGCTTCCTGAGTAGATCAGGCGGAGCTGTGACCTTCAGTGCGGTGTACCAATGTGGTGGCGTCTTCGGTGCGGTGTAGCGGTGCGGTGTAGCAGGAGGAGCCAAGGAGGATGATGCAAGGAGGAGACCGAGAGACAGAGACCAAGGTCGGGGAGGAGAGAAGCAGAGACGGCGGCGATGGTGAGATGAGAGCGTGAGAGTGAGAGCCGAGAGTGAGAGGCTGAGTGAGAAGAGAGAAGTGAGAAGTGAGCAGACAGAGACGAAGAGAAGAGTCGAGGGTGCGATGCGATTAGGTTTAAATTTTAAAATTTGCAAAATGATCCTCGGTCTTTTGAGAATTTAACGATACCGGCCGATATTTTTTGGTATTGTCGATACCGGCCGGTACTGACCGAAAACAATAAGTACCAACCGGTATTTGAGGCTGGTACCGACAATACGGATACCGTACCATTTTTCGACCGGCACGGTACGGTACGGTAACCATATCCTTGATCTTAACTCTAAGAATATGTGAAGCTTCAACAATTTCTTTCAATCTCAAATTCATATACAACTAATCTTTGATTTGCTTAACAAACTTACATTTATTATAAGCAATTAAAATGCCATTCACATATAAAGATAAAATTTTATATTTAAATTTATCTTTGAATATCTTAATACATACATAGTGGTTATAAAAAAACATATACCACTGCCTTAAAGATTGTTTCTAACCATTAATCCATTTTAACGATAGAGTTTATTACTACTAGATTTTAAATATATTAAATAAACATTAAAATTTAATAATTAGTAATTCACATTAATTTAAATAAACAATTTAATAAACAAAACGACTCAAAGTTAAACAAACTTAAAATATTTTAAAAATACTTACAAAAAATTCTAAAATTTATGTCCATAATGTTAGAAATATCACAATTAGCAAAAAAAATTGAAAAGTTGAAATTTGAAAAAAAAGAAAAAGAAAAAGAAAAACAGTTTACTTACCAATCAAGTCCACTTTTTAAAAATAGTTATAGCCTTTTTCTTGATAAATACTTTTTACAATTACTTTAATTAAGTACACACTTGTAATGAATCTGAAATTATTACTTACCAATCAATCAAGCCCACTTCCATTTTTTTATTAACAAAAACATCTCCAATCATATCACTTAAAAGTGAAAACCATCCTAATTCCTAAATGCTCTCAAGTCTCCAACAACTTGCCAAACGAGAGATCCTGACAGCGAAGCTCAATGCCATCACATGCACCAGCTTATCTTGAATATTACTTGCGCGATGATCTGATTCAGATTAAAGAACCAGGAAACCTCCTAAAAGTGCCACGAGTCTCCTACAACACGTTTTCAATTTTTAAAAAAGAGGCAAGAGTAGGCCTCCTACACTCTTCCAGGAAAAAAACAACGATGGCCTTGGTGAAGAAATATACGTGGATTCAGTCAAATCTCCTCGAAGGTTTCGTTTCCAACTTGCTCATTTCTTCTATCTATAGTCACAGGACAGGTTTCGTACAATGGCTGCGGAGTAATTGTGTAAAAGCAGCTTTTGGGTTTCAGTTCAGTTTATATTTTGTTTTCATCTCTTGGGTAATCTTTAACGCATTGATTCAATTAATTAGGCGTATAAAAATACGATGAATCAGGATAAAATTTATGTCTATATGTAAAGTTTTTTTAATATGATATTATATGTATTATAATATGATTTAATTATCCAAAACAAATTATTATTAGGACATATTTGAATATATAATTATCATAATATAATATATAAATATGTATTTGAAATAATTAAATCGTTAATCAATTCGCAGACTATCTACAAATTTTTCTACGCGCAAGTGAATAACAAATCACAACTGCAAAATAACGAAGACACCGACGTTTGGTAACACAGTTCGGCACACTTTGCCTACGTCTGCGGGGCCCTCACCCAAATTAAATTCTTTCATTGTAGTTCACAAAAAATTACATCAGATTGATCTACCCCGTAAGACCCAATCTATGTAACCGACTCACAACTTAACTACCCGTGAAAGATCTTTACGACCAATAACACGACCGACTCGTGTTAACCTCATCAGAGGATTTTCCTAACTATTTCTACTCAAAAGCAAAGACAAATAAAATAAGAATGCAACAATTTCAGATCTGAAATTTTTCACCAAAATACCCAAGTAGCAGCACCAACAATATATGTACTCATCTGTGACAAAGCCTTCTTTGTGTTGCAACCATCAATCAAGAACCCAGCAAAAACAGCAACTGCGCATAACCCTTGGACTGCTTGTTAGAGATAATAATAGTGTGACTATGCTGCTCCAAAAGCCCCACGAAACCAACTCAACCAGGAGATAAAAACCAAACAATGCAGCAGCCAGTTGAGCAATTTTTCACCGAAAAATCAGAGCATATACGCAGCCGCAAAAACCACCTTTCACCTTTCACGTCAACTACCAAAATTGCACAACCAACACACACATTGCCTACCCAAAATATCACGTGATCTGCCAAGCACACAATCAAGCACGCACACTACTAGGTTTTCTAAGAATCCTAGTCAAACTTGGATTCTCAAAGATTCAGTCCCACTAAAACTCTGTGTATGGTATATATTTCCAAGTCCACTTACATGTGTAAAAAAACAAAAAGAAAACCTGCTGCAGATATTTTTTAACCACCGTATGTAGCAAGACTCCTTCCATAATAAGGAGATATCCCATATATGGATAATCTTTAAATACCAAGATACCACCGAAAATAGAATATGTATTAAAGAAAAACTTCTGCAATAATAGGGACATGTGACAATGCAATCTTAAAGGTATATAAAAAATCCTATGTCCAATTTAAAATGCCAAAATCAAATATGATATATATAAAATAAATAATAACAGTGTTTATGTTTGTTAAAATTGATATGTCAAAAATTTTGTTTATGAGTAAACTAATTTTTTTCTTTTAATCTTTTTATTTGCAACTATTTTGATTGGTTAATCAGGGTCTATTCAATATAAATTCTAATGTATACGGAAGGAACTTATTTATATCAATTATAATTTAATTAAGATAATAAATTTATAAGTGCCAAATCTTTTGAGATTTTTTCAGCTTAGTGTCAAAATTTTAAATTTAGAACTAACCTTTAAAATTTTGTATAAATCAAGTAAAAATATTAATTTTATTGATATGACTAATAGACAAACATTTGAGTAATATTTAATGAACACTACATTAACAAAAACAACTTTTTCACTGAAATTGTATGAATTTTGAAAGATTAGTCATTGAATTAAAAACTTAAAAAGTTTGATATGCTTAAATATACCATTTCTAATTTAATTAGTTATATCCATCACATAATTAAATAAATGGTTTGATTGTTCAATTATTTAATTTTTAATTAAACTTAAATATAACTAATTAATTTAATATTAAATGATATTATAATATTCTTCCATTTAATTATTAGATACTTAAGAAATTAAATAACATAAAATTAAAAAATGAATAATTGTGAAAACAACTTTTCGCTTTTTTTTAAATTTTTTTTTTACTTTGTTTGTCATTTCTTGGGCGGTTCTAAACACATTGACTAAATCACATATACGCCGCCCTAAGAATGAAAAGCTGAAAATAAGCTCGATCAGATCTGGGTAGGCTCGACTCTAGCTTGGTTAGGCCCAAACCACCTAGTTTTGTAACTACATAAGTGGCTATAGGCAATGCATCACCACAATAGATGATTTATGCCATTATAGACCTAATCATTTCTAATAGCGTTTTATTACATCTTTTTCTAGTGACAATTTGTTGTGGTGTTCATATAACAGTTAACTATCTTTTTATTCCTTTTTCATCATACAACATCTTGAATTTATTAAACAAGTATTCATGTCCATGATTTTTCTATTGCCTGATTGATTATTTACTAAATTCATATACTATATGCTCTCAATTTGTGAGAAATCAAATAGACATGACCATGCTGAATATAATAGTCAACACATACCTATTCATTGGACCCCATGAGCAGTAAATTTCTGTTGCAGTTCTAAATGGTTTTATGCCATTTTAACAATTAGGCAATGTAAATCTATTTAATTTAAATTACCTAGGCCTTCTTTAACTAATTGACTTATTTGATTTTGACCAATATGATATAATTTAGCATGCCACAAAATAACATCTTTATTGGAATTACTAGATGATGAAACAAATAACAACTTATATTACTATTTGAATAAACAACATAAAACCATAACCATAACAAACATGTCTAGGATATAAATTCATTCCGCCATTGCAAAAATTACATTAAAACCAAGATTTATTAAAACCAACACAGAGATTAGATTCCATTGAAACTTTGAGGCTGTAGCGCCCCCTTACCACAGAGTACACACCGGGACACCCGCAGGTCATTCCGGTATATATCCTACGATAAGGGTGAGCTACGATCGATCACTACATTTACTTCACATGGCATCATAATAAAGCATCAATATAAAAAAATCACAATCTTTTTGAAACCAACTTTTTCCTCATTTCATTCTATCAAAATCAAAAGTCTACATGTTTTTCATCTCTTCTATCTGTACATCAATAAAAAACCTAGTACAAAAATTACTATATGAAAGAGAAAAAAGTATCAAATCTATCTAAGCCATCCAAAAGTCCCAGCTGACCGACCTTTGAGCCATGACTTCTCTTGTCAGACACAATCTACACGGCTGGAAAAGTCTTTCTATAGCTAGGAGTCTACTCTCGGTCCTGAAAAGATAACGTTGCAATTTTGGTGAGTTTTGCGAACTCAATGAGGTAACC